>LR738715.1:738399628-738409794 GCA_902687465.1 Secale cereale
GTCGTTCCCTTCTGGAGGCATCGTCGTTGCTGGTCACGTCAACCTGATCGGGTATCTCCGGGGGAAACCCTAGATCTGGGTCTACCGGATCGGACGATGACGGTGCCTTCGGTATCGTTCTCCCTCCTGGGGGCATCGTTTGGGAGCAAGTGCTGGTTGGAGGGGACAAGAGGAGGAGCGGTGATTCATCTGGTCCATTGATGACGGCGGATCTCGGCGGCATGGCGCAGTGGAGACTCGGTGTCTAATGGGCGGAGATGGACTCGCGCGGGAGGGTGATGCTGCCTGGCGTCGTGGTGGCGTCGGCGGCAGCTAGATCGGGCAAGGTTGATGCAGCAGTACAACTCTGAAGATGGATTGATGGCATGTGGCTGCGGCGGCCTCAGACCCGGCAGGCGTCCTGGTTGAGGAGTGCGCCGGACTGGTAGGTGACCCATACCCGGCAGGCGTCCTTGTTGGGACCTCAGGTCTTAGATGTTAGGTTTGGCTGCGAGGTCTGTTTGGTACTAGGCCCAGGCTATCAGCATTCCTTCATCTCTTGGATAGGAGTAGCGACACTTTTGTTGCCTAGACGGTGGCTTCAGTCTTACTGTTGTATGACTTTGTAAGGTTTTGTGTGAATAATGAATAAAATGGCTGCATGCATCATCCAGATGCAGAGGCCGGGGGTCCTCCTCCATTTCTAAAAAAAAAAATGAGATGGCTAGCGGAGGCATGCCATTCATGGTGTGGCCGGACCGCAGAATTTGGTGATGGTACACGATGGTAGATGGTAGTGGACACTGAGATGGATGGAGTTAGAAGACGGAAATGAGGAGGTATGTTGATTAGTACTTAAAGGCGATTATTGGTGGAAGTGGAAGGGGAGCAGTCCGACGGGAAAGTAAACGAACCGTGCGGTGCAGCAGGAAAACCATGTCAGACTAAGTAGAAGTTGTATCGCATGGTTTGAAGGATTTTTTAGGTGGCATATGTGGGGCATAATGAATTATTTTGTATGAGGTGGCATGTGTGGGGCATGTATGATTGACTTGAATAGGCTGCATGTCAAGAGAAATGAGGTAGTGGGGATGAACTATTTAGGTATTATAGATGCGTTGCAACTACTCCCTAGTCTAATAGCTAGCTAGTCCTCTGATCCTCTGAACTAGCCATCATTAATTAAATTTCGAATCTTCGGTCATAATTAAGTTAGTTACAGCCATGGGTAACCAAATTTGAAATGCATCCCAGAAAACTCTATTCCACAAAAACTGCATTTCAGATTAGAACATTTTCTTCCACACGAACCCACTAAGCGCAACAAATAATAGGCTAAAAACTTCTCAAAGTAGACTTGCAGCCGACCAAGCCCGACCCTCTTGGTCAATTCTTTGAAGAACCAAATGTGTTGATGTGAAGATTCCATCGAAAACAATGGCGTGTCTGTGTTTTCATTGCTCCCAAAGCACGAGTGTAATGATGAATCAAAGATTCTTTTGTTGCTCGCGTCCAACATTTCTGTTGGTGCACCACACCATGACGATGCCACCCATCGTCGGCATCTAGTCCGGCTTACCCAATGCCCAAAAGCACGACAAACCACATTTGGCGGGCCAAAACACAGGTAAGTAGAATATGATTGATCGTTTCCGGTCATGATCGCAAAATGGGCATAATAGATGGTGTGGCAGCCCGCGACGTGCCAGTCGACCAGAAGTCCATCAACGATCATGAAGAGACGTCCACGTGAAAATCAACATGTTAGCGGATCCCTCGATTTCCATGTGAAATCCGAAAATGGGGCAATGACTCGACCCTAGAGTTTTTTGGCATATGCAATCCTTGCCAATAAGTTACCATCAAACTCCCAAGACTATCTAACCGCGGCTAGGGGAGGGGCCCGGGCCATGTCTCGCGATGCATAGTTTTGCTTCAATTGTGGCGTGTGTGGGCACTTTCGGTCTGAGTGTGTTGCCCCACCGAGGTGCCCGATGACTCTGGAGTTTCTGGGTCATGCCGTGGAGGGTGACTTCTATTATGTCAACCTGATATTTGAGGAGCCACCTGTTTCGCTCCACCAGGCGTTCATCTCTGTGGTGCTAACTCAGGTGCCATTGCCAACTGTGGAGATCACTGCCGATGCCGTCAGGGGCAGAGCTATGCAACTTCACCTGCTATTACATCAATAGCTCGTTTTCTTGGTTGGTATGGGAAATCTGCTGCTGGTCTTCCCGGTGCCCTTCCCCACTTCGAAGATGTTGCGCCTTTGCACGAGAGGTGAAGAGATCAAGTTTCCACTCAACAAGCTCATGGAGATTGTCCGTGAGTACTTGTGGATCCGACGAGGGGGGACTCTCTCGCTCGCTCGGGCCTGGCTCCGCATCCATAGCCCGCCGACAAAATATAAGAAGGATCATAGCCTAGAGACTATCTCGAAGCCTATAGTGACGGTCGACATGGGATCTCTTGAGGGCGACGGCCCCGCGCGGATTGAGGTTCTCTGTCGGGATACCGATAGAATGGATGGCCTAGTCCGACCATTTTACTTCGGCTCGACGTGATGATAGTTGGAAAGTTGAACTTTGAGCCGGACTTGGCTTTCTAGGAGGGTGTCGATGGAGGGGACCTTCCCCCGTCCCTTGTGGCCGGCCTGCCAGGCCATCGAGGTGTGGGGGTTGACTTGGGGAGGACGACGACCTGGAGGGGCCGCCTCACCTTCAGCCATGGGACTTTGCCCTGATCGGGTTTGCCGCCCCTCCTACCGGAACCGCCGCTCCCGCGCTTGCCTCGAGTCATGCATCTTCACTTGTCCCCGTATCCATTGGTCCGGCTGCACCTCTTCCTGTCCTGGCTATCGGGTCGCTTGTTGGCCTGTCCAATGGCCTTGCTCCTACTTTTGCCCCTAAGATCTCTGCCAGTTTGACTAAGGGTTTCACATGATGACCTCTGTGATTGTGTTTCCAAGTCATCTGGTTAAGCAGCTCAGGTGGGTGAAGCCGAAAGCTAACTGTCACAAAACACGAAATCGGTCGACACGTAGGAAGAAAAGAGATGTAGCCAACAATGTTGCTTATGAGACTTGGCTTTAGATAAGCCATCATCAAGACCTCTCCGGTCATCAAGATTCCCGCGGCCATGACAAGACGGCTAGGACTCGACAACCGCAAATCATATGGAAAGAGGGAGGCCTACGGGCTAGAAGAACCCGACTTGAGAGCTATTTTCTTGCTATACAAAGCTCTCTGACATACTTTGAGTTTTGGCCTCAAGGTTGGATTGCCTAATTCCCCCATCAATTTTCCGCATGGGGGCTAGGCGCCCCTCTGACCCGCACGCATTGCCCTTGTCATGCCCTCTACCTAGGCCTCCATCCCCAGCCGTCGCGGCATCCGACGCCCACAACTGCCTCGACCGCAGAGGCCAACACCACACCAGTACCCAAGGGCCGAGGCGTCATCATGACTACCGCTTTGATGCAGCCTTTCAGCAGTGCGGAGTTGATGACTTAGTAGGCAGCGGCGAGCGAGGGAGTGCCACAAGTCAGGCGCCTAGCCCCCACAATTTTTTATAAACCATCTAATAAACAAAAAGAAAAAAGAAAAGGAAAACAAATAGAAACATAAAAAGGAAAGGGAAAAGTAACAACAGGGGAAAACAAAGCAACTAAAAATATAAATTAAACAATACAGAAAATAGAACATAAAAAGAAAAATAAAAACTATTATAACAATAAATAAAAACAGGAAAAATGAAAAATGAAAAATGAAAAGAAAGGGAAAGGAAGAAACCCGACACTACCGGGAGGACAAAGGGTGGGGTGTGCCTATGCTCCTGTGTGTTATTGCTCGCAAAGAGTGGTATGCAAAATTTGTTGCAAATAGGCGATTTCTCCCATCTCAAACTTATTCCTATGTTAAATGAGCTGGCTAGTTGCATTCCTCATCAAGGCAACTCTGTTTTACTATGGAAAGACAATTGGCAAGGACCACCTCTGGACATCCAATTCCCTGAACTACACTCCTATATGCCATGGACAATCAAGTCCTGTTCAAAGCACGCTGACTTAGGAAAACGTAATTGTTTTTTTTTTTTGAAAAGGAAGTTGAAATCCCCAACTAGAAAATGCAATTGATAATTTGCATACTCCAATATCAACTCAGTCTCACACTCAACTCCTTGCCCATCAACAAACGATCAATAACATCAATTCCTATCAAAATCATGACATTTGGCAGTACCACTGGAACTCCCCTCACTAGAGCTCTATGGAAATGTACAATCACCTCATGCAAGGTCCAGCTGCTCCATCCCCATTTTAATGGATTTGGCGGAACCCCAGTCAACTTAAGAACAAAGTTTTCTTCTCGCTCATCCTTCATGACAGAGGAAACACTAGAAGGCTTCTGAAAAGGTTATCCCGGGATCTGCTTTGTAAGAGGGCTTCCTTACCACCTTGTATCGTTTGGCCGTGCACAGTGGTTTGTGTTTTATCTATAAAGCGGGGCAAGAGCCTTCTTCGTCAAGGAAGAATTTTCACTTGCAAAGCTGTCTTTGCCCCCTTTGCCATGACAATGTGGAAGAAACACACCTGCGTCTCTTCTGGTACTGTACTTTTGCCCAAGACTGTTGGAATTTTATTCTCCCAGCCTACAAACAAGTATCTCCTTCATCCACCAAGTTGAGCTGGCGAAGTTTGGAAACAACAACCTTTCAGTATGATGATAATTATGTATGCCTTCTGGAATATCTGGAAACAAAGGAATGATCTCATATTCAACGGCATCCCACCCACAGTCAACATTTGGAGAACTGAACTCAGGGAAGACCTCACCATCATGACCCACCAAATAAAGCCAAAACATTCCCCAAGGCTAAAATCTTGGATTGCTCACAAGCTTTAGCACTCCGTTTCTCTCTTTCTTTTATTTGGTTCCTCCCCTTGAGGATCACCTCCTGTACATTACATGTTGAACTTCTACTTTTACTATTAACTAATATAAAAATAACAGTAGGATATTTTCCTGCTGTTTGGGGGTAAAAAAAGAGGTGATCTCAGTGCAAGAGTTGGAGCATGCCCTACCATCTTTCTCCAGGTTCTCATCAAATTCTCCATCTTCTTTATACTTTGTGTTAAATAGTCAAATCTCTGGGATTAGGTTGAAATATGTTGTCAAATTAGCAGATGTTTTAGATGTTGAAGAAGATGAAGCAAAGGCATTACTCAGGCACCTATTGTCCTTTAGTCTTATAATACTGCGGTTGTTGGAGTCATCACAAGTGAAGATTGTGGAGCACCTACAAAAAAATCAATATGCTAAAGAATCTTCACGATGACCTTTTGTTTAGAAAGATTGGAAGAGAGTGTAATTCTGCAGATCATCAGCTAGCTTTGTTGGCTGGGCATAGATGGAATCTGGTTAGACCATATTCCTGATCCTTTGTATGAGCCTGTTGGTTATGACAATGTAAATTGAGATGCATGCAATAAAGGAATGAAAGCACTCTGTTCCCTCAAAAAAAAAAAGTTCGTTGTTGCTTGGTTCCTGTTTATCCAGGATGTTTATTTATTTACTACGATTATTACTTGATGGGGGATTCAGACTGTGATTTTGGCCTTCAGAAGGAGCGTGCTAGACCATGGTAAATTGGTGATGCTTTCTCATGAAGTACTTTTGGTGATGCTAATAGGGAAATTCTATAAAAAGCTGAATATGACGTTCAGGTCAGCTGAGCCGGATACAGTTCAGGTCAGCATTGTTTGACTGTATAAGTAATTTTCCTCTGCGGGAATGCTGTATAAGAACTGTATATGTAATTATGTACATTCTTGTCGCTAAGACGGATGAGCCTATAATGGATAGAATAGCAGAGTATACGCCATTGGCGGGCTAAGCAGAGCAGGGTGGAGCCGAGCAGAGGAGGAGGGCGAAGCAGAGCTGGAGGAGGAGCAGTGTGCTACGGCGACCTGGAGCGGCAGCTTTCGTGGTCGATGGGCGCGACGACGCCGGTGCGGTAGTAGAAGTTGAGGGGGCAATCGAGGCGCGTCCAGAAGCCGACCTTGAGGAAGACGCCCTTCTTCCACCGCGTCCGCGCCTTGCCGGACAGAGTGATGGGCACCAGCTCGGACTTGAGCGCCTCATCCATGGCCTGCATCCCAGCGGGGTCCAGCTTCACCGCAATCGAGCCCCCTGTGTACTGCAGCGGGACGGAGCTCTCCCGGGCAACGGTGAACGTCTTGGCCCTCAGCTGTAGCAGGGTGGTGCCATTGAACTTGACGTCGATGTTGAAGCCGGAGAAGGAGGTGTCGACCTTGGAGTTGGTGTTCCTGGCAAGAACATCCACTGTCACATGCATGTCGCTGATGACGCCGTCGGCCGGGTTGTAGACGAGCCGCTGGAGGTGCGCGTTGGTCACCTCCATGTACGGCATCTGGGGCTTGTAGATGAAGTACACAACCAACATCGTGGCGCTCACCACGAGGACGCCGATGGCCAGCAGCGTGCACAGGATCACCGCTATCCACACCCAAGGGGAGCTCCTCTGCCTGTCGTCGTACCGCGGCCCCTTCCACCGATGGCGGCGATGACCCGCCTCAGCCGACACCTCGTCGTGGTGGTGCTGGTCCGCCTCCATGCTGCTATCTCCGGCCCTCATCTCATGTCGCGGCCGCTTCGAGCTGGGTTGATATCGGAGGGATGGAGTGTGCATTGATTGGTACTCCCTCCGTTCGGAATTACTTGTCTCGGAAATAGATGTATCTAGAACTAAAATACATCTAGATGCATCCACTTCTGACAAGTAATTCCGAACGGAGGGAGTAATTGTTAAGGTTGGATGAGAGGAAGGGTTTGGGAATCTTCTTTGTTGTGGGTCACGGTCACGCCTTTTTGCTATGGCTTTGGGCATCACTTGATGTAGAGGCGGGGTATTCCTTCTTTTCAAAAAAAGTATGCGTTGCTTGTTTGCTATGGTTTTACGCATCACTTGAGATAGAGGTCAAGATTAATTCTTATTTAAAAAAAAGGTATGAGTTGCTTGATTGCTATGCCTTTGCGCATCACTTGGTAAAGAGACGAGGAGTAATCATTCTTTTCAAAAAAATGTATGCATTGCTTGCTTGCTATGGCTTTGCGTATCACTTGATGCAAAGTCCGGGGTAGTCCTTAAAAAAAAAAGGTACGCGTTGCTTGTTTGCTATAGCTTACGCATCACTTGATGCAGATGCTGGCTAATCCTTCTTAAAAGAAAGCATGTGCTACTTACTTGCTATGACTTTAAACATCACTTAATATAGAGCCCAATGTAATCCTTTTTTAGAAAAATTAGATGAAACCTCGCGCGTTGCTGCGGGACATATGAATTTACACCAAAGTCAACGTCGGGTTACGACTGCACTAAAATAAGTAGGAACATATGAAGAAGCGGAAGAACGTGGGAAGTGGAGTATCTGCACCCAAGCTCAAATTCTTCTTGATGAAAATAAAAATGAAAATAAATCAAACAATTCTGAGTTTTTTTGTGTGGTAAACATTAACAATGTTTCGTGTGTTTGCAAAATTTCATATTGAAAGAACATTCCTCGAAGTCATGGCACAACAAAATAACATCGATGCTCCAAAAATGCTATTTTTGAAAGCCATTTCGAGTGTTGATTTTGTTTTTTTTAGAATGACTTGCATGAATGTTATTTAATGAAAAAATTTGCTAGCGTACAAAACATTTGTCGAAGTTAATAAAAAATTCAGATTGTTTTGAAAAAAAATTCTTTTTTTATTTTACTGTGACTTTATTCCGAGCACATTTCAGCTCGGAATAATTAGAGGGTTTTTGAAGAACGTGCTCCTATATTAGTCAAGGAAGCATGGGAGACAGAATAACTAAGACAACTACAAATATATGAAATCACAGACGTGATTTTTTTTGGCGTGGCAACTAGTATAGACTACCTTAGCCCGCGTGGCGGCACGCCACGCCCGGCCCATACCTTATATGTGTATTGTGTTATTCACTCATGTGATGAAAAATAAGGTCTTCATATGTGTAAATGTGTCGCTCGGTAGTCACAAGAAAATAGGCTATGCACATGAACGATTTCGAAAGGACGCATTTATTATATCATCATAAGTGCTACATCTTGCAAGATGCAAAGTACATCCCCTCACCCCGCGAGTTCAGTGGGTCACCATCATGATTCAGAGTGATGTTGCCAAAAGTGTGTGATATGGATGTAAACTGGTTCTGATGGTAGATCGTCCTTGGGGCCATTGGTGTAGACCAATTGGACATTCATCCAATTCATGAATCAAGTTAGATATAGACTCGACGGCTTTGGGAATCAGATATCTTATCTTGAGGAATATATGTGGAAGTGTAGCTTTGTTTAGATTTTTTTGGAGAGTTTTTAATATTAGGTTTAGAAGACCAAAGTTTCTCCCCAGCTATGTAAGGCCCTCTTTAATGTGGCTATCTTCTACTTGTCACATTGATATCATTGTCAGTATTGTCATCACGATCCAGATGTTAAAACTCAAAACCAAGGATGAATGTGGAAGAATATATTTTTCTTTAAGAGATCAGGGTATTCAATCTTAAATTTTGTTCCTGATTCTCAAGTTGGTGGAGATGAATATTGTATTGCAAATAAAATAGGCGGCAAAGCAAGATACAGTGCCGATGTAACTGAAATAAATGATAAAATTGACTGATGGTAGAGATCTACACACAAACAAATCAGGAGCCCCAGGAATAATTACCAGAAAGCTTGACAACAAATACATAAGAAGGAGCCATTTTGATTGATCCTTGTGTATAGGTGTGTGATTCAATCCATTATTTTGTGTCTATCTTATTTTTGTAGAATCAAATTGAAAAATAAATATAACAATGTATTTGATACTCCTAAATACTAGTAAATATGCATGTGCAACGCACGTCTCAATCAAACAATGTCAAATTCATGCGGGTATAAAATTTTGAATTCATACTATAGGATGACCATTCTCTATAAAAAAAAGAGACATACAAACCCATCAATTATCTTTTGATTATGCCAAGCAGGCCACAAAGAAACCACAACTGTATAGAAAATGTCACAAATCAATTGCAATCAACTGGCTGAACTTCTCCACAGAGAATATTAAGGGCATAGCCTATTTAGTCTATTATATACTCCCTCCGTTCAAAAATAAGTGACTCAAAGTACAAAGTTGAGTCATTTTTGAGTCACTTATTTTGGGATGGGGGAGTAGTAAAAATGGAATCAAATACTCTATGAAGATGTCAGAGTTTTTATTTTCTTGGGTGAAAATCAAAGGAACATATAAACATTGTCCAAGCAGACATGGTGTCAACGCAAATTTGGAACAACGATACACAAAAAATACTAGTCTTGGCATAACTAAATTAGTTCTCTTCTTGGATTCGGGCTGCTTGTTATCTTGAGAATTTGAAGGTTCGACGGCTGTGGTAGTCACCCATGGGAGTCATAGCAAGAAGAGTCCGATTTTTTTGACCCATTCTCAGTTTATCTCTTCTCATGGAGTGGAACTACAATTCAAACAAACAGTATCTATTGTTTGTATAGTTGCAGAACATCTACTCCCTCCGTTCATAACTATAAGTCCTTTTGGAGATTACACTATAAAGACTACATTTGGATGTATATAGACATTTTTAGAGTGCAGGTTCACTCATTTTGCTCCTTATGTAGTCTATAGTGGTATCTCTAAAAAGACTTATATTTATGAACGGAGGGAGTAGAAGCTAAACATGAGTGAAACATGTCGCCATGCTTCAACATTTTAGCAATGCAGAAAGGCTACTATTCTAGAATGGGAAACCGTACAATATAAGGAAATCGGGTACATGCAGAGAAGGGCTATGATAATTATTGTTTTGCAGAGCTAACCAGCACAAGTAGAGAACTGGCCTTTTGCCCTGGTTGCTAAGGGCCTTTTGCCCCGGTTCTTGAACCGGGACTAAAGGGTCGGTACTAATGCCCTAGCCCTTTAGTCCTGATTCAAACTAGAACCGGGACAGATGAGTCTCCACGTGGGCTGTGCGCGGAGCCCAGGCAGGACGGCCTATGGTTCCGGTTGGTGGTATCAACCGGGACCAAAAGGCATCCACCCGTCAGCATTTCTGTGGCTGTGGTTTTTGTTTTTTTGTTTTTTGAAGGGGGGGGG
>LR738715.1:738409842-738428792 GCA_902687465.1 Secale cereale
TAGGTGTTTCATATATTGTGTTAGCTAGCTAATTAACAGAGAGAAGTGTCCTTTCTTATGTCCGTGCTTGGTCGACGCTACGTATTACACATACATATAGAGAGGACTAGACACGCTAGCTAGCTAGCTAGTAAGCAAACGAAGGAAACAGAAGATCGTCATCAACATATATATGCATACAGAGAGAAGTGATATCGACCACCTCTCCTTCTCCGAGAGATTGATCGAACAACAAGTTCTCGTATATCTATCCGACACTACCGGGTACATATATACAATAATTATCTCTTACAAATATAATCTCCTATCATATGGACGCATGGTCCACATAGTATTCTCTCTCTTCAGCGATCACGTGGTCAAGGAAGAATGTCGCCAATTCCTCTTGAATTGCTCGTAGACGATCTGGTGCTAGGAGTTCATTCCGCATCCGAAAGATCTAATTTGAAGAAGGGGGTCAACACACGCAATTAATAATAATCACAATTTTATTTCATTACCATCATTTGTGTTAAGTTTCATTTTTATATATATATATATATATATATATATATATATATATATATATATATATATATATATATATATATATAGGGTGGGTCTATTCTCATAACACCCCTTAAGACCTTATTCTCCTAACAAGAGGCTTATTCTCCTAACAACCCTCCCCCACCCCTACTGACCTTCTAGCGCGGGAGCACCCCGACGCCGGCGTCCTCCCCGACCCCTCCCCGCCTTCTAGCGCGGGAGCGCCCCGACGCCGGCGTCCTCCCCGACCGCTCCCTGCCTCCTAGCGCAGGAGCGCCCCGGCGGCGGGCCTCCTCCCCCACCCCTCCCCGCCTCCTAGCGCGCCAGCTCCCCGGCGGCCGGCGGCGACACCCACCCTTCCCCGCCTTCTTCCGCGCCACCGCCCCGGCGGCCGGCGGCCACCCCAACCCCTCCCCGCCTTCTTCCGCGCCAAGCACCACGGAGCGCGAGCCAAACGGCCGGCAATGCAGTCCGGCGGGGACGATATTTCCGCGGCGGCGTTTAGGAAGCGACAGCGCACATCACCTTCGCCCCAAGACCACCTGGGGGATCCGCCGCTGAAGCATCCTGCCTCAGTCATGCATGATAGGGGAAAGCAAACTGCAAGGATGACTACTCCATCGCATTCGTCGTGGATGCGAACTGCAGTGCACAATCTGAGAAGAAGCACCATGAAAAGGACGTAGATCAACACATATGCAGTTTTACATTTAAAAAAACATATTAACTTGTAATATGTTTGATAAAATGCAGTTCTCTTCTATATGAAAAAGAAAATAAGATCTCAGAATGCGGTTCTCTTCTGTATAAAAACTCTGAGATTGGAATGTCATTTGGAGAATGCAGTTCTCTTCGTCGTATAGAATCTGACATGACCATGAATCAATACAGAATGCAGTTAGAAGACAAAAAATGTAGAGTCAGACTAGGATTCGCGTACACTGCAATGCGTGCGTGGTGCGTTTAAAGCTTGCACCGCAGTACGCTTCGAGTACACAGTGCAGTGCGCTTAGTGCAAAAAAATGTGAAAACAAAAACTTGGCTGCAGTGCGGATGAATTTTGAAACTCGACGACAAACACGTTGAATTCGTCTTTGCAGTCCCATGTGATAAGGTGAGATGCAGTGCGGATGCGTATATTTAAAAAAAAACTTGGCTGCTACTCATATGAGAGAATGCAGTGCGCTACGAACATGTTACAACTCACAAGGAGGAGTTGGATGAAAGCTCCATTATGTACATATTTGACATTGTCACCATCTGCCACAAAAGAAAACACGAAAACTAACTTGACCGATATATACAAAAGCACACAACATGGTGTTTACAGCTTTGCACATCGAGAACTACACACAGCGACCATACATTACTGTTTACATAAAGTTCTGGAGCACACACGAAAAAGACATCAACACACGTAGAAAAAGATCTGCTATCATTTATGCCTCATCCTGCTCCTGCGAATGCAGTCTTGGAGAGAAGCCAAGAGAAATGCAGAGATTTCTTAGATCCTCCGGGAACTCGGTGACAACGACCATGTTGTTTGGGTGGAACAGAATCTGGAACAAAAACTCAGCCTTCCAATCCTGAATAACAGCTTCCTGCGATGAAGAAAAAAATAAAATAAACAAATATACAACATCATCTACAAAAAAAGAAACTGACAAAAAAAAATCAAGGAATGAGGAGATATTGCTGGGTTAAAAAGAAGATACTTACACTACGCTTTGCGAATTTCACAACAAAGGTTTTGCCATCGTAATACTGAGCCATCTTCAGAACATAAAAGCCGCACTCGTTGGGGCCCTGCTCAGGGGTGCCCAAATAGCAAGCTTTCTTTGAAACATCCACCCAGTCTACCGACTCCTTTCTCTTGTACTCCTTTTCTCCATAAACCTTCTTCAACAATACAGTCATCCTGATCATCTGGTGGAAAATAAAAAAAACAAAAATACACATCACAACAAATATTGTTCAACACGCACACGCATGAAAAAAAACAAGAAAGGTGAAAAAAGGAAATTTTTTAACATTTCAGTGCGGTCGCTGTGGTATTCAGACTTATGCCACCTCGTCGTTTGATCAACCGGTGCACTGTACCTCCTAGTGTCATGAATGTCAAGGGTCTCGCGGTGCCTATTCATCGTGTATAGCGAATAATGCTGGTCTTTCATCCGTGGTAACAGAATCTGATTTTGTTTCATCAAATTTGTTATGGGTTTGATCAGTGAAAAAGGATTACTGGAAAAAATTGGGAGAGAAAATAAATACAAAAAGGCTGAACAAAAGCAAATCTGATAACTTACTAATTTGCAATCAAGAAGGTTCTCGTCATCACGGACATAAAGTTCGAACTGCTGTGCTGCATCTTCGACGTTAAACTTGCCGTGGACAAAAGGCAACACAACATTTCCATCTTCATCTCTATTCGCGTGATCATTCATTTGAAGCACATACTGTGTGTGGGTAATTCACAAAAGAAAGTTAATGCAGTTCACCTTAAAAAGATGTTCGCTCCGACGCTTAATAAAAAAACGGATCACGCTTCTCTAAAAAACAGTATGCAGTTCACAAATTCTTACCATAATTTGGTTTGTTTTAAGATGCATGGGTTAAGACACAAAAAAAAATGTATGCAGTTCAGTACATTCTAAAAACAAATTATTATACACTATTTACTGCAGTTCACTCGAGCAGAAAAAAAATAAGAAAAAAAAGAGAAATACCGTGATAAACAAAGGGGACAGCAAAACGCGTTCGCCAGATCGATAAAATACATTCATACTCTCGTCATTCTTCCAGAACCTGATGATATGATCCATCAATTCCGAGTCCACAAAACCACCTTTGGTGAAAGTTAAGAACAAGTAGTCCATAGTCACGGTGTAGACTTCGATAGGATTCCTGTGCATGAAAAGCGCGCACCTGCACAAAAGAAACGCGTTAGTAGCACAAAAGCAAAGACACAGAAAGAACATTACACACATTAAAAATCAAAAAAATATAAAAAACTAACGAAAAAAGAACTGACTCGTTGTATTTCTGCCTGAATTGTGTGCTCGTGATGAGTTGCAAGACTTTCCTCATCTCCACAAGATGGCTGAATCTCGCAGGATTCAACTTCTGTACAGGAGATCGAAACTTTGATGGCTTCTGCACAGGCCTCTTATTTGATAGAATTAGTGCCTCGCTGTCCGTCGGGCGTTCCACAGCTGCGCTCCTGGTCCTCCTAGGCACTGGTGGTGGCCTCTCAAAATCATCATCGCTATCTTCAGCATTCGGAGGGCTCGCAGCTTTCTTCACATGCTTGACATTGACAGGAGATTTCTCAAGAGCTTTTTCATTCGAAGTGCCGGCGCCACTCTCAACCTCTTACACACAGGTTCTTTCACAACCTTAACGGAAGGTTCATCAAGGACAACTTTCTGAATAGTTGGAGTATGAACCTGAGTTTCAAACAAGGAAATACCACCTTGGTGTGCGCCTTCATCAAAGCCTGCACAAAAAAATGGATAATGAGCAAAAGTAGTGAAAAAGAATCATCAAGTTCCCTAAGGAAAAGTCATTTTAAACACACAAATGGGGTTCTACTAAAAAGCTTAACAAAAGTAGTCGACCTCCCCTCTCTGTACCAATGAAGTTCACTTAATAAAAAAGGTGTGTGACTGAAAAAAAAATGTAATAACCTTCTTTAAAAATTAAAAGTGATGTCAGGTCCAGACAGCAATGCGACGAGGTCAGCCAACTATAGAGCATAGCCTTCCTGATGTAGCCAATGTGCTCCTTCCCAAACTTGGCAATCGTTTCACCATCCCAGGTCTGCATGAACTGGAACATGTAAAATCCACAATCATGCCTGCAAAGAAAACCAACACAAAACACATTAACAATGTAGTTCACTCAGTAATAAAAGTGCTACTGATGTTAGTAAAACAATGCAGCTCCATACACACAAGAAACCGAGGGAGAACAACCAATAACACATTAGTAATGCAGTTCGCTCAAGGGAAAAGGTGATTCTAATTTAGTAAAAACAATGCAGCTCACTTACACAAGAAAAAATGAAGGAGGAAAAAGAAAAAAAGGAGAACAGGTACAAACCCGTTTCCCTGTTGCGGGACGTTAATATGAGTCAGCGCATAGCCGTCTAGGGTGGGAGGGTTCAACAGCTCGTCGCAGCTTGCGCTGCCATCTTTCCAGACTTTTTTGATGTTCCTGACCATTTTCCTGAAGACAACACTTGCAGCAGCGCTGTCTCCTTCGTTCAATGAGTCGAGAAGCTCAAAACGCTTCTCTCGCAGGTTCAAAGTGACCAAGCAGTAGTGGCCTATCGCGTCCTTCACTGTTGCGGGAGGAGGGTCAAATGTTGCAAACATAATCTAAAATAAAAAAAGAATAAAACAAACCAGATGAGAAAAAATAGAAAAATCAGAAAACTTATTTTCAAGATGACGAAAAATGGTCAAGATGCGTTACCAAGTTTTTCTTGTCCACACGTTCCTCTGCGCTTGAAGAAAACATCTTTTTCAAAGCCCTATTTGTGGCACCGCCGTTCCAAATGGAATTCTGCAAAAAAGACAAAATCAGAGAGTTAATGAAAAATGGTTATAGCACAAATAAAAATTGGACGAGGGGGATAAAATATAAATTAATGAAAATGCTTACACATAGGTTGTACGGGACAATCATAGTTTGAGATCCTTTGAACCTTTCAGCTAGCATAGAGACGCCAATGTTTGCGAGGCGCGTGCTCAGCGTTCTATATGACCAAAAAGACTCGCCAACATGGCCGATAGTAATATCACCAAACTCGCCCTTGAACGCAACTAGATGCCTTCAGACAAGAAGAGAAAAGCACAGCAAAAAGTGATAAGATGGGAGCGTCCCTGAAAAAATAACATATTAATTAACCGGGCGTAAGACAGAAAATGTCATACTGCTTCTTCTTGTCCCTCCTAGCCCTCGTAACAGCGTCATACAACTCATTGTATCTCCTCATAAGAGCTGGATCAATCCTTGAAGGAGTAACAACAGGTAATTCCTCATCTGCATACAGAGTGGGAACGATATCAGATTATAAAACACACACGGTCCATTTCGCCACCGGGAAAAAGAACAAAAAATAATGCAGTTCGCTTACCTTCGGTTTCAGAATAAACTTCCTTCTGCTGCTCATATACATCTTCGCTGAGCGTCAAGTGTGTTGGGGAACGTAGCATGGGAAACAAAAATTTTCCTACGCTCACCAAGATCAATCTAGGAGATGCACATCTACGAGAGGAGAGTTGGATCCACATACCCTTGTAGATCGCTAAGCGGAAGCGTTACTAGAACGCGGTTGATGGAGTCGTACTCGCCGCGATTCAGATCGCCGAAGATCCTAGCACCGAACGGACGGTGCCTCCGCGTTCTTCACACGTACAGCCCGGTGACGTCTCCCACGCCTTGATCCAGCAAGGAGAGAGGGAGAGGTTGGGAAACCTCCAACCAACAGCAGCACGACGGCATGGTGGTGGTGGAGGAGCGCGGGACTCCGGCAGGGCTTCGCCAAGCGCTGCGGGAGACGAGGAGGAAGAGGGGTAGGGCTGCACCAAGAGGGAGATGTTCTCGTGTCTCTAGCAGCCCCAAAACCCCTCATATATATAGGGGGAAGGGAGGGCTGCGCCCCCCTTTAGGGTTTCCCTCCCCTAGGGTGCGGCCAGCCCTAGATCCATCTAGGGGGGGCGGCCAAAGGGGGAGAGAGGGGGAGGCGCACCACTATTGGGCCTTAGGGCCCAACTGCATTAGGGTTTGCCCCCCTTCCCCTCTTGGGGCGCCCTGGGACTTGGTGGGGGGGCGCACCAGCCCCCTTGGGGCTGGTCCCCTCCCACACTTAGCCCACGCAGCCACCTGGGGTTGGTGGCCCCACCTGGTGGACCCCCGGGACCCTCCCGGTGGTCCCGGTACATTACCGATATCGCCCGAAACTTTTCCGGTGACGAAAACAGGACTTCCCATATATGAATCTTTACCTCCGGACCATTCCGGAACTCCTCGTGACGTCCGGGATCTCATCCGGGACTCCGAACAACATTCGGTAACCGCGTACATACTTTCCCTATAACCCTAGCGTCATCGAACCTTAAGTGTGTAGACCCTACGGGTTCGGGAACCATGTAGACATGACCGAGACAACTCTCCGGTCAATAACCAACAGCGGGATCTGGATACCCATGTTGGCTCCCACATGTTCCACGATGATCTCATCGGATGAACCACGATGTCAAGGATTCAATCAATCCCGTATACGATTCCCTTTGTCTATCGGTATAGCACTTGCCCGAGATTCGATCGTCGGTATGCCGATACCTCGCTCAATCTCGTTACCGGCAAGTCTCTTTACTCGTTCCGTAACACATCATCCCGTGATCAACTCCTTGATCACATATTGTGCACATTATGATGATGTCCTACCGAGTGAGCCCAGAGATACCTCTCCGTCACACGGAGTGACAAATCCCAGTCTCGATTCGTGCCAACTCAACAGACACTTTCGGAGATACTTGTAGTGCACCTTTATAGCCACCCAGTTACGTTGTGACGTTTGGTACACCCAAAGCATTCCTACGGTATCCGTGAGTTGCACAATCTCATGGTCTAAGGAAAAGATACTTGACATATAGAAAAGCTTTAGCATACGAACTACACGATCTGTGCTAGGCTTAGGATTGGGTCTTGTCCATCACATCATTCTCCTAATGATGTGATCCCGTTATCAAATGACAACTCATGTCTTATGGCTAGGAAACCGTAGCCATCTTTGATCAACGAGCTAGTCGTTTAGAGGCTTACTAGGGACATGGTGTTTGTCTATGTATCCACACATGTATCTGAGTTTCCTTTCAATACAATTCTAGCATGGATAATAAACGATTATCGTGAACAAGGAAATATAATAATAACCAATTTATTATTGCCTCTAGGGCATATTTCCAACAGTCTCCCACTTGCACTAGAGTCAATAATCTAGTTCACATCGCCATGTGATTAACACTCACAGGTCACATCGCCATGTGACCAACATCCAAAGAGTTTACTAGAGTCAGTAATCTAGTTCACATCAATATGTGATTAACACTCAATGAGTTCTGTGTTTGATCATGTTATGCTTGTGAGAGAGGTTGTAGTCAACGGGTCTGTAACATTCAGATCCCTATGTTCTTCGCAAAAACTTATGTCATATCGTAGATGCTGCTATCACGTTCCACTTGGAGCTATTCCAAACTGTTGCTCCATTATACGTATCCGGTATCTCCACTTAGAGTTATCCGGATAGGTGTTAAGCTTGCATCGACGTAACTCTTTACGTCGAACTCTTTATCACCTCCATAACCGAGAAACATTTCCTTACTCCTCTAAGGATAATTTTGACCACTATCTAGTAATCCACTCCTGGATCACCTTTGTACCCTCTTGCCAGACATGTGGTAAGGCACACATCAGGTGCGGTACTTAGCATGGCATACCGTACAGAGCCTATGACAAAAGCATAGGGGACGACCTTCGTCCTTCCTCTTCCTTCTGCCGTGGTCAATTTTTGAGTCTTACTCAACTTCACACCTTACAACTCAGGTAAGAACTCCTTCTTTGACTGATCTATTTTGAACTTCTTCAAAATCATGCCAAGGTGTGTGATCTTTTGAAAGTATCATCAGGTGTCTTGATCTATCTGTATAGATCTTGATGCCCAATATGTAAGCAGCTTTATCCAGGTCTTCCTTTGAAAAACTCATTTCAAACAACCCTTTATGCTTTCCAGAAATTCTACATCATTTCGGATCAACAATATGTCATTCACATATACTTATCAGAAATGTTGTATTGCTCCCACTCACTTTATTGCAAATACAAGTTTCCACCAAACTTTGTATACCCAAAAACTTTGATCACTCCATCAAAGTGTATATTCCGACTCCGAGATGCTTGCTCTAGTCCATGGAAGGATCGTTGGAGCTAGCATATATTTTAGCATCCTTAGGATCGACAAAACCTTTCTGATTGTATCACATACAACCTTTCCTTACGAAAACTGGTAAGGAAACTTGTTTTGTCATCCATCTGCCAGATTTCATAAATGCAGCTAATGCTAACATGATTCCGACGGACTTAAGCATCGCTACGGGTGAGAAAATCTCATCGTAGTCAACTCCTTGAACTTGTGGAAAACTCTTCGCCACAAGTCGAGCTTCATAGACGGTGACATTACCGTCCACATCCGTCTTAGTTTTAAAGATCCATTTGTCTCAATGGCTTGCCGATCACAGGGCAAGTCCACCAAAGTCCATACTTTGTTTTGATACATGGATCCTATCTCGGATTTATCGGCTTCTAACCATTTGTCGGAATATGGGCCCACCATCGCTTCTCCATAGTTCGTAGGTTCATCGTTGTCCAACAACATGACCTCTAAGACAGGATCAACGTACCACTCAGGAGTAGTACATATCCTTGTCAACCTACGAGGTTCGATAGCAACTTGATCTGGAGCTTCATGATCACTATCATTAGTTTCCTCTTCAACTGTCGTAGATTCCACAGAAACATCTTTCTGTGTTGCACTACTCTCCGGTTGAAGTGAGGGTTCGACAACCTCATCAAGTTCTATCTTCCTCCCACTCAATTCTTTCAAGAGAAACTCCTTCTCGAGAAAGGACCCATTCTTAGCGACAAACATTTTGTCCTTGGATCTGAGATAGTAGGTATACCCAACCGTTACCAGTGGGTATTCCATGAAGATGTATTTGTCCGCTTTGGGTTCGAGCTTTTCCTGGCTGAAGCCATAAGCATCGCAGCCCCAAACATTTAAGAAAACGACAACTTTGGTTTCTTGCTAAACCATACGACGTCCTCTCAACGGACTTAGATGGTGCCCTATATAAAGTGAATGCAGCTATCTCTAATGCATAACCTCAAAACAATAGCGGTAGATCGGTAAGACACACCATAGATCGCACCATATCTCATAAGGTTCGATTACGATGTCCGGACACACCATTACGCTGTGGTGTTCCAGGGGACTTCAACTGCGAAACAATTCCACAATGTCTTAAGTGATTGCCAAACTCATAATTAAGATAATATCCCCTTGATCAGATCGTAGGAACATGATCTTCTTGTTATGATGATTCTTAATCTTCACTCTGAAATTTTTGAACCTTTCAAACGTTTCAGACTTTTGCTTCATTAAGTAAATATACCATATCTACTCAAATCGTCAGTGAAGATGAGAAAATAACGATATCCACCACACGCCTTAATTCTCATTGGATCACATACATCAGCATGTATGATTTCCAATAAGTCACTTACCCGTTTCATTGTACCTGAAAACGAGATCTCAGTCATCCTGCCCATGAGGCATGGCTCGCATGTGTCAAGCAATTCAAAATCAAGTGACTTCAAACGTCCATCAGCATGGAGTTTCTTCATGCATTTTATGCCAAAATGACCTAAGCGGCAGTGCCACAAGAAAGTGGTACTATCATTATTAACTCTACATCTTTTTGGCATTAATATTATCATTATGTGTATTACCATGATCGAGATTCAACGAACCATTGGGTGCATGACCATAAAGGTATTATTCATGTAAACAGAATAACCATTATTCTCTAACTTAAATGAATAACCGTATTGCGATGAACATGATCTAATCATTTTCATGCTCAACGTAGACACCTGATAACATTTATCTAGGTTCAACACTAATCTCGAAAATAGAAGGAGCGTGCGATGGTGATCTTATCATTTTTGGAAACACTTCCAACACACATCGTCACCTCGTCCTTAGCTAGTCTCCGTTCAGTCCGTAGCTTTTGCTTCAAGTCACTAATAATAGCAACTGAACCGGTATCCAATACCCAGGTGCTACAAGGAGTACTACTAAGGTACACATTAATAACACGTATATCAAATACACTTTGTTGAAGTTGTCAGCTATCATATCTACCATGTATTTGGGGTGGTTCCGCTATCATGTGACCGTTCCCCTTACAATAGAAGCACTTGGTCTCGAGGTTTGGGTTCAACCATGGGTTCCTTCATCAGAGCGACAACAGGTTTGCCATTCATGAAGTTTCCCTTCTAGCCCTTACCCTTTTGAAACCAGTGGTCTTGTTAAACCATCAACACTTGATGCTCCTTCTTGATTTCTACTTTTGCGGTACTAAGAACCGCTAACAGCACCGGGATCATCCATCCTTTGCATGCCATAGTTCTTCACGAAGTTCTAGCAGCTTGGTGATAGTGTCTAGAGAATTCCGTCAACCACTATCTCACCTGGAAGATTAACTCCCACTTGGTTCAAGTGATTTCAGCACTCAGACATTCTGAGCACATGCTCATTAGTTGAGTCATTCTCCTCCATCTTTTTGGCAAAAGAACTTGTCAGAGGTCTCATACCTCTCAACACGGGCACGAGCCTGAAATCCAAATTTCAGCTCTTAGAACATCTCATATGTTCTATGGCGTTCAAAACGTCATTGGAATCCCGATTCTAAGCCGTAAAGTATGGTGCACTAAACTATCAAGTAGTCATCAGGACGTCTCTGTCAGGTGTTCACAACATCCACAGACAACGTTGTAGGGGTTTGCACATCGAGCGGTGCATCAAAGACGTAAGCTTTCTGTGCAGCAGTGAGGACACTCCTCGGACTACGGACCCAGTCCGCATCCTTGCTTACAATATCTTTCAACTTAGTCTTTCTCTAGGATCGTATTTAAACAGGGAGCTACAACGCAAGCTATTGATCTACAACATAATTTGCAAAGGCAACTTAGACTATTGTTCATGATAAGTGAGTTTAACTAATCAAATTACTTATAACTCCCACTCAAATTGACATCCCTCCGGTCATCCGAGCGTGACATGATCCAAATTCACCAACCCAAGTCCGATCATCACGTGAGATGAGGTGGTGTCAATGGTGAACATCAACATGTTGATCATATCTACTATATGACTCATGCTCGACCTTTCGGTTCTCCGTGTTCCGAGGCCATGTCTGTACATGCTAGGCTCGTCAAGTCTAACCCGAGTGTTCTGCATGTGCAAAAACTGGCTTGCACCCGTTGTATGCGAACGTAGAGTCTATCACACCCGATCATCACGTGGTGCTTCGAAACGACGAACCTTCGCAACGGCGCACACTCGGGGGGAACACAATTTTATCTTGAAATTTTAGTGAGGGATCATCTTATAATGCTACCGTCGTCCTAAGCAAAATAAGATGCATAAAAGGATTAACATCACATGCAAATCATAAGTGACATGATATGGCCATCAACTCGTGCTTTTGATCTCCATCTCCAAAGCACCGGCATGATCTCCATCGTCACCGGCGCCACACCATGATCTCCATCATCATGATCTCCATCATCGTGTCGCCATCGGGGTTGTCGCGCGCCCACCATGCTCTTACTACTATTGCTACCGCTTAGCGATAAAGTAAAGCATTACATAGCGCTTAATGATTAACACGCAGGTCATACAAAAAATTAAAGACAACCCTATGGCTCCTGCCGGTTGCCGTATGCATCGACATGCAAGTCGATATTAACTATTACAACATGATCATCTCATACATCAAATATATCTCATCATGTCATTGGCCATATCATATCACATACATACCCTGCAAAAACAAGTTAGACGTCCTCTAATTTGTTGTTGCATGTTTTACGTGGCTGCTATGGGTATCTAGCAAGAACGCTTCTTACCTACGCAAAACCACAACGGTGATATTCAAGTTGCTATTTAACCTTCTACAAGGACCGCCTTGTTCTATTCCGATTCAACTAAGATAGGAGAGACAGACACCCGCCAGCCATCTTATGCAACAAAAGTCACATGTCTGTCGATGGAACCGGTCTCATGTACGTGGACATGTAAAGTTGGTCCGGGCCGCTTCATCCCATAATACCGCTGAATCAAGAAAGACTAAGGAGGGCAGCAATTTAAACATCAACGCCCACAAACCCTTTTGTGTTCTACTCGAGAAAGCATCTACGCAAGATCCTAGCTCTTGATGCCACTGTTGGGGAACGTAGCATGGGAAACAAAAATTTTCCTACGCTCACCAAGATCAATCTAGGAGATGCACATCTACGAGAGGAGAGTTGGATCCACATACCCTTGTAGATCGCTAAGCGGAAGCGTTACTAGAACGCGGTTGATGGAGTCGTACTCGCCGCGATTCAGATCGCCGAAGATCCTAGCACCGAACGGACGGTGCCTCCGCGTTCTTCACACGTACAGCCCGGTGACGTCTCCCACGCCTTGATCCAGCAAGGAGAGAGGGAGAGGTTGGGAAACCTCCAACCAACAGCAGCACGACGGCATGGTGGTGGTGGAGGAGCGCGGGACTCCGGCAGGGCTTCGCCAAGCGCTGCGGGAGACGAGGAGGAAGAGGGGTAGGGCTGCACCAAGAGGGAGATGTTCTCGTGTCTCTAGCAGCCCCAAAACCCCTCATATATATAGGGGGAAGGGAGGGCTGCGCCCCCCTTTAGGGTTTCCCTCCCCTAGGGTGCGGCCAGCCCTAGATCCATCTAGGGGGGGCGGCCAAAGGGGGAGAGAGGGGGAGGCGCACCACTATTGGGCCTTAGGGCCCAACTGCATTAGGGTTTGCCCCCCTTCCCCTCTTGGGGCGCCCTGGGACTTGGTGGGGGGGCGCACCAGCCCCCTTGGGGCTGGTCCCCTCCCACACTTAGCCCACGCAGCCACCTGGGGTTGGTGGCCCCACCTGGTGGACCCCGGGACCCTCCCGGTGGTCCCGGTACATTACCGATATCGCCCGAAACTTTTCCGGTGACCAAAACAGGACTTCCCATATATGAATCTTTACCTCCGGACCATTCCGGAACTCCTCGTGACGTCCGGGATCTCATCCGGGACTCCGAACAACATTCGGTAACCGCGTACATACTTTCCCTATAACCCTAGCGTCATCGAACCTTAAGTGTGTAGACCCTACGGGTTCGGGAACCATGTAGACATGACCGAGACAACTCTCCGGTCAATAACCAACAGCGGGATCTGGATACCCATGTTGGCTCCCACATGTTCCACGATGATCTCATCGGATGAACCACGATGTCAAGGATTCAATCAATCCCGTATACGATTCCCTTTGTCTATCGGTATAGCACTTGCCCGAGATTCGATCGTCGGTATGCCGATACCTCGCTCAATCTCGTTACCGGCAAGTCTCTTTACTCGTTCCGTAACACATCATCCCGTGATCAACTCCTTGATCACATATTGTGCACATTATGATGATGTCCTACCGAGTGAGCCCAGAGATACCTCTCCGTCACACGGAGTGACAAATCCCAGTCTCGATTCGTGCCAACTCAACAGACACTTTCGGAGATACTTGTAGTGCACCTTTATAGCCACCCAGTTACGTTGTGACGTTTGGTACACCCAAAGCATTCCTACGGTATCCGTGAGTTGCACAATCTCATGGTCTAAGGAAAAGATACTTGACATATAGAAAAGCTTTAGCATACGAACTACACGATCTGTGCTAGGCTTAGGATTGGGTCTTGTCCATCACATCATTCTCCTAATGATGTGATCCCGTTATCAAATGACAACTCATGTCTTATGGCTAGGAAACCGTAGCCATCTTTGATCAACGAGCTAGTCGTTTAGAGGCTTACTAGGGACATGGTGTTTGTCTATGTATCCACACATGTATCTGAGTTTCCTTTCAATACAATTCTAGCATGGATAATAAACGATTATCGTGAACAAGGAAATATAATAATAACCAATTTATTATTGCCTCTAGGGCATATTTCCAACAAAGTGCTCCAGCCCGGTAATATCATCGTCAAGCAGCGCTTGATTACTCATGTCCTGAGAGAGTCTTGGCTGTTCCTCTTCAGAATCAATCGAAACTGTCTCAGATGGGAATTTGGTTGTATCGGCTGGGAAAGCCAGATTGCGACAGATTGCTCAGGGGCGCGAGGGACCACACAAAATTTATCAGGCACCTCGTCGCCAACCAACAAAACAGTAGGCCCAACAACACCATCGATGCCAGCGGATGTCCCGGCATCGTCAAATCCAACTCTATGAGTTCCTTCTGTCTGTTCTGCAACTTCAACTGTAACACCAGGAGCTCATTCTTTCTCTTCATGCTTATCACAATCCACGATGTCCTCCCTTCCTTCTCTCTCTTGTGCCTTATCAGCCTCAACAGGACACTCCCCTCCTTCTCTACCTTCTGCCTTATCAACCTCCGCATCAGGCTCCTGCCCTCCTCCCCCTTCCACGTTATCATCCCCAATGTTGCGCTCCGCTTGGATTTCAACATTTAATCCGCAGTTCTGATGAGTTAAAAAATAAAACACATTACACAAAAAAGCTAGAATGCAGTTCACTAATAAAAACGGACCATGAAGCTACCATGAAAAATAAAAAATAAAACACAAAAATGCAAAAATCCTCTATACTCACCAGGGGAGCGTCGTCGCCTTCCATCTCTTTACACTTGTCAGCCTCCTCATCCTTACCAGCGTCGTCACCATCTGCCTCCTTCCCATGTATCTCCACGTTTGATTCGGCAACCTAAAAAACATTAAAACATAAATAAAACTATTATCCAAATTTGCAGTTCTACAACTAAAAAACCAACACCAGATCATGCAGTTCACTGCAAAAAAAAGATGATGCTTCTTCTCTAAACAACAACTGCAGTGCACTACCACTTCTGGTGCACAAAAATACAAAAAAAAAGTTAAAAACTGCAGTTCGCTGCCACTGCTGGTGCAAAAAAAAATATGATTGTTTGTTTTGGACACTACAAAAAAATCAAACAATGAAGTTCACTGTAACAAAAAAAATAATAGGAAGAAATCAAACCTTGTCGATGACAACTTCGTCAATAGGATTTTCTTTGGCAGCTTCGTCAACGGGGGATAATGGCTTGTCAAACAAGTAATCAGAATCAACACCGTCGTGGTCCTGGTGCTCATCAACACGACCAGCGTTAGCCTTGAAAGATTCTCCAACACACTGCGAAAAGAACAAAAGGATAGAAAAAACAAATAGTCAATGCCACAAACACACAGAAAAAATAGATAACAAAATATGGGTAAAAAAACTGTTCACATATGGAAAAAAGACATACATCCACATCTGCGGGGTCGGGCAGAGAAGGCCGGACAACATCTTCATGCCTGTTCATTTCCTTCACGATTGCATCCGCTTCCTGCTCATACGTAGCACACCTGTCATCCTAAGACTGCTTAAACTGAACGAATGAAGATCTGATATTCGTTACAGCCTGCTTAAGGAATTCAACTGCCCACGGTCAAAGTTATGAGCGGCCTCGATTTCTTCTTCAGAAGGGCCTTTGCCTTCAGGAAACAAACCGGCAATATTCCTCATCCTAGAGCCGGATGTTGGGAAATCACTAGTTATATGGATGACCCTATCGAGAAGCTCATCGACCTGAACAAATTTATTACGATCAGCAGAAGCATGGCCAGAAAAACCTCCAGCAGCCGCCCTAGCAAAACCATGACCCCGTCGAATTGGAGCAGCCCTAGCAAGAGGCTGACAAAACATTTCAGGGGCTTCCGCAACTGCAGTCCGCTTATACACAATGTCCGCTTCCGCCTTCCACTGAAAAAATTAACAAAAAAAAAGAGATGCAGTTCACAAATAAAAGTACATAAGAGGTTCACATTTAGCATGCACGAAAAAAAGGAATAAAAACAAAAACAAAACATGGCTATGCACTCACCGGCAGCTTGCCAAACTTGTAAGAGTCCAGGTGTATCTTTCCCCTGACAACGATGTCGGCGTTGTTAATCTTCTTCAACTGCACATGGGACAGTATTACGGCGCGTGGAGTGCGTTTATCCATCACCGATACTTTTCGAAGGTTCAAGGAATCCAGGTACATGAACAAGGGAACGATGGTGCAACCCTCAGCGCAGTTCTGCTTGCTCCCTGTAGAATTCCACTTGTACACAGCGGCCTGCAGCTCGTCGACAACAAGCTGACAAAAATCCATGCTAGCCATAGATGCAATATCCAAGTTTTCAACCATAGCAGCTACCCTGGACAACCGAGTTGCGGGGCTAGGACAAAGCAAGCACTGGAAGACAATGAGAAAAAAAACCTTCACCGTCTTATCAACCTTCGCAGGGTCCGCAGCCAGTGTGCGAAGTAAGGTAAGTAGGTCCTTCGCATCTATGCTACGAGAACGGTTGAACCCGAGTTCATCCTTCAGGTTAGTCAGCGAATCATCATGGCCGCTAGCAGCAGGCCTGGGAGCAGTGTGAGAACCCATAGGGAAGTCAAAAATGTGATGGACAGCCTCGCGATTGATTTCCAGAACCTTGTTTGGCCCACAGTCCAGTCTCATCGTGTCGGGGTCGATCTTTCCCATCAGCTTGCACATCAAAACACGAGAAACATTCTTCTCTAATTTCAGGTCAAAGACAATGCCAAAACCTGCTTGCCGCACCAAAGTTCTGTGCACCTCACCCAGCAAAGCGACAGCTTTGATTACATTTGGAATGGACAGCCGAACAGTCTTGTTGAAACGCCATTCGTGCGCAACATCGTCTTCACACCTCTTCCTCTTCGTACTCTTAGCAGCCTACAAAAAAAGCAAAGAATAAAAAATGCAGTTCACATCAGCAAACTCATGCAAAAACAACTTAAAAAAACAGAAGAAAAAGTAAATAAAGAGCGTATACCTTACTAACATCAACATCCTCCCTATCAGAATCACTGTCCAGAGCTTCTTCAGCTGCATTTTCCCGCGCAAGCTTAGATCGACGCTCAGAATCAACACGAGAGTGATCGTCCGCCCGTCTCCGCTTTCCTTGAATCCCACCCACATCAACCTCGGCGTAATTAGGTCTCTTTGAGTAATCAACACGCGGGCTCCGGCATGGAGAACTTAAACCTTGCTCTGCGACAGTGTTGAGTTTCCTCTTCACAGGATTCTTTGCGGGGGCAAATTTAGCAGACTTCTTTGAATCTGCAATCCTCCTTCCTATCTCCTTACCCTCCCCTAACTTTACTTGCTTCGCCCTATGAGCCTTCACGAAAGTATTACCGAGCGCAATAGCTTTCTGCCTTCTCCTCTCAACATCGGCTGCAATCTGATCAGGGACCATCCAATCCTGTGTAACTGGCTCTGTGCCATCAACAGATTGCGACTGGGTTTCACTCAACTCAGGTGGAATGTTGACCTGATCAGATGTACCGCCACCGACAACATCGGCTGTGAAATAACGTGTAATCAAATAGTTAACGCCACCACCCCCTGACCCACCAGGAGATAAAACTGTGGGTGAGAAAAAACATAAGAAAATATGTGTGTGTGAGATGAAGACCTAAACTTAATGTAGCTCATATCAACTTGGAAAAACAAAAAAAATGTAGAAATGTAGTGCACTTTTCCAGCAGTTTATGTTTAACAATTAAAAACATAACAGTAAACCTAAAAAATGCAGTTCATGTCGCTTGAATATCATATTCACGCGTGTCTGAAAGTGGACATTGGCACAGAGTTATATGATGCAGTGCACTAATTCGTTCAAGTTACCAATTGACCGCATATAAAAAAAAGAAGTGCGCTTAGATATGCAAAACAAAACAAATTCATGCAGTTCTGTGAGAGGCAAAAACTAAAACTTAATGCAGCTCATATCGATTTCGCAAAACCGCATAGTGGATAGACAAAAAAAGAAAAATACAAAGCAGTGTCCAAAATGCAGTGCTCTTTTAGCAGTTTATGTTTAACAAAAAAACATAACAACTAACTTAATGTCCTTCCAAAAAAGTAAAAAACAATTAACTTGACGCAGTTCATATCAGTTTGCCACGCGTGTCTTAAAAAAGGACATACTAAAAAGGAATCTAAGATGTAGTGCACTATTTCGTTCAACAAAAAGAAGTAAATTGACCCTGAATGAAAACTGCAGTTCACTATGATGTAGTTACCAGATGGAGAAGTCGTTCTAACTGGTGATGCATCAATTGGTGAGGAAGAAGCCATACTGTGCCTCCAATCAGCAAGGGATAATAATTAAACCCTAGACAGCAAACCCCAAATTCAGGCAGAGAAAAACTTTCAATCCATAGGGAGTTCCAATTTGAAGCATACAAAACAACCTTAAGAAGAGAATGCTGGCACGAAAAATAACCCTAGCACAAGATCTGGAACGGATTAGGGGCTCACCATGGGACGAAGTGACGGCCGGACGAGGCGGGTGCGGACGACAACGACGGAGGAAGCGCCCTACGGACGGCGTCGGCTGCGGGCGTCGTCGCCCTCCACCACTAGAGAGCCCCTACGGACGGCGGCGGCTGCGGGCGTCGTCGCTCTCCACCACGAGAGCACGAGGGCGGG
>LR738715.1:738428819-738522767 GCA_902687465.1 Secale cereale
GGGGGGGATTTCTGTGCGGGCACGGGGGAGAGGGAAGTGGAAGCGGGCAAGGGGGCTGCAAGAGAGACTTAATGAATAAAAGCCCGTCCGACAGGCCCACAGGTCATAGACAAAAAATAAAAAAACGTCTCGGTGTTGTAACACGATGCAGTTCACTTACGGAAAACCGCCTCGGCTTCTGAAGCATTGCAGTTCGTTTACGGCGGACGATTCCGCTTCTGAAGCGATGCAGTTTGCTTACGGCGGACGATTCGGTTCGCCTGCCCTAAAATAAATGCGCCCACTATCGCCCGAAGCGCCCGCGCCCCCACCCCTTCTCTATCCCGCCGGTTGCACGCCCCATGAACTGCAACGATCATCATGAACCCACGATCGCCAACACGGTTGGGAGACGAGATCGTGGCCTCGGCAGAAGTTGCTGCCGCTCCCATTTAAATCCCGCGCTCCATCAACCAGACCGTCCGCACAAAACAGACGACGCTGCCCCTTCCTCCTCCTCTTCCTCCTCTTTGTAGCCATGGGGTTCAGCAGGACCTACGACGACGTGCATGCGCACGGGAACACGAAGCTGAAGGAGATCTACACAACCGACGTCGCCGCCATGGCGACGTACGTCGAAGAGTTCAAGACAGTTCTCCAGCGGCGCCGCCAGAAGATTGTCGACATCGACGTGGAGTACACACCCGACCACGAGAGGGCGGCCCTGGTTCAACTATCCATCGGCAAGTACCACCCAGTGCTTCTTTTCCAGGTATGTGGTACATTGGGCCAGAGATGCATCCCCTTCGACAGGTTCCTCGGCGACCCAAGGTAAGCAATTCTCTCTGCCGAGTACGTGTTGCAGTTCTATATGCCTATGAATGCAGTTTCGAAAGGTATAACTTGCGGTTCAGTTTCCTTAGGTTCGAGTTCGCTGGCTTCGCCATCAAGCAGGACAAGGAGAAGCTCGCACGCTGCAACCTCCACATCCCCAACTTTGTCGACATCCAGACGAACTGGAGGGTGCCTGATGGAACGAAGCCACTGGACTCGCTTGGCGATGTAGCTGCTGCCATCATCGACGACGAGTACGCAGACATGAAGATGAAGATGACAGACCACGACCACAGCCTGTGGACTTCCATTCTCTGCACCAAGCACGTCGAGTATGCTGCCAAGGACGCCTACACTGCGTTCGAGATATGGAACCGAATCACCACAATGAAGAAAGGCCTCGCGCGCGCTGAAACAGAGAAGACCAGGAAGCGCCCGAGGTCATCCTGGAAGCCGTGGGGCAAGGGGGCATCAACTTCCACCTCCAACTCCAACGGGTGGAACTAGTGAAGCAGGACAGATGCTGAAACCCAAGGATTCCTGTCGCAAGTGCTCGATTAGTTTCCCTCTGCGTATGTAGATTAGTTTGCTTTCGTTGTAGTTTGCTTTGGGACAACGTTTGCTTATGTTGCGTTAGATTGCTTGATGATGTACTATGTTAATTATTAGCGCAGAACCGTGGTTTCTATCTATCAACTATATGCAGTTCTCAGTAGTCTGTTTTCAGTATGTATATTGCTTCAAAACTGCTGCTGTAGCTAGGATACACATAAAAAACAAAACTATCAGAGCAGTTCACATAGAGAATTCTTTCACAAAACTGCTCCAATTAAGAAGGTTGATGCAGTCCTCTTTTATTAAAAAAAACTCTAGTTCCGTATCTAGGTTAAAAAAAGGAAAAGCTTGGTGGGGGTTTCCAGTATGGATGTTCTTCAACTGCTGCTGCTAATAGGATGCACATGAAAAACTATATGTAAAAAAGCAGTTCACTTATACTCAGAATTCTCATAAAGAAAATACACTAGAAGGAACGCAAAAAAGCAGTCCACCGCGCTTGACCAATCAAAAAAACTTATCAAACTAGTCCCCGCACACCCCCGTGCCTGTAATGCAGTTCATACAGGCTCGCATTGCGTATTAATGCAGTTCACCGCACTACAAAAATTCACCGCGCATTGCATATTACTGCAGTCCACCGCTCTTGACCACGATTCACAGATGAAAAACACAGCCTGCAATGCAGTTCTAACAACTATAAAATGCAAAGAATCTCAAAAAACATCTTTGAGAAACGACCAGAGCCAGTCGCACCGCAAAAAAACATGGACAAAAAACTTAAATTCTTCAAAATTAACAACTTAATCCGCTCCAATTCATACGGATAGATCAAAAGCAGCCCGTAATTGCCGAAAACAACAGAATATTACATACAAAACGCAACAATTTCGATCCGCACGGCGAAGAACAGAGAACAGAGGTTTTTCCGCTAGAACAGAGAGATACTCGACAAATTATACTGAAATTTCAATCCTATTAGCAGATTAATCTGTCGCGGAATAACACAAACATCAACGCGATAATGGTAACACACAAACATCAATAGAATACGAACAGCCAACAGCAAGATTCGAAACTCCTCCACCAGCGGAAGAACGGACGCAGATCCGCCAAATCCAAGGATTTCCGTCGTTTTCTCGCTGAATTCAGTGCTTAACCACATATTAAATCATCGCACGCACAAATAAACCAGTAGAAATCGATCAAACTAGCCAGAAACGCTGCTAAATGAATGTTTCCTGCTGCACCTCTATGTGGTTCGCAGCAAAAGAAGGAAGCAGTGCGCATAGCTTTCCAATGCAATTTTCCAATGCAGTTCGGAAGTGTTATGAGAATATTATTCTCATAATGTTATGAGAATAGGCCGGCTGTATATATATATATATATATATATATATATATATATATATATATATATATATATATATATATATATATATATATGAATAAATGAAACTCAACACAAATGATGGTAATGAAATAAAATTGTGAATATTATTAATTGCTTACGCACTTCAAATTGTGCGTCAGAGTAGCCCCGCTCACAGGTTGTGTGGCGGATGGACTCGTAAATGTAGTATCCACAGAAATCATTCCCTTGTTCCTGCCACAACCACCTCAATCAAACTGATAAGCAAGAATGCCAAATGGTATTGATGAAACTAGTGCCTGAATCAATAGGAGATGCGCGGAACATGCTACTATATAGTACTTACTTTCGGGTGTCTAAATTGCAGCTTCTTCGGCAGTCCCGGAGCTTTTTTGGTGAATTTTTTCCAAACCCTTCCAGACAAAGAAAACAATTACTTGATATCAGAAATGAACAAAGTTGCTGATATGCATGGTGGGTAATGATCGATTTAACTTACTTCTCGAGCATTTGAGTCATGTCCGCATACTCCTTGGGATCTTTTCGTTTAGAGTCCAAGACAGTTACTACTCCCTGCTCAAGCTTAATCTTTAGGAGAATATAGTGGAACCTGCGCACGCATGCATGAACTCATCAATTACATTACTATAACCTTGACTAATATATAAGGGAAACCGAATATGCACAAGACAGTAACACTCACTTGAAGTTGTAAGGAAAGAGTATTATATCTTTGTTTTCATTTACCACCAACGATCGTAGCAAGTTGGCCTCGGTATCTGCGGCACGCAATTCAACCTCAGTTGCATCTATGAGATATGTGTTAATGAACCCTATATCACCGACTTGTCTTTTCTTCAATTCGACGATCTTCAATCTGCATAATATAGTGAGGATAATTATAAATACATGCAATGAAAGAGCTGAGCGATATAGAGAGACTTAATGAGAGAAGTAGTACTACTTACAGACAGTAGCAGGTGACCGTTGCTTTATCGAGGGCCAATTGATTGAAAAACTGATAGAACTCCTCAAATGGAATAGGCAACAGTTCAATTCCAACGAGGTCATGCTCCGGTTTAACTCTCACATACAAACTATCCCCCCCCAGACTCTTTGCTGATTTTCAAGTACCAATCATGCAATCTTCGCATCATCGTTGATAGAGATCTTTCATCATTGACGAGAAGCTTCCCGTACTCGTATCTTTTATCTGCACCTCCAAGAAATCATAATGTACATCGTTGGGCAGGTAATCTCCAAGATTGCTATAACCGGGCACCATCCTCGGATCATTAGCGACGATGTCGCTAGACACCTTGAGCGGGGGGCACGATTGGTCCGCTTATTCACCGAGCTGGGCAATTTGTTTCCCAGCTCGTCCTTCTGCTAACCTTTGATCACTTCTAGTACTTCCCGACCGCTTCGCTTCGTGAAATGACTTTTCAATAATGCGGTCATAGTTGTCTTTCGGCTGACTTTTCGCTGGTTTCTTCAGGGCAGCAAGAGTGCGCTTTGCTTTCACCGGATCTATCTTCTCCTCCGGAGGTGGATGTCTCTGTGCTTTCAACCCTTCAAGCCAGTCCTTCACTTCGCCTTCAGCAATCTTTGTGTTTTCCTCGTCGGACCTCTCATATGGTAACTTCTCTAGAGGCGTGAGAGAAGGACCGAATCTGTATTGCCTCCCGCCTCTGGTTGTACTGCTAGACGCCGGCAGACCAGACGAAGCGACTGTCTTCTTTCCTTGCTTACGCGCCGGAGCAGTCGAAGCGGAGGCAGTTCTCTTCCGCCCTTGCTGACTAGGCGGAGAAGAAGGAGGTTGGCTGCTTGGGCGCGCCGGCGCAGGCGGAGAAGGAGGCGGAGTGCCGCCACGCGCCGGAGAAGGAGCCGGAGTGCCCTGATCGTCACTCGGCGGAGGAGGAGGCGGTGGAGGAGGCGGAGTGCCCTGACTCGCCGGAGGAGGAGGAGGAGGCGGAGACGTCCAGTTCAGAATGTTGATGAGGTCCTTCCGCCATAGGCATGGAGTCTTCAGTGAAGAACCCAGCCGAGTCTCCCCTTCACCGGTAGGGTGGTCAAGCTGGAGGTCCTCAAATCCCTCCGTTATTTCATCCACCATCACCCTAGCATATCCTTCTGGAATCGGCCGACAGTGAAAAGTTGCGCCGAGTCTAGTAGGATAAACAGAGCCAGCAACCGCCTTGACCTTCATATTTATCCATTGCATCATAAGGTGGCAATTTTGAGACTCCATGATAGCATCCACGGGATAGCTAGCAGGAGCCGTCAAGACATGCTCCGGCTGAAGCAGCTCGGTGGAAGCCACGCTGCTTCTCCGCTGAGATGGCGGGGTAGCTTCGGGGGAAGCTTCGACATTTTTTTGTCCCGATTTGCTTCTCGTTCCTCTATCGCTTGTATTCTGGCGTGCAACGCCTGCAGTTCAGTCTGCTGCACTTTCTTCCTCCTCTCGTGGCATTTGTAACTGCCTGCGTTCGGAAACCCTGCACTCCACGGAACGGAGCCTGGCGTGCCTCGTCGTTCTCTTTGCCGGGAAAGAACGTCCCTTGCTGCGCTGCTTTGATATAGTGCCGCATCTTCCTGAGTGGTATTTCCAATTGCTTATTCGTCCAAATGCACCTCCCTGATACAGGGTGCAAGGTTCCACCAGCCCCGAAGAACCAAGTCCGGCAACGGTCTGGCCAGTTCATTGTCTCTGGTTCGATCCCTTTCTGAAGCTGATCATTCTCAGCCTTGGCCCACTTAGGCCGGGCTCTGAGGTAGCCACCTGACCCCGTGCGATGGTGATGCATCTTCTTCGCAGCATTTTTCTGGTTTGTCGCCGACATCTTCTTACTCTTTTCCGATGTCTTATAGGCCACAAATGCGGGCCACTCATCTCTGATCTTCCCATATATGCCCTTGAATTCTGGAGTCTCTTTTTTGCAGACAAACTTATTCAGGTGTTTCTTCCACCCCCTGAATAGTTCTGCCATCTTCGTAAGAGCAAAAGACTTGATTAATTCCTCTTTAACTGGCTTCACCGGATCATCCTCTGGCGGTAGGGTGAAATTTGACTTCAGCTCAGTCCAAAGATCTTCTTTCTGCATATCTGTGGATAAGACACCTGAGGGTCTTCTGCAGCCGGCTTTAACTATTGACGGATGCTGATCGGGATCTTGTCCGTAACCAGAACCCCGCACTGATTAACAAATGCGTTCTTTGTCCGGATGGGTTCAATCGGTTGGCCGGTGCGCGCGATTTCTGTGATCTCAAACTTTTCATCCGAGCTCAACTTTTTCTTCGGGCCTCATCTCCTTACCGAAGATGTGCTCGATCTGGAGGGCCAGAAAAAAGAACAAAGACGAGAGTTAATTTATATGTGCTCATACCAAAACAATGAATGCATCAATTAACTAGTCAGCACAGACTTAACTAATATATATACCTGCTGGCCGGACTCGGTACGGTCACCGGAGCCGTCATGACGGTCTCCTTCTTGCACCGGCATTGGGTCACCAGAGCCGTCCTCACGATCTACTTCTTGCATGTGCATTGGGTCACCGGAGCCATCATAATCATAGCCTGCTTCTTCATCCTCTCTTTCCAGCAGATCATCGGTGTCGTTGAGAAACGACAAGACGGCATCACGTCCGTCTGCGATTATGTTCAACAACATCGCTTCTTGTGCTTCGTCTCGGGAGTTGTCGTCCATAGTTTCTACAAATATTTACAACATGGCAATTATTATTCAAACATGACAGATGGATATATTAATGGCAAACGTAGAACTAGCTAGCTAATCACAGTAAGGAATCATATATATTAATGTGTGGCCTCGACGCTGCTTCTCTAGGGTTTCGGGTGGCCTCGACAATGCTTCAAGGGTTAGGGGTGGCCTCGAGAATGCTTCAAGGAGGGGGTAATATTGACAACGACGAGATACATACACGTGAAAATAATGTTATCGGGGAGGAGGTATATCGACGACGTCAGAACCCCCCCCCCCCACGTGTTGAAGTTATCGGGAGGGGGTATATCGACCCCCCCTGTGTTGAAGTTATCGAGAGGGGGTATATCGACCCCCCCACGTGTTGAAGTTATCGGGAGTTTATATCGACACGACATACGTACATGGGAAAATAATATTATCAGGGAGGGGTATATCGACCACCCCCCTCGTGGTGAAGTTATCGGGAGGGCTATATCGACGACGACAGACTCGATAAAACATAAGAAAATGAAGAAGAAATAAAAAGAGGAGAAGAAGAAAGTGTAAGGGCATATTTCTCCCTAAGTAGTGTTAGTGATTGATGACAATGCATTTGCGGACTAATCGTGTGCTCTAAGATCCTACAGGTATATCTCACTTAGGCACAAGACGATTGCTTGCCCCTCGGATTCGATGGAAGACGGTGTTTCCTTTTTGCTCCCTGTCGGTGGCTTTGAGTAATAGGAAAACCATACTATTAAGAGGGGGTCCGTTTCAGAAAGGTTTGGGTGGAATCAACACGTACACATCTTACTCTCACACCACCTTTCCCTTGCTTCTCTGGAGTTCCAACCGTTTATTATCGTATATGCAAACCATGACTTCTTAACTAAAACATCTGCCTGGCAAGCGGTAGTACTGCTCCATGAGCGGTAGTACCGCACAGCCACACGGTAGTACCACCTGAAGACACGGTAGTACCGCACCAGCGGTAGTACCGCGGCTCTAGAACGGTAGTACCGTGTATCTGGCCCGGCACTGTACCAAGTGTGGAAGTAGGTGCGGAAGTAATTTTTTACTTCCGCATCCTATGCGGTAGTACCGCTTGCTCCAAGCGGTAGTACCGTGTCGTGTTTTGCTACTGCCGTATTTCTGCGGATGTAGCCACGGATGTAATTTATTTCATCCGTGGTTATCATCGGCACACTTGTTTTTGCCTAGCGGTAGTACCGCACCCAGAGCGATAGTACCGCTCAGCAAGCGGTAGTACCGCAACTTACGTGCGGTACTACCGCTCTCTGCGGGCAGAAAACGTGCATAACGGTTGGATTTGCTCTCCCACTATATATAGGGGGTCTTCTTCCCCAAGAAGACTTACCTCTTCCCCCACATACTCCATTGTTGCTCCAAAGCTCCATTTCCGCCCGATCTCTCTCCCTAGCCAATCAAACTTGTTGATTTGCTCGGGATTGCTTGAGAAGGCATCGATCTACACTTCCACCAAGACATATTCGATTCCCCCCACTAATCCCTTGCGGATCTTGATACTCTTGGATGTTTGAGCACCCTAGACGGTTGAGGTCACCTCGAAGCCATATTTCATTGTGGTGAAGCTTCGTGGTTTCGTTGGGAGCCTCCAAGTTGTGGAGATAGCCCCAACCTTGTTTGTAAAGGTTTGGTTGCCGCCTTCAAGGGCACCACTAGTGGAATCACGGCACCTTGCATCGTGTGAGGGCGTGAGGAGAATACGGTGGCCCTAGTGGCTTCTTGGGGAGCATTGTGCCTCCACACCGCTCCAATGGAGACGTACTTCCCCTCAAAGGGAAGGAACTTCGGCAACACATCCTCGTCTCCACCGGTTCCTCTTGTGGTTATTTCTTACCTTTACTTGTGCAAGCATTACTTGTTTAACTCCTATAGCTTGCTTCTGAAGTTGTTATCTTTACTTTCTATTAGTTGTCATCTTAGTAGAATATCTAGACAACTTACTTTGACGCTTAATTTAAAGTGGTTAAGAAAAGCTAAAAATTGTTAGTTGCCTATTCACCCCCCTCTAGTCAACCATATCGATCCTTTCAATTGGTATCAGAGCCTCGTCTCTTTTTAAGGACTTTACCGTCCAAAGAGTATGGGTGACAATGTAGTCGAGACGGAGGACCATTCCGGTGGAACTCCGTCCTTGCCTACGTCAGATGGGGGAGCCTCGGTCACTCGTGAGGACAATGTGGCCTTGACCACATTGAAAGAGTCACTAGCGAGCGAGGTCAAAGGCATGTTTAAAGATTTGCTTGAGGGGCTTGAAGTATCCACCGCACCGTTAGAAGTGGTTCGTCCCGCTACTAACGTGTCGGAGGCTAATCCCGACAAGGGAGAATCTAGTAGTGAACAAGCCCCTGTTACTAAGAATAGGAGTGGAATCTTTGCCCACTCCGCTCCTCCTACTCACTATGGAGGACCCGTTCTTACACCGCATTTAAATTCCGTTGGGCCACCTCCCAAGTTTATAAAAAATTCTGATTTTGCTACATGGGTGTTTCGCTTCAAACGTCATATAAATCATTGTTCTACTAATCTTTGGAGAATCATTGAGCAATGTTTTTATCCACATGATCCCGAAAACATGACTCCAAGAGAAACTGCGGATCATCAGTTCAACGAGTCCGCTCTTTGCATTCTTCAAGATGCTATTCCTCCAGAAGACATTGCACATCTTCGACCCTTCACTGTGGCCAAGGAAGCTGGGGAGCACGTTGGCACTATGTACAAGGGAAGCACTAGCATTCAACTCTCTAATTATGAAGTTGTGCAAGATGAAGCCGATGAGTTTGCTATGATCGAAGAAGAAGATCCTCGTGAACTTTACCAGAGATTAACCACCCTTGCGGTCTCTCTTCGAGATCATGGCAGTAAGGACACGTTTGACAACTGGATCAAGCGCAAGTTCCTCAAGGCCATGATGCCCTATCATAAGGCCATGTCCTCTGTCATTCGTCAGAGACCGGATTTCCACCACTTGTCATCTCATGAAGTGTTGGATGAGTTCGTTGCCATGAGGATCTTGGACATGACCGCCGACAATGCGGTCTTAAGAGCTCAACGATCAAAGAAGCCTAATCTTGCCCTGAAGGCCAAGGCTTGTGTGGAAGAAGAGGAGGTGGAAGATGATGATGAGTGTAGCCCGGAGGACACCAAATATGCCTATCATGAGCACATGGCTCTTGCTTCAAGGCAATTCTGGGGCAAGAAGAACACAAGACCCAACTTCAATAGGAACAACTCAAGTGGAAGCAAGGGCAAGCAACGAGTAAGGACATGCTTCAACTGTGGCAATGTAAGCCACTTCGTTGCAGATTGCCCATATGAGAAGAGAGAAGACTTTGGAGGCAAGCTTATCCGGAAAGACAAGTCAAAGTCCTATCCCAACAAGAACAACTTCAACAAGAAGACTCCTCCTAAAGGGTTGGTGGCCCAAGAAGAATATGTTGAGGATGATGATAATGATGAAGATGATGAGATGGTCACCATGGCCACAATTGCTATTGCTACTACTCTGCACTCATCTCTCTTCGACTCACCAAATGAGAACATCACCGCCAAGTGTCTCATGGCCAAGGCCACCAACAAGGTAACCCCAAACATCAATACTACTATCTCTTCTAATCCTTCGTTGACTAATTGTATTGATGAGAGTGAGGGTGCTAAGGAGGGAGATAATGAATTTGAGTTGTTCATGAAAAATCTCAAGGGCAAACCCAAGAAGCATTTTGTTGCTCTCTTGGAACAACTCGGTGAGGCCAACGACATGACCGAGGCTCACGAGGAAACCATTACTAAAATGGAAGGACATAGTCGAGACTATGCCGATGAGATATTGGATCTCTCTAACGCCCTAGAGGAAGAGCGTGGTCTTCGTTTGGCTCTTGAGGAGTCACACAACGATGGTCATGCTAAATTAAAGAAAGATCTTGATCATGCTTTAGTTGTCTCTCGTGTGCTTAATTCCGATAAGGCAAAACTTGAGGTTGACTATGCTAAACTCAAAGAGGAGTTTGACATACTTGACAAGGCTCACAAGGCCTTGAAAGGTATGCATGCTACTCTCAAGGAGTCTCATGATCAACTCCAAGTTTCGCTAACCAAGGAAAAGGCTATCTTTCCTCGCATGGTATTAATTGATAATGCAAATGCTACTAACCCGTATTGCGAGCATGTGCATCTTGTTGACGAGAATGCCGAGTTGAAGAAGCAACTTGAGAAAGGCCTTGTGACATGCATACGAGGTGAGAAGAACCTCAACAACCTTTTGAGCAATCAAAAGGAGGTTGTGGCAAAGGAAGGAATTGGGTTTGTTCCTAAGCCCAAGAAGACGAAGAATGACAAGACCAAGCAACCACCCCCTCTCCGACAATCTTTTGTGAAAGAAGGAGAGGGCACATCAAATAAGAAGAAAATGGTGAAAAGTGGTGGTGTCAAGAAAAACTCCACCATACCATCAAACATGGCCGGCGACTTTAATCCTTCATATGTTTTATGTCGTGCTAGTGATGGTCATGTGTTTGCTAAATTTGTTGGTTCTTCTTATGAGTACATTGAATGGTCCATTTGGGTTCCTAAGACCCTTGTTACTAACCTCAAAAGACCCATTACCAAATGGGTACCTAAATACAAGCATTGATCTCTTGCAGGAGTTTGCTTCCGGTGGGGGATCTTGGTTGCTCGATAGCGGAGCCACAAATCATATGACCGGAAGCAAAGACTTGGTGGTGGACGTGCATCTAGGTTAATCTATGGCCACCAACGTCGAATGGGGTGATGCTTCATCTTCTAAGGTATTGGGGCTTGGCAAGGTTGTTGTCTCTCATGATCTCACGATCGAGAAAGTCATGCTTGTTGAGTCCCTTGCATACAATTTACTTTATGTTCGCCAACTTGCACTCATGGGCTTTGCTACATTCTTTGATATTGATACTGTGGCCCTCTTGTGGAGCAAGACTCTTAAAGTATCCTATGTTGGGCATGTCGAGAACGGCCTTTATGTGGTTAACTTCTCGAAGCAACCCACTAAGGTCGCGACATGCCTAATGGCTAAAGTTGATGTGGGATGGCTTTGGCATCGCCGTTTGGCTCACGTCAATATGATATCTTTGCAAAGTCTTCTCAAGGGGGACCATGTCCGTGGACTAACAAATGTTAGCTTTGCCAAAGATCGTGCTTGCAGGGCTTGCATTGAAGGAAAGTTACATGAGACGGCTCACCCTCCCACGACTATCATCTATTCAAAGAGACCCCTAGAGCTCCTTCACATGGACCTCTTTGGGCCTCCATCTTTTGATAGTATTGGGGGTAGAAAGTACTGCTTGGTGATTGTGGATGATTACTCAAGATACACCTGGGTATACTTCTTCAAGAAGAAGAGTGAGACCCAACTAACCGTCATCAACTTTGCAAATGAAGCTCAACGACAACATGAAGCAAAGATTTTGATGATCAGAAGTGACAACGGCACCGAGTTCAAGAACTACACCTTGGATGAGTTTCTCAGTCATGAGGGGATCAAACATCAATATGCAGCCCCATATACCCCTCAACAAAACGGTGTAGCGGAGAGAAAGAACCGAACTCTGATGGATGCGGCAAGAACCATGATGGCTGAATTCAAATCTCCATACAACTTTTGGGCCGAAGCCATCAACACCGCTTGCCATGCATCAAATCAGCTCTATCTCCGCAAAGGCTTGAACAAAACTCCGTATGAGATACTTACCGGTAACAAGCCCAATCTCAAGTACTTCCGGGTATTCGGGTGTAAGTGTTTCATTCTCAAGAAAGGTGTTCGCTTGTCTAAATTTGAATCTAGAGCTCACGAGGGCATATTTGTTGGTTATGCTACAAACTCTCATGCTTACCGTGTCCTCAACAAGTCCAATGGACTCCTTAAGGAGATGAGTAACGTAGAGTTTGATGAAAATAACGGCTCCCAAGTGGAGCAAAGTGGTACTTGTGATGTAGGTGATGAAATTCCTCCTCAAGCCATAAGAAGAATGGGTGTTGGATACATCCTACCCATTGAGGAACCCCTTGTGGCCGAAGGAGAAGGACAATGTTCCACTCAAGTGGAACCATCACCAACCCAAGACCCACACGCTTCCGAAGAACAAAGTGAAGGCCCTCAACCTGACGAACAAGGCCAAGTGCAAGATCAATCACAAGATGGTGGAGAGCCACCAAATGATGCACAAGGCCAAGTTCTGTCCTCAGAGCAAGATCAAGATCAAGATCAAGATCAAGAGGAAGCTCAAGATCAAGATCTAGCTCCTGACGACGCTCAAGATGATCAACTCAATGCTCCTCAGTTAACTCTTGAAGAGCAATTAGAGCGTCGTGCTGCAAAAGTTGCCTCCAGGCTTGCTTCCAACGAACATCACATAGAGAACATTCTAGGAAGCATCAAAAGGGGAGTAAGCACTCGTAGAAAATTAGCAAACTATTGTGCTCATCAAGCTTTTGTCTCCTGTGTTAAACCTCAGAAGGTTTATGAGGTGCTCGAAGACCCTGATTGGCTCAATGCCATGCATGAAGAACTCCATAACTTCGAGCGCAACAAGGTGTGGCGTCTGGTGCCAAGACCAAAGGAGAACCATAATGTCATTGGAACCAAGTGGATCTTTAAGAACAAACAAGATGCTCATGGCATTGTCATCCGCAACAAGGCGCGTCTGGTGGCTCAAGGCTACTCCCAAGTCGAGGGTATCGACTACGGTAAAAACCTTTGCCCCCGTTGCTCGTCTTGAATTCATTCGTTTGTTGCTTGCCTATGCTTCCCATCATAACTTTAAATTGTAACAAATGGATGTGAAAAGTGCATTTCTTAATGGTCCTATTAATGAGTTGGTGTATGTTAAACAACCCCCGGGGTTTGAGGATCCTAAGCTCCCCAATCACGTGTACCAACTCGATAAGGCACTCTATGGCCTTAAACAAGCCCCACGTGCGTGGTATGAGCATCTTACCGAGTTGTTACAAGATCGTGGGTTTAAAATTGGGAAAATCGACCCCACTCTTTTTACTAAGAAGGTCAAAGGGGAGTTGTTTTTATGCCAACTATATGTTGATGATATTATCTTTGGTTCTCCTAACAAAGCTTTCAATGATGAGTTCGCCGCACTCATGACCACACATTTTGAGATGTCCATGATGGGAGAGTTGAAGTATTTCCTTGGGTTTGAGATCAAACAAAGAAGAGAAGGCATCTTCATCAAACAATCCAAGTATACTCAAGACATGCTCAAGAGGTTCAATCTAAGTGATGTCAAGCCGGCTACTACTCCAATGCCAACCAAATGCCAACTTGGCATTGATCCCAATGGTAAAGCGGTGGATCAAAAGGTATATCGCTCTATGATCGGTTCCTTGCTTTACCTTTGTGCATCTAGACCGGATATTATGTTGAGTGTAGGAATTTGTGCACGGTTTCAAGCCTCACCTAAGGAGAGTCACTTTGTGGCTGTCAAGTGAATCTTTCGATATTTGGCTCATACCCCAAACTTTGGCTTATGGTATCCGAGAGGAGCAAACTTCAACCTTGTAGGTTTCTCTGATTTTGACTGGGCGGGAGACAAAGTGGATAGGAAGTCCACTTCGGGAGGGTGCCAATTTCTTGGTTGCTCTCTTGTTAGTTGGTCTTCTAAAAAGCAAAGTTGTGTGTCTCTCTCGTCCATCGAAGCAGAGTATGTGGCTGCTGGCAGTTGTTGTGCTCAACTCTTATGGATGAGGCAAACTTTAAAGGATTACGGTGTCACTTGTGACAAAGTGCCTCTTTGGTGTGACAATGAAAGTGCCATCAAGATTTCTCTCAACCCGGTGCAACACTTCAAGACGAAGCATATAGATATTCGGTATCACTTCATCCGGGATCACATAAGGCAAGGAGGGATCGAGCTTCACTACGTCAACACTCATGATAACCTTGCAGATATCTTCACGAAGCCATTGGATGAAGCAAGATTTCGCGAGTTAAGGCATGACCTAAATATCATCGATTTGAGCAATGTGGCTTGAGTCTTTGCACACACTCCTCACACTCAATATAGTTATCTTGTCTAGATGTAGGCATGTACATAGGGGGAGTATTGTTCTCTCAAAGAATGATTCCTCCCCCCATTATGCATAAATTGATCAAGTCTTTGTCATTTTGCCATACTTAGTTGGCATAAGTGCTTCAAGACGAGTATTGGTCATGGGCCCAACGATAGTTCTTCGCGGTGCCATACCAACAAACTCAAACATAGGTGGCCTCGGCCACCGCCCTCCTCTGTGGAGTTGCGTTTTTGTCTCGCTTGTGCGTCCTTTTGTTTTTTCTTCTCCTCTTTGCTAAAAGCCTCGTCGAAACGTGCAAGTTCTTGGAGAAGCGGTACTACCGTGCGCAGACACGGTACTACCGCAAAGAAGGTTACGGTACTACCGCAAGTCCAGCACGGCAGTATTTATTTACTGCTGCTGGTAGAGCGGTACTACCGCTTAGCGTGCGGTACTTCCGCCCAAGAGGTACTACTGCGATGACAGCGGTACTACCGCACATATTCGAACGGGTGGGGGTTATAAGCGGGCAGGGGGAGCTCCAACTCCCCCATATCCATTCATCTCCTAACCCCCACGCCGTCTCTCTCTCTCTCTCCCTCTCAAGAACGCCGCCGGAGGACCTCGCCGGATCTCCTCCCTCGGCCACTCTCCTCGCATTCCGACCGGTGGGATCGCTCCCCACCTCGCCCTCTTGCCATGGATGAAGGTTTCTCCTCTTTTCCCTTCTTCTTGTTGCCTTGTTGTTGTTTTAGAGTTAGGGGAGATGCTTAGAGTTCTTGTGTTCTTCGTGTTCTTATCCATGGAAGTTTAGGATGTAGGAGAGTGCTTTTGCTCTAGAAATGCTAGTATGTATATTGCTACCAAGTTACTATGATCAGCCGTAGTACCGTTGTTCGATCTATGCGGTCGTGTTCAGTTCTTTTCTTTTCAGATCTGATCCAAGCGGTACTACCGCTGGCAAACCGCGGTACTACCTCTTGATCTGGTCCAGATCCGTTCCTCAGATCTGACCCAGGCGGTACTACCGCTGTCCTCCGCGGTACTACCGCTCTGAAGCGGAAGTAAAATATTACTACTGCATACGAGCGGTACTACCGCAACCCCAACACGGTACTACCGCTCCGTAAGTAGTACTAGTTTTTTACTTTCGTCTCTGATCACGGACGTAAATTTTTACTACCGCAGAGTGTGCGGTACTACCGCATCCATCAAGCAGTACTACCGCTCACTAAGCGGTACTAATTTTTTACTTCCGCGATTGTCAGGTAGTACTACCGCTTGTGGCATAGTTCCTTCGTAGAACATACATATTTCCCTTTCTACTCGTTTCTTGTGTTTTTTGGGCTTTTGCATTGATTCTCTTTGTGTTTTCGTCGTGTTCTTGTGTTTGTGTCTTAGGTGGTGGCTGCGGTTCCGATGTTCGTCGTACCAATCCAGTCCGCGACACCGGGTCCAAGCGTCTGCGCAACCCCAGTGATGTGCCAGAGGGCTCCAATCCCCAGCGCAAGTTCAAGACCGCCGCCAACAAGCAAAAGGAATCCTCTATGACTATGGAAGAAATGCCAGCTAATGAGTTCATGGCACGGAGGAAGCACAACCCTTATGGAGAACCCCGTGCTCAGTTTCATGGAGATGAACTTTTCTCGACTAAGCAGCAGTATCGCATCTACACAGAGGTGCTCAAAAGCAAGACCAACCTATACGTGGATGCTCATTGGGTGGACGTGGCCCACATGCGGAGGGACACCAACCGGGCCTACTTTGCCGAGGCTCTGGATCTGGTCGAGCAGTTTGGGCTTGAGCACTTCATGACCTTTCAGCATGATTTTGATCCTGAGATCATTGCTCAGTTTTATGCGTCAGTCCACTTCCACACCAAGGAAGATCGCCCATTGACTTGGGATGACCAATGGTCACAAGATGATTGCATCTTGGAAGGAGTTCATGGATCTTTTACAGATTGCTGACGAGGGACTCCACAACCCAGTTGGAGCTCGGCCTCATGCCAATCCAGAATCTGCCAACAAAGACAAGCTGCTGCCATTCTATGTGGAGAAGACTCTTGCAAGTGGCAAGAAGACATGGGTGTTGAACCCATTTCTGGACATCATGCATCGGATCTTTCGCAACACTTTGTTTCCTCGCGTTGGGGACAAGGACAAGATCCATGCATACCTGGTTGACATGCTGCTGATGTGTGAAGCGGCTCGCACGGCGCAGTCTCCACCACTAGACATATCCCATATCATGTGGTGTGAGCTCCGCTTTGCGATCTACACTCGCAAGGTACCCATCTATGGTCCATTCCTGTTTCTGCTCATCTCCAAGACTTGGGAGAAGCTGTACCCTGATGAGGAATTTGAGGCCGACTATATCCGTCATGATCCCATTCGTCTTCGCATCAAGACTCGATGGGCCAACACTACCACTCGTGCGCAAGCTGCTGCGGCTCAGATGGGCACTGATGAGGAGCCTGTGGAGGAGGCCGATGAGGAAGGCCCTGGAAGATTTGCTCCTTCCTCCTCTGAGCCCTCTTGCGCTAAAAAGCTGAAGAAGAAGATGAAGGCACTTTTCTGCATGCAAGCTCAAGGTCAGTACAGGGCTCATGTCACTCACAAGGAGTCTCGCCAGTGTGACAAGAGGATCATGGAGATCTTCGGTGAGAACGTGTCCCACGGATCCGAGGACAACATCACCCCAGAGGCAGCTTGGATGGCCCGTCAGGGGTACAAGTGGTCAGAGTCTGACGAGGAGCATCAGGAGGAGCGGCAGGAGTCCGATGGCGAGTACGATGACTGAGATCCTCCGCCGGGGCTGCCACCCTTCTTTGTGTCCTCTTTCCCCTTTGTGGTGTCTCGATGCCAAAGGGGGAGAGAGTGATTTGAGTCTTGTGCCGGTCGTTTCTTTTCGTTGGTCGAACTCTGTTTACTTGTGTGCTTTTGTGTCGTGTGCGTGAGACTATCGTATGGTGTAAGACATATGCTTCTCTATCGTTAAACTCGTCGTTATGTCTTTATTATTATATCGTGAGCAGTTAGTTTACTTCCCCTTGTTTTTGTGCTCAGTTTTTATATAAGGAGTATATTATTTGTAGAATATAGGGGGAGCATTGAACCTAGTATGTGTGCTGTGCAGTCCAAAGCACTCTCTCGTGTAGGCACACATCTAGGGGGAGCTCACCTATATTCTAGTGTTTAGGATTGCATACTCTCTTATTTTATCCCTGTGCAAATCCCGTATTGTCATCAATCCACCAAAAAGGGGGAGATTGTAAGGGCATATTTCTCCCTAAGTAGTTTTGGTGATTGATGACAATGCATTTGCGGAATAATCGTGTGCTCTAAGCTCCTACAGGTATATCTCACTTAGGCACAAGACGATTGCTTGCCCCTCGGATTCGATGGAAGACGGTGTTTCCTTTTTGCTCCCTGTCGGTGGCTTTGAGTAATAGGAAAACTGTACTATTAAGAGGGGGTCCGTTTCGGAAAGGTTTGGGTGGAATCAACACGTACACATCTTACTCTCACACCACCTTTCCCTTGCTTCCCTGGAGTTCCAACCGTTTATTATCGTATATGCAAACCATGACTTCTTAACTAAAACATCTGCCTGGCAAGCGGTAGTACCGCTCCATAAGCGGTAGTACCGCACAGCCACACGGTAGTACCGCCTGAAGACACGATAGTACCGCACCAGCGGTAGTACCGCGGCTCCAGAACGGTAGTACCGTGTATCTGGCCCGGCACTGTACCAAGTGTGGAAGTAGGTGCGGAAGTAATTTTTTACTTCCGCATCCTATGCGGTAGTACCGCTTGCTCCAAGCGGTAGTACCGCGTCGTGTTTTGCTACTACCGTATTTCTGCGGATGTAGCCACGGATGTAATTTATTTCATCCGTGGTTGTCATCGGCACGCTTGTTTTTGCCTAGCGGTAGTACCGCACTCAGAGCGGTAGTACCGCTCAGCAAGCGGTAGTACCGCAACTTACGTGCGGTACTACCGCTCTCTGCGGACAGAAAACGTGCATAACGGTTGGATTTGCTCTCCCACTATATATAGGGGGTCTTCTTCCCCAAGAAGACTTACCTCTTCCCCCACATACTCCATTGTTGCTCCAAAGCTCCATTTCCGCCCGATCTCTCTCCCTAGCCAGTCAAACTTGTTGGTTTGCTCGGGATTGCTTGAGAAGGCATCGATCAACACTTTCACCAAGAGATATTTGATTCCCCCCACTAATCCCTTGCGGATCTTGTTACTCTTGGGTGTTTGAGCACCCTAGACGGTTGAGGTCACCTTGAAGCCATATTCTATTGTGGTGAAGCTTCGTGGTTTCGTTGGGAGCCTCCAAGTTGTGGAGATAGCCCCAACCTTGTTTGTAAAGGTTCGGTTGCCGCCTTCAAGGGCACCACTAGTGGAATCACGGCACCTTGCATCGTGTGAGGGCATGAGGAGAATACGGTGGCCCTAGTGGCTTCTTGGGGAGCATTGTGCCTCCACACCGCTCCAACGGAGACGTACTTACCCTCAAAGGGAAGGAACTTCGGCAACACATCCTCGTCTCCACCGGTTCCGCTTGTGGTTATTTCATACCTTTACTTGTGCAAGCATTACTTGTTTAACTCCTATAGCTTGCTTGTGAAGTTGTTATCTTTACTTTCTATTAGTTGTCATCTTAGTAGAATATCTAGACAACTTACTTTAACGCTTAATTTAAAGTGGTTAAGAAAAGCTAAAAATTGTTAGTTGCCTATTCACCCCCCCCCCTCTAGTCAACCATATCGATCCTTTCAGAAAGGAATAGCTAGAGGAGAAGAAGGAAGAAAAAGAAAAGAAAAAGAGGAGAAGAAGAAAGGAATAGAGGAGTAGTACTCCTCTATTCCTTTCTTCTTCTCCTCTTCTTTTTCTTCTTTTTTCTTCTTCTTATTTATTTCTCCTCTTCTTCCTCTCCTCTTCTTCTTTCTTTCCTCTTCTTATTTTCTTCTTTCCTATCCTTCTTTTTCTAAATTTGTAACTTTTGCATATATAAAACTTTTCTACAATTATAACTTTCTATATATGAACAAAAAACTTTCTATGAACAAAAAAACATTTTTAACATATATATTTAGCAAATTCCTAAGAAAAATAAAAAAAATTATAGCCACATACACATATACATTATAGCCACATACAGCAACTATATACACATATGCATATACACATACAACAACTATATACACATACACATATATATACATATCACATATGAACAAAAAAAAATATAGCAACTATATATATATGAGCAGAGCCGGGCGGCGGCTCACATCGCGGGGGCAGGCGAGGGCGCCGGCGACGAGGAGCGGGGAGGGCACCGGCGATGAGGAGCGCGGGGGCAGACGAGGGCGCCGGCGACGAGGAGCGAGCCCGTGGCGCGGGGCGACGGAGCGGGGCGACGGGGCAGGGGCGCGGGGCGACGGCGACGGCGAGCACGGGGCAGGGGCGCGGGGCGACGGCGACGGCGAGTTCGGGCAGCCTGGCGGCGTCGATGAGCTCGGCGTCGTCGGGGGGAACAGGGGATTGGAAACTGAAAATTCCTAAGTGCTACTTATATACCCAGAGCATTGGTTCCGGTTCGTGGCACAAACCTGGACGAATGCCCCCTTTGGTCCCGGTTCGTGCTACCAACCGGGACCAAAGGTCTCTTTTCAGCAGCCCAAAGGGTGGAAAGGAGAGACCTTTGGTCCCGGTTGGTGGCACCAACCGGGACTAAATGGGGGCATTGGTCCCGGTTCGTGGCACGAGCCGGGGCCAATGCCCCCTCCAACCGGGACTAAAGGCCTTGTGCTGCCCCACGGCCAAAATCTTTAGTCCCACCTCGCTAGTTGACAGGGGCTCGGAGTTGTTTATAAGCCCCACTGCGGGCGCTGTATTGAACTCCTCTTTATTGCAGGCTTCTGGGCCTAACTCTGCGCGCTGCCCTGTGAGTCTGCTGGGCCTTATAGTCCAGCTGCATGCTAGGCCGTAGACTTTGCAGGCTCACTGGCCAGCGCCCATTTTTTTAATGTATTTTTTTCCTTTTCTGCTTTATTTATTTCTAAGTTGTTTTTTGCTGTATTTAGAGTTTCTTTGTGAATATTATTGCTTGAGGTAAAACCAATTACAAACTTTCTGTTAGTGCCAATAGTATTCAAATTTGAATAGTTTAAATTTGAAATTATTTGTTTTCTTTGTTGCTTTTTTATTTTATTTTGTTTCTATTTACAACAAAATACTTATTGTTGCTATTTTTATTTTATTTTCCAGTTTTTTGTTTTGTTTCCTGCATTATTTATTTTCTTTTGTTTTTTACTTTATTTTTTTAATTCATTTTGCTTTTAGGTCAGCAAAATTATGAACTTTCTGTTAGTGCCATTAGTTTTAGAAAAATTACCCATTTTTAATGTATTTTTTCCTTTTCTGCTTTATTTATTTCTAAATTGTTTTTTGCTGTATTTAGAGTTTCTTTGTGAATATTATTGCTTAAGGTAAAACAAATTACAAACTTTCTGTTAGTGCCAGTAGTATTCAAATTTGAATAGTTTAAATTTGAAATTATTTGTTTTCTTTGTTGCTTTATTTATTTATTTTGTTTCTACTTACAACAAAATACTTATTGTTGCTATTTTTATTTTTTTGCAAGTTTTTTTGTTTTGTTTTCTGCATTATTTATTTTCTTTTTTTTTGCTTTATTTTTTAATTCTTTTTGCTTTTAGGTCAGCAAAATTATAAACTTTCTGTTAGTGCCATTAGTTTTAGAAAAATTATAAACTTTCTGTTAGTGCCATTAGTTTTCAAATTTGAATAATTAAAATCTGAATTCTTTGAAATTTGTGTGAATCACAAGTTTGTGGTTAACTTTACTAAAAAAATTAACATAGATGCACCTATAGAGAAAATTCGACCTAAATTCATAGTTTTCAAATGAACTCTGAAAAAGTTGGCATAGCATGTGCATGTACAAAACGGACAATGGTATCATACTCGTCTGTTACAAAGTTGGCATGGTATTATCATAATAGTTGCGGAAAAAAGTCTTCACTTTTTCTTCGCTTGTGTCATTTGCTTATTGCGCCGTAACCATGGATAATCTTCATCGTTTATCAGGATGCTTGGGTCAGCCTTGACTTTGAAGGGAGGAATTTCATGAAACTTTTCATAATCTTCAGATATGTCTGTCTTGCCCTCCACTCCCAGTATGAAACTTTTCATAAACTTCTGAGAGATTGCATTGAGGAATGCACATAGCTTCACAATGGCTAATCGGACGTTTTCCGGTAGAAGCCCCCTCAATGCAACCGGAAGCAGTTGCGTCATAATCACGTGGCAGTCATGAGACTTCAGGTTCTGGAACTTTTTCTCTGCCATATTTATTATTCCCTTTATGTCAGGGATATGGTTAATAGGTATAAACCGGATATTGTAAACCGGCTTAACTATATCGTACTTAATTTATTATTAGTAGAGATTACGGCCCATAAGATTTCAGGGCCCATGTATAGAAATACGGTTTGTAAACCGCCAGAGAGATGTAACTTGAGAAATAAGAAAGGAAGAGCAGAGACCGAGGCGGACACGATTATGAGCCGGCCTCGGGGACTCTGTAAACCGGACCAGGCGTCACCTCTATATAAAGGGACGACCCGGCACCGGTTCAAGGACAAGCAACAATCAATCCGTCGAGACACAGGCAAGCGATTCCGCTCCCTGTAATTCGACGCCCAAGTAATCCCAAACCAACTAGACGTAGGCTTTTACCTTCTCGAAGGGGCCGAACTAGTATAAAACCCTTTGTGTCCTTTGCGCGCCATGAACCCTTTCAAGCTAACCCGTGCGATGGTTCCATCATCAAGTCCGTTAAACCGGACATCTGCCGTGTTAATTCCACGACAGTTGGCGCCCACCGTGGGGCCTGCGCACGACGGTTTCGAGTTCTTGGAAGGCGGCCTCAAGGGGTTGAAGGGCTACGCGGTCGGCCGGATGACCAAGAGTCGTCGTGGCCGGATCTACATCGACGACGCAGGATGGGGACCGGAGGCCGATTCGATCGAATACGGATACCGGGTTCCCTTCGGCAGCATCCAAGTCTTCATCGGCAAAATCGGTGAACCGGGACCTGAGCCGGACACTTTCCCCAACATCGTCGAGCCGGCTCAGCGTGCAAGATCGGCCCGGATTCAACCTGCTGTGAAGCGTGTGTTCGTTGGAGCGATTCACGGAGGACAAGCGGAGGACGGGTTGGAATCTGATGGTGCAACCGTCGTTTATTCAGATGACGAATCTTCGTCCGGGGAAACTGAGTCTCTGTATCAGTTGCGGGACGGCCGGTCTGAGGGCGAGTCCGACGGAAACAGTATTCCGGGCCCCTCCGACCCGCCAAACCGGGTGGCGGTTTTTATGGCCGGTTCACAACCCCCGACGAACGGAACGACAGCAGAGGCTGGCGCAGGAGGAAGCGGTTCAAATCCCTCTGTTACTGCGGTTCTATCCACCTTGATGGAGGAGTTCGCGGCTAAGGCAATAGAGGCCGTAGCTCCAGCAGACAAGGCGCAACATGATACAGTGCTTCTCCAGTTGAAGGCCCGGATCGATCAGTTAAAGGAGGATCTAAAGGCGGAGGGAGAGATGCTAGCGGCAAGGCAAGCGGAGTTGGATGAACAAGCTTTTCACTTAAGGATGGAACAGGCTTCCATGGAAGGGGTAAGAGGACGAAAATATCGATCCCGCCTGCCGCCGGGTTATGAATCTACGGATTTGTTCAGAACACCGGGGGCTGGGGCTAGCAACAATCCGATCTTAAACCGGAGAAGCCCACCGGCTCGAGAGGAACCGGTTCAGCAACCCGCCGCGGAGCGGGAGCGACGGATTACATCGGCGCCTTATGTTCCGGTCCCCCCGAGGCACTATTCAAACCCTGTGGATAATATCGCTGCAGCGGCAGCACGATTGGCCGCTTTACCTGTGGAAGAAACATCCCCTGTAGCGATAGAGGCGCGCAGGGCCCAGAGATTACTCAACACGGCCTTAATACAGCAGCAAGCGTACTCTCACAGCAGGGAAAGGTTGCATTCAACACCACGTCCCAACCGAAGTTACTCTAGACATTGGGAGGAGCCCGAAGTATCTAGCAGTGAACGGAGGAGACATCAGCATAGGCAGAATAATCCGGCAAGGGCAGAAATGCCAGCCCCGGATCGAAACCGGCCTAGATCGGAGGCCAGGGAGGAGATCCGCCAGTCGACGCCGGTTTACACCGGCGCTACGGGGGCAGGAGCGACAGCGAGCGGTTTTGGGATACAGTGTCTTGTCCCGGCCCTGCGGAGTGTTAAATTACCCAAAGATTTCAAAGGACCTCGCAAGGTGCCCAATTACACAGCCGATTTACCACCCGAGGCTTGGGTGGAAAGCTACGAGATGGCTATGGAGATGCTGGACGTGGATGAATCGGCTTGTGCCAAATATTTCACTATGATGCTTGAAGGAACGGCCCGGACTTGGCTGAAGGGACTTCCTCCGAATTCCATCGGGTCATGGGGGGAGCTGCGTAATCAGTTCATCAAAAACTTCAAAGATACATGCAAGCAACCTATGTCGGTGATAGATTTAGCAGCATGTGTACAGGGGGAGCAGGAGTCTACAGCAGCTTGGGTGCGCAGAGTGGCAGAGATCTTGCATTCCTCAAACGGTATTAATCCGAGCACCGCGATTGTAACTTTGGAGAACAATTGCCGGTTTGAATCTTTGAAATTAAAACTCGGACGGCTCAAACGAGAGTGCAATGACATGGAGACTTTAATGAGTGCCTTGGTGAAGTACGGAGACTCAGATAATACCAAATATCCGGAGCCAGAAGGAGATAAAGCGGGAAAAGCCAGCAAGACTGGTAAACCGGCTTCAGCCAGTCCAATCACTTCAGGGGTGTTGGGCAAACGGAAACCGGAAGGCAGCTCTGATTTTGTGGCTAATACACAGGTTCAAGGCGGTTTTCAGGGAAATCAGCGGGGTCCCGCTCGCCAAGCCGGTGGAGGAAATCCGGGTTGGGAACAGGATTTGGATCAACCCTGCATAAAGCATAGCGGGATTAGGGGGCCTGCAAAGCACACTGCGAGAGAATGTCTGAACCCCACGATAGCAGGGAACGGCCGTTTTAATCCTCATAGCCGGCCCCCGAATGCCAGTTCAGGGCCCGGGTTTTATGGCCCAGGTTACCAAGGGAACAATTTCGGTTCAGGATATAGGGGCAACAGCGGTTATCAAGGGAATAACGGCGGTTATCAAACCCGGCCAGGCGGCCCAGGCGGTCAAGGAAACTATACTGGTCAAGGAAGCCAATCACATTATCAAGGTGGTTATCAGAATCAGGGAAATCAGCCGTATCATCAAGGTGGTTATAGCAATCAGAATAATCAGCAACAGGGCCAAGGGAATCACAATAACCAAGGGAATCAGCAGCAGCAGCGTCCGCAGCAACAACAGCAATCCGGGTACCAGAGCAATCCAAAGGAGTTGAGCAGCGGCCAATATCATGTTTTCACCACAAGTCTATGCAAAAGAGACCAGAAGGTTTTAAAGCGGACTGTTAATGCAGTAGAACCGGCGACACCACAGTTTCTACGGTGGTCAGAGCAGCCCATTGTTTGGAGCAGGGAGGACCACCCGTTACGGGTAGATAACCCGGGACATTTAGCCTTGGTAGTGGCGCCACAGGTGGGAGGATACCGGTTCACTAAAGTTCTCATGGATGGAGGTAGCAGTATCAATATATTATATTACGAGACTTTCCGTCGTATGGGTCTGACAGATAAACAGTTAAGGACATCAAACACAGTGTTTCACGGGGTGGTTCCAGGTAAGTCAGCTTATCCGGTTGGTAAGATTGACTTAGAAGTTACCTTTGGAGATGAGCGGGACTCTAGGTCGGAGATGATCACCTTTGAAGTTGTCAAAATCAAAAGTCCATATCATGCTTTGTTTGGGAGGACGGTTTATGCTAAATTTATGGCTAGGCCATGTTATGTTTATCTGCAGCTCAAGATGCCGGGTCATAAAGGCACGATTACGGTGCACGGCAGTCGTAAGATAGCAGTAGAATGTGAAGAAGGTGATGCAGCTTATGCAGAAGCGGTGTGTTCAGCGGAAGAGTTAAAATTCTATAAAGATAATGTTGATCCGGCGGACATGACTCCGCTGAAGAAACCAACCACTGAGCATGATCCGGCTTTGAAGTTCAAATCAGCGGAAGAGACTAAACAGGTCGATTTTGTGCCCGGAGATTCATCCAAGCAGTTCACCATCAGTGCTAACTTGGATCCTAAATAGGAAAGCGCGCTCATCGAGTTCATCCGTGAGAACCGGGATATCTTTGCATGGAAGCCCTCTGACATGCCTGGTATACCGAGGGAACTCGCTGAGCACAAGTTAAATATTGATCCGAAGTTTAAACCGGTAAAGCAGTATCTGCGCCGCTTCAATGAAGAGAGGCGCAAGGCTATAGGAGAAGAAGTGGCTAAGCTTTTGGCGGCAGGGTTCATAGTGGAAGTGTTTCATCCGGAATGGTTGGCCAATCCGGTGCTAGTTCTAAAGAAGAATGGGAAGTGGAGGATGTGCGTGGACTACACAGACCTCAATAAAGCTTGCCCAACTGATCCTTTTGCTCTACCTCGCATTGATCAGATTATTGATGCTACAGCAGGGTGTGAGCGGCTGAGTTTCCTGGATGCGTACTCAGGCTATCACCAAATCAAAATGGCAGTTGAAGACCAAGAGAAGACGGCATTCATAACCCCTTTTGGTGCTTTTTGCTATGTGTCTATGCCTTTTGGGCTCAAGTGTGCGCAGGCGACGTATCAGCGTTGTGTTCAGAACTGCTTGAAAGGGCAGATAGGAAGGAACGTACATGCTTATGTGGATGACATTGTGGTTAAGTCAAAGGAGGAGAGGACAATGATAGAAGATCTCAGAGAAACCTTTGACAATCTTCAGGCTTACAAGATGATGCTCAATCCGGAGAAATGTGCCTTTGGTGTTCCGGCCGGTAAGCTTTTGGGATTCCTGGTCTCAAACCGGGGAATAGAAGCCAATCCGGAGAAGATCAAGGCCATCACATCTTTGACAAAACCGGCTTGCATTAACGATGTTCAGTGCATAGCTGGACGGATCACGGCTCTGAGCCGGTTCATCAGTCGCTTAGGAGAAAAGGCGATCCCGCTTTATCAAATGTTGAGGAAAACGGACCGGTTCATCTGGAGTGATGAAGCGAATACAGCGTTTGAGAACCTGAAACAGCAACTAGCGAAGCCGCCGGTTTTAGCCGCCCCTATTGACAAGGAGCCTTTGCTACTGTATGTTGCTGCAAACACACGGGCAGTTAGTGTTGCAATTGTGGTTGAGCGCAAGGAAGCAGGGAAAGAACATCCGGTTCAGCGTCCGGTTTACTATGTGAGTGAGGTGCTCATCGAGTCCAAGCAAAGATACCCTCACTGGTAGAAATTGGTGTATGGAGTATTCATGGCGAACCGGAAGTTGAAGCATTATTTCCAAGGGCATCCGATAACTGTGGTCAGCTCAGCTCCGTTGGGAGATATAATCCAGAATAGAGAAGCAACAGGCAGGATAGCCAAGTGGGCCATTGAGCTCAGTCCGCATGAATTGAAATACGTACCACGTACTGCTATCAAATCTCAGGCACTGGTGGACTTCATCAACGACTGGACAGAATTGCAGACCCCGGAGGAAAATCCGGATCTCACTTATTGGACAATTCACTTCGACGGTTCGAAACAGTTGGAGGGCTCGGGGGCCGGAGTGGTTTTAACTTCCCCCAGAGGTGATAAATTTTGTTACGTCCTCCGGTTGTTATTTCCTTGTACTAATAATGCAGCGGAATATGAAGCGCTACTTCATGGTCTGCGATTGGCAAAGGAGATGAATTTAAGCCGGGTTAAGTGCTTGGGCGATTCAGACCTCGTGGCGCAGCAAGTTTCAGGCAAGTGGGATTCAAGGGATCCCCTCATGGCGGCTTACCGGCGAGAGGTTGAAGCGGTGGCAGGTTACTTCAAAGGGTATCAGGTGGAACACATAGACCGGCGGAAGAACGAGGCAGCTGACGCTTTAAGCCGGCTAGGGTCGCAACGTAAACCGGTACCACCGAACACCTTTTTGGATGAATTGCACAATCCTTCGGTTCAAGTACCTTCAGAGGACGATCTGGCTGTTCCGGACCCAGAGGCACAGTTGGTGGCGGCAACCCATGTTATCCCGGATTGGACGGTACCTTATTTGGCATATTTAAGCCGGGGGGAATTACCAGAGGACGACGGTGAAGCACGACAGATAATCCGGCGTTCCAAGTCTATGACAATTGCCAATGGGGAGCTGCATCATCGTAGCACCTCTGGAGTATTTCAACGGTGTGTTTCAGCTGAGGAAGGTTGTGAGATTTTAAGGGAGATTCATGAAGGGGATTGCGGTCACCACGCCGGATCAAAATCTTTAGTGGCTAAGGCTTTCCGACATGGTTTTTATTGGTTAACCGCACATGCAGATGCGGCAGACCTGGTCCGCAAGTGTGATGCTTGTCAGAAATTCTCAAGACGTGCCCTTGTTCCGGCACAAGAACTCCGGATGATACCAATAACTTGGCCTTTTGCAACTTGGGGGCTTGACATGGTTGGTCCTTTCAAGAGATCCCAAGATCAAAAAACTCATCTACTAGTGGCAGTAGACAAGTTTACAAAGTGGGTTGAAGCGGAACCTATAAGCAAGTGTGATGCGGCAACGGCGGTTAAGTTCATCAAAAAAGTAATATTCCGGTTTGGTTTTCCGCACAGCATCATCACAGATAACGGCACCAATTTATCTCAGGGTGAGATGGAAGAATTCTGTCAACGAGAGCATATTCGTTTGGATGTATCCTCTGTGGCTCACCCCCAGTCCAATGGTCAAGCAGAAAGGGCAAATCAGGAGATTTTGTGTGGGATCAAGCCCCGGCTTATGACACCTCTGCAGAGAACCCCAGGGTGTTGGGTTGAAGAATTACCATCCGTCCTTTGGAGCATTAACACTACACCAAATCGGTCTACAGGTTATACACCTTTCTTCATGGTTTACGGTGCAGAAGCGGTTCTTCCAAGTGACATACGCCATGATTCACCAAGGGTGGCGGCCTATGTAGAAGCTATCAACGAAGAGTCAAGACAGAATAGTTTGGATCGGTTGGATGAAGAGCGTGACATAGCTGCGGCACGGTCAGCGATTTATCAGCAAGACCTGCGCAGATATCACAGCCGCCGGATCAGGACCAGGACATTCCAGGAGGGTGACTTGGTACTCCGGCTTATCCAAGATCAAACAGACATGCACAAGCTATCTCCGCCATGGGAAGGGCCCTTTGTGATCAGCAAAAATTTACACAACGGGTCATACTATTTGGTGGACATTCGAGAGCACAAAGATTCACGGACATCAGAAGAGGAGACGAAAAGACCATGGAACATTGCTCATCTACGGCCGTATTATACTTGAGCCATAGGCTCCCATGTATCCTATATGTATATTATGAATAATGAATAAACCGGCACCCTCGGTAAACCGGGGGCTCAGCCCTTTTTCCACATACATCAAATTTGCGGCCAATATTCATATCAGTTTGTTATCAAAGAAACATATTTCAATATTAGCTGGTTTTTAGAAACTAATCTTTGCAGGGTATGTGGAGAAGCGGTAAAACTCGCCGGAACAAAAGATCACGTCCGGTTCAGGAAGAGGAAAAACCTATATAAAGGAAAAGGGAAAAGAGGAAAATTAGAGGCCCCTGAGGACAGTGGTATCGCCCACACACCTCTTGAATGGCCATGTTTTGAAATTTTGGGTTCCCTGAACAAGTTGGTATCAATCCACGTTCAAATGATGGCCCGGCCCCTGAGGACAGTGGTATCGCCCACACACCTCTTGAATGGCTATGTTATGAATTTTTGGGCTCCCTGAACAGTGGTATCGCCCACGTTCAAATGATGACCCGGCTCTTTGAACAGTTTTTGAGCCTGGCAGCTCTTTGAAAAAGCCTCGATTGCATAGTTTGATTTATAATAAGTATGTATTTTTTGATGATTTCTGTGTTTCATAACCTTTCCAACCAAGGGGAACAGCTCTAGAAGTTGACTGTATATCTAGTGTTATAAACCGGTGTTCATCGTAACCCGGTTCGACTTCATGATGAGCTGACGATTGGCAGCACGAGGTTAGACATAAGTTACAAATTTCTGAACTAAGAAAAGAAAAATTCATGGACAAGTTAAGACTGAAGAGTTCCAAGGGCTTATTAAGGTAATTTTAAACATCTTACCGGTTTAAAGTATTTCGGCTACATGCAATTAAGATATCAAAGTTATTTATCAAAGGTATGCTTGTTTATCATACCAAGAGAGCAAGTTAATCCATCCAGTGGTCGCACCACTAGGACATATTTTTCATCTTTTTTATGAACAGGGCAAGAGATCCGCATCAATCAACAAGTCAGCGAAAGAATACTTTATAAAGACCAAAAGCCGGATCACAGTGCATTAAATTTCAACTAAAGCCTATTACAAGGCATGAAAGCCAAATAGTCGGAAGCATTGTTTATGGAATAGCAACTGTGATTACAGCAATAATATTCAAGATTCCGTTCCTCCTTGCCGGGATGACTGGCCACCATCTGGTTCCGGAACATCTTCTTCCTCGTGAAGCGGCGGGAAATCTGGTGCACGCCAATCAATCTTGGCCAAGGCACGGAAATACACTTCATCGTTGATCAACTCAGCAGGATCAATATCAGGAGCATAAGTGTGAGGACGAACCGGCGGAGTTAAGTTTGCAACATCATAGACCGGTCGTTCCACACGCTCGTTTTGAAGGTCGTATGCTGGATGGTATCGGGATAAATCAGCTTCCACCGCAATCTTGCTAGAAAGTGGACGCATTTCCTTTGTCAGAGCATACAGATCTCTCTCACCAAATGCTGAACCGTCTTCTTTGGTGTCAGGAAACCCGGTTAGCACTTCTGCCGGATCAATGTCTGGAACCCAAGCTTTCGCCCTTGTCAGGGCCAGAAGAGCACCTCCTCGGGCAGCCGATTTCTTCACCTCTTCAAGACGAGTTGGCAGAATCGACAAGCTGTTCAAAGTAGCCTTGATGGTGGAAGGAGCCGGTTTACCAAAAGAGGTAGCGCTGATAATCCTTTGCGCCCCAGAGTATAGTTGCTCCACCAAGGTGTAGCAGGCCTTCAGTTTCTTCCGTACATCATCCCCAAGATGGGAGACGCGGCGTCCTACATACAACAAGAAAAGTTAAACCGGTACAAAACACAGTTTGCAGAGATAACAGACAAGAATTCAGGTTATGCTTACCAAAGATAGCAGAAATCATCAAATCGACTTGGCGTTTTAACCCGGCCAATTCTTCAGTAACCGGGTTAAGAGCTCCTTCGGCATCTTGAACACGTTTTTCAAGATCCTTTCTCTGGACTTCAAAAGCAGTCCGTTCTTCATCAAAGAATTTCTTCAAGTCCTCGGCAGTTTTCAAACTGACTTGAAGTTCTTTCTTCGCCTTTGAAGCGGCTGCCTCAGTCTCTATAAGCCGGCTTCGAAGCTCACTGTTTTCCACAGCATTCCGGTTCAGCTCAGCCTGTAGACAAAAGTTCAAAGGTAAGATTAGAAATTACAAGTCTCAAGCATACAAGCAAGTTGTATACTTGACACTTGGGGGCTAATGGCAGTTGAAGCAAAACATCAGAGATAATTTTTACAAGTCTCAAGCATACAACCAAGTTGTACACTTGACACTTGGGGGCTAATGGCAGTTGAAGCAAAACATCAGAAACAATTTCTACAAGTATCAACTACATAACCAAGTTATCTACTTGATACTTGGGGGCTAATGTACGGATCAGCAGATAAAAACTACAAAGTTCCGGATTACCTTCAATGAGGAAGATAAACCGGAACTTGGGGGCTGTTAGAAGATAAAGATGCGTCAAAGCAAAACAAAGTCAGAACAGGAAAACTTACTTCGTATTTCTCTCTCATCATATTCACTAAGCTGGCTTCAAAATCCCGGTTACTGTGGAGCCGGCTCAAGTATCCGGAATAAATGTCTTGAGCACTCATGCTCGAAAGACTGGATAAGTCTGTACTCCACTTCCCCTTTTCCTGAGTTACTTTCTCCGCTTTAGCAGTGTGCTTTGCTAAAACGGTGGGTTTGGCTGGCGCAACATAAGCAGCACCAGTAACCACAACGTCAGGGGAAGTAGGTGCATTGGGAGGAGTAATTTCAGCTTGAGCCGGATCAGGAGACCCCGTGTTAACTTGAGGAGAGCTAACCCGGGCCGGACTTGGTGGATCTTGGGCAGCGTCAGTGGCAGGAATATCAAGAACAGGTTCTTGAACCGGAGTGACAGGAGTATCTTCAGGAGGGATAGTTGTTGACGGTTCAATTACTGGTTCATCAGTAGAAGGGTCGGCGACAGGCTTCTTACCCTTAGCTCTTTTGCTGGGTTTCGGTTTGCTGGAAAAACAAGCAAAGATAAGTCAGCATTATAAAGAAAAAGAAGGTTATAAACCGGAAGAAGTAAAGAGAATTACCCTGGGACAGTCTTTAAAGGTGGAAGCTGTGTCGCAGTTGATTCGCCAGATGAAGACAGTGGAGTTTCCTGATAATCAGGATCAGTCGGTTTAAGTGGTTTTCTGATAAGACCGGCCTTGGGGTGAAGAAGAGTTGGAGAGAGCATCACCTCAGCGCGGCGTTTTCGAGCCGGAGTTAGCGAAATTCCAGAGGATTCCACTGCCAAGCCGCTATGGCGAGTGGTCCGGCGCAAGGCTTCGTGCTGTTGTTTCTTCAAAGTGAAATTGGGATCCAACTTAGCATAAGGATGAGAAAATTGATACTTTCTAACAGTCCGACGGTTCTTTTGAGGAGGGGGTTCTGAATCGGAAGAAATAAGGGTTACCTCAATATCCGCTGGGTTATCACCTTCGAGTGGATCCTGTGAAAAGGGCATCATTAGAGATATGAACAAGTATATAAAGACAAAATGTAAACCGGTGTAAGGCGTACCTCGGAGTTCGGATCATCATCTTCAGAAGGAGAACCGGCGTCAACGGCTGCTTTCCTTTTCTTATTTGTAGGAGTCTTTCGGCGAGTTTGCTTTGCAGGTTTTTCTTGAGGTTTCCTCCTCCAGAAAGGATCATCAGCCTAAATGAAAAAAGGGAAGGCAAGTAAAAGACGGTTCAAAGAGGACGGTTTATAAAGTACAAGTTAAAGACATTTACCTCAGGCTGCTTATTTTTCTTGAAGTATGGGGCCAAGCCAACTTTGGTGCAGTCTGTTAGCGCAGGATTGACAATCTTCTTGGCCGATTCAATTACTTCCGATTCAGACAACTTATCCTTAGAAAATCTCTGAGGGTCATCCGATTTACCGGAGTAATTGCACATCAAATCAGGGCGCCGGCTTAAGGGAAGGATACTCCATGATAACCAGCAGCGAAGGAAATCTGTGTCGATCAGGCCGTTCGCTATGAAGGCCCTCAGCTTGGAGAGTTGAGGAGAAAATGGGATCCGTTCAGCAGCGCTTAATCGTTGCGGCAAGGGGTGATTTGCCGGGATACGAGTCTCACGATAACCCGGCAAAGGGTTTTCACCCTCAGGAGATGTGTCTATGCAGTAAAACCAGGACTTGTTCCAGTCCTTTGGATGAGTGTGCAAGGAGGCGTGAGGGAAAACTACATCTCTCCTTTTCTGAATACTGATACCACCAAGCTCTTGGTGAGGCCCGCTGGTGAACTCGGTACGCCGGTTTGCATGGAAGAAATCTCGAAAAAGATCAACCGAAGGCTCTTCTTGCAGGTATGCTTCAGAAAAAACTTGGAAATCACAAATATTGGAAACGGAGTTCGGCCCGATGTCCTGTGGATGCAGCTGGAAAGTGGCAAGGACGTCCCAGAAAAATTTTGAACCGGGGGGAGAGAAACCCCTGGAGATGTGATCCAGAAATACAATCACTTCCCCGGACCTAGGAGCGGGAGGGCACTCGTTACCCGGAGCACGCCACTTCAATTCGGCCTGAGGACCTAACGTACCAATGCTTGATAGTTTGACTAAATCCTCTTCAGTTACAACAGAATGAACCCAGTCGCACGAAACATATTGCTTGGCCATTTGAGCAAAGTACTGAAGAAGAGAAAAGTGCAAAGACGGATTATGAAAAAGTAACGATCCGGAATATGTTCATGATATGCAATGGTTAAGATGAAGAATTATTTGGCAAGGTTAAACCGGAATTATGAAACAGAGTTTTATCATTTCCGGTTTAAATGGCAGTTGAAGAGGAATCGTTTAAAGTTATTACATCAGGATACATCATTTCCGGTTCATGACATGATGATCTAAACCGGAGCATATTTAGTAGGTCTATTGAAGAGAAAAACAAGTTTTCAACGTGTTACTAAGGAAAAATAGATCTGAGCATACGGAGATAAAGAAACGAAAATTGCATGGAAAATCTACAGAGGTCCAATTCAGGGCAGATGAGTTCATAGGAGATGCATAAAAAGGAGATCTAAAGCAGGCAAACGGCGGAAGTAAAAACAACAAGATTTAAGGGGCAGAACTAGTACAGAAGGTTCTAATGGTGGAGCTCTAATGGCGGAGTTCTAAAGAGCAGAAGCTCTAATGGTGGAATGGATAAAACTACATGGTTATTATAGTGAGATCTAATCTGGTGCTGAGTGAGAGACCTACAGATTAGGGCCTAAAGATTACAAGGTTTTTATGTACTAAGATCTACGAAGGGACAAGAGCTTCACCGACAGCCCTAATGGCGGAAGAACACGGGCGAAGCAATGGCGGACACATATCTACTAAGAGGTAGATGAACGTACCAGGGACAACGAGAATCGGCGGCGGAGAAAATCTGGTCAAGGCTCAGGTTGATGCAGCGGCCGGTCGAAGACTGAAGATCCTGCGGTCGTCGGTGCGTTCTTGAGCTCGAGCAGCAATGGAGATTTGCGGGTCAGAAAGCGGAAGGAGGAAGAAGACGCGAGAAGGAAGAAGGAGGAGAAGCAGTGCTATTTATAGACAGAGAGGCAGATATGAAATGACAGTTGCGGTAATCAAGGGAGAAAAATCGGATAAAGATCCGTTGAACGCCTCGATTCTCGGGATAACCATTAAAAACAAGCTACAGTACAGCTCGCGGCGTTAAATGCGGAGCTGATGTCATTGTCAGACTTTAATGATTTTTGGAAGATGACGTCAGAGCCGGTTTACAAAAAATGAAGACAGTAGAGAAGTTGCAGAAGACGATGGAGACTGATATGAACAAGTTCAAATCATTCTGGGGCCTAATGTCAGGGATATGGTTAATAGGTATAAACCGGATATTGTAAACCGGCTTAACTATATCGTACTTAATTTATTATTAGTAGAGATTACGGCCCATAAGATTTCAGGGCCCATGTATAGAAATACGGTTTGTAAACCGCCAGAGAGATGTAACTTGAGAAATAAGAAAGGAAGAGCAGAGACCGAGGCGGACACGATTATGAGCCGGCCTCGGGGACTCTGTAAACCGGACCAGGCGTCACCTCTATATAAAGGGACGACCCGGCACCGGTTCAAGGACAAGCAACAATCAATCCGTCGAGACACAGGCAAGCGATTCCTCTCCCTGTAATTCGACGCCCAAGTAATCCCAAACCAACTAGACGTAGGCTTTTACCTTCTCGAAGGGGCCGAACTAGTATAAAACCCTTTGTGTCCTTTGCGCGCCATGAACCCTTTCAAGCTAACCCGTGCGATGGTTCCATCATCAAGTCTGTTAAACCGGACATCTGCCGTGTTAATTCCACGACACTTTATATTCGACGAGAAGCCAGCCGGGACCTTCATACTGAGCAGGCATCCAAAGAAGATTTCTTTCTCTTCTTTCGTAAGAGCGTAGCTGGCAGGACCTTCATACTGCTTCGGAGGCATGCCGTCCTTTTCGTGCAAACGTTGTAGGTCCTCCCGTGCCTCAGGTGTATCTTTTGTCTTTCCATACACGCCCAAGAAGCCTAGCAGGTTCACGCAAAGGTTCTTCGTCAGGTGCATCACGTCGATTGAAGAATGGACCTCTAGGTGTTTCCAGTAGGGTAGGTCCCAAAATATAGATTTCTTCTTCCACATGGGTGCGTGTCCCTCAGCGTCATTCGGAACAGCTAGTGCACCGGGGCCCTTTCGAAAGATTACATGTAAATCATTGACCATAGCAAGTACGTGATCACCGGTACGCATGGCGGGCTTCTTCCGGTGATCTGCCTCGCCTTTGAAATGCTTGCCTTTCTTTCGACATTGATGGTTGGTCGTAAGAAATCGACGATGGACCAGGTACACATTCTTCCTGCATTTTTCTAGGTATATACTTTCAGTGTCATCTAAAAGTGCGTGCATGCGTGGTATCCTTTGTTTGTCTGTCCTGAAAGGTTACCGAGAGCGGGCCAATCATTGATGGTCACGAACAGCAACGCCTTTAGGTTAAATTCCTCCTGTCTGTGCTCATCCCACGCACGTACACCGTTTCCACTCCACAACTGTAAAAGTTCTTCAACTAATGGCCTTAGGTACACATCAATGTCGTTGCCGGGTTGCTTAGGGCCTTGGATGAGAACTGGCATCATAATGAACTTCCGCTTCATGCATATCCAAGGAGGAAGGTTATACATACATAGAGTCACAGGCCAGGTGCTGTGATTGCTGCTCTGCTCCCCGAAAGGATTAATGCCATCCGCTCTTAAAGCAAACCATACGTTCCTTGTGTCCTTTGCAAACTCCTCCCAGTACTTTCTCTCGATTTTTCTCCACTTCGACCCGTCAGCGGGTGCTCTCAACTTCCCGTCTTTCTTACGGTCCCCACTGTGCCATCGCATCAACTTGGCATGCTCTCTGTTTCTGAACAGACGTTTCAACCGTGGTATTATAGGAGCATACCACATCACCTTCGCAGGAACCCTCTTCCTGGCGGGCTCGCCGTCAACATCACCAGGGTCATCTCGTCTCATCTTATACCGCAATGCACCGCATACCAGGCATGCGTTCAGATCCTTGTATGCACCGCGGTAGAGGATGCAGTCATTAGGGCATGCATGTATCTTCTGCACCTCCAATCCTAGAGGGCATATGACCTTCTTTGCTGTGTATGTACTGTCGTGCAATTCATTATCCTTCGGAAGCTTCTTCTTCAATATTTTCAGTAGCTTCTCAAATCCTTTGTCAGCCACAGCATTCTCTGCCTTCCATTGCAGCAATTCCATTACGGTATCGAGTTTTGTGTTGCCATCTTCGCAATTGGGGTACAACCCTTTTTTGTGATCCTCTAACATGCGATCGAACTTCAGCTTCTCCTTTTGACTTTCGCATTGCGTCCTTGCATCGACAATGACTCGGCGGAGATCATCATCTGGTTCCTCTTGATCTTCAGCAGCTTCACCCATTGCAGCATCATTGGGCACATCGTCTGGTTCCTCTTGATCTTCACCAGCTACCCCCATTGCAGCATCACCGTATTCAGGGGGCACATAGTTGTCATCGTACTCTTCTTCTTCGCCGTCTTCCATCATAACCCCTATTTCTCCGTGCCTCGTCCAAACATTATAGTGTGGCAAGAAACCCTTGTAAAGCAGGTGGGAGTGAAGGATTTTCCGGTTAGAGTAAGACATCGTATTCCCACATTTAGTGCATGGACAACACATAAAACCATTCTGCTTGTTTGCCTCGGCCGCATACAGAAACTCATGCACGCCCTTAATGTACTCGGAGGTGTGTCTGTCACCGTACATCCATTGCCGGTTCATCTGCGTGCATTATATATAATTAAGTGTGTCAAAAACCATTATAGGACATCATAAATAGATAATTAAGTGACCAAACTAATAGAAGTTCATCATCACATTAAAACCAAAGTACATACATAGTTCTCATCTAACAACATATAGCTCTCCAGAGCATCTAATTAATTTTCACCATACATCGAAACTACGTAAAACATTTCAATGCGAAAACAAATGCGATCATAATCGCAACCAAGGTAACAATTGATCCAACGACATAATGATACCAAGCGTCGATATGAATGGCATATTTTCTAATCTTCAACCGCATTGCATCCATCTTGATCTTGTGATCATCGACGACATCCGCAACATGCAACTCCAATATCATCTTCTCGTCCTCAATTTTTTTTATTTTTTCCTTCAAGAAATTGTTTTCTTCTTCAACTAAATTTAACCTCTCGACAATAGGGTCCATCTTGATCTTGTGATCATCGACGACTTCCGCAACATGCAACTCCAATTCCATCTTCTCCTCCTCCATTTTTTCCATTTTTTTCTTTAAGGAAATGTTTTCCTCTTCAACTAAATTTAACCTCTCCACAAGATGGTTGGTTGGAATTTCCGGTTCAACTACCTCCTAGACATATAAAAACATCTATGCATGTCAGGTTGGTCGGCATAATTGTCATAAACACTAAAACAAATAGTTATAAATTAAAGATAATATACCACATCCGAATCGTAGACAAGACGAGGGCCCACGTGGGCGTATATCAAAACCATCGCACTATATAATAACAAGCAATAATAAATATAAGAAAATTAGACAAATATCTATCTAAAGCAATAATAACAAGCAATAATAAAAGTAAGAAAAGCATGGACATAACAAGAGGCTCACCACGGTGGTGCCGGTGACGAGATTGGCGGGGGCGATCGACGGCGCGAAGACGGGGACGGGACGTGACGGACCGCTAAACCTAGACAAATCTCGGAGAAAATGGAGCTTCGAGAGGAGAAAAGCTTAACTAGTGTGGCTCGGGCCTTCCATCGAACACGTTGTGTGCATAGGAGGTGAGCTAGAGCACCACCAAGCCCTCCCCCCCTCGGTCAGAAAAAACAGAGCAGTATGCTCTGTTCTTACGTGAGGGGGTATATATAGGAACCTCATTGGTCCCGGTTGGTGATATGAACCAGGACTAAAGGGGTGCCTTTGGTCCCGGTTCAAGTCACCAACCGGGACCAATGGTGGTGGGCCAGGAGCAAGACTCATTGGTCTCGGTTCGTCGCACCAGTCGGGACCAAAAGGTCTAGACGAACCGGGACCAATGGCCCACGTGGCCCGGCTGGCCCCCTGGGCTCACGAACCGGGTCCAATGCCCTCATTGGTCCCGGTTCTGGATTGAACCAGGACTAATGGGCTGGACCATTGCTCCGTTTTCTACTAGTGCAGGACTGCGAAAAGAATCTACACAAAATTTAGGATGACCAAAATCACTCAAAGACCTTCCTAACTTAGATGAATATACACTCGGGACAAGATATCGTACTAAATTAGCACTGGATACATAAGTTTAATGGCTAAAATGATGGAAATGTGTAATGTCCTGGCGCTTTTAATTATTCATGTGCAAATCCAATAGTAAGCATGATCTGATGAAGGACGAAAAGATTCAAAGTTATCACTTGATATAAAATGTGCTGAATAAATATATTGATTCACCTTTAAAAAGAGAGACGTCGCTAAGATCCGTAGAAAGATCTTACCAGTACTTGGAGAGGAGTCAATTGCACCAGCAGTTGCGTAAGAGATGATGCACTGATCTCTTCAGAAGCTTTCTTGCTTATTCGCATTTCTTGAGTTCAGCATAAAACACATCAAGATTAAGCAATGCTGGTCGGTTGTAGCTAATTTTCCATGTGACGTTTACCGAAATGTTGAAGCTCGGCATTGTTGTTTCATGGTTCGGTAGGTCAGTGTAAAATAATTATGTGGCCGTCAAGTCACATTACCAGGTTATTTACAATCTCAACAATGAAACCTTGCTTTCTCTCCGGTTCACCAAAGTTTCTAATTTACTACTTTTTACTCAAAAATATGTTGACTATGGATGTCTCTCAATCTTATGGCTGAGATTAACATAATTGTAGAAAGCAACATCAACTCAAATTTTAGTCTGCATTGGAAACCACCAAACAATTTCTAGCAAGATGATTTTTGAAGACCAGAGGGGGTATATGACTTCCATCTATCTAGGAACAATGCATGTAAACCTATACAAAGAGCACACACATATATACTGCTCATAACTTGAAACCAGCGGAGTATACAAGGTAGAATTCCCATAGACGGATGAACTTCTCATCAAAGCCCAGTTTCAAAACTTGACTGCAAGTAAAAGGAAGTGATAATAAACTAATACTAACTGAGCAACCAAGTGAAACACATACGTATATAATCGTCACAACAGTATTCTTCCTGTAGTGAGTGTCAAGTGATACTCTTTGTTGGCCATGAGTTAAACATGACAAGTGATACTTACTCTTATCCCCACCTGCACCTGCTTCGTGTTGTTGCTCGTGTGTCGTGGCCGTGCAGCCGCTGCCACTGTGCGCTACACATGTGTTGATGTCCGCCGATGTGTCGCCGCTCCCCGCCGCTCCCCGGCCGACCCCACAAGCCACAACCATTCATATCATCTGCACCTTGTTATCTTATTTTTTTAGCAAAAGTGCAATTCACACACTTGAAACATCATGGAGTTTATTCACAAAATTTACTTCCGAAAATATTGTAAAATAAAATGGTGCCTCAGCTTATGCGAAAAGTGAAATATTTGGAAATATAACTTCATAGACTATAGTGTTAATATGAAAATTACACCCCAATAACTTTTTGAAACACATAACTGTACCAGAAAAATATGCGTGCCCTTCTTCCGTCGCGGCTTCACATCGATAGTCTGCATCTCCTCCGCCAGGGTCGTCTTTGTACACATAGTCGCCATGAGGAAGTAGCCTTTAGTGCTTATTTTAGCACCTAAAATCAGTTGTTGTTCTATTAAAGACAGCACCCAAAACTGAAACTAAATAATCCAAAATGACCGAGCAGGCTAAAAATCACTGAAAAAAATAGCGCGCTATAGCGCCGCTAATAGCACGCTATAGCATATAGAGAGTTGGCTCGCTAAATAAGTTAATGTACAATGCCTCGCTAATAGCACGCTATAGCGCGCTATAGCACGCTAATAGCATATTTTCAGGGGCCACGCTATTTTCTGTAGCGCGCTATTTTTTTCATTGCTAAAAATTGAAGGTGGCTTAAATATTAGTAAGAACCGCCCCGATTGAAGTATTTGATTAAACCAACAAAGATGCTGCACTTCTTATAATCTATCTTTAGAATATATCATGAACAATGGTGGTTGTCGCTGCATCTACTAAAGAAATCAAACATACCCAAGTGGTCAACTACACATTTCCCACGTTCAGGTTTAATCTTGTAATCATACCAAGGGGTAGGAAAAGAGATTGCTTACTACAAATATTCATCTGGTAAGAACTAAGAACTGATTAGTGAAAAGTTCCCAGTTATTATCCCATAGCTCACCATGACATCAATACATCACCGGCGGACATGAACTTGCAACCACAAGGATCTTGGTATATGTACGTGTATACCTGAGCGTGGTCCTCACGGTTGGTTCGGTCCTTATGGCGAGGCTGAAGCTGTCCTTGCCGGCCTTGCAGATAGGTCCGCCGGCTTCCATGGACAACACACGCTTGGTCATCAAATCGATTGTGTTGGCAACTTCGCACGCGTGTTCGATCAAGAAAACTGGCGGCTGCAGTTTCCACATGTGCATGTGCTCCTCACAGAAAAATCCATCCAGCTAGCTGCGTGTTTGCTTTTCGTGGGCGTCGAGGAGAAGAGGGCGCCCGATCTTGAACCTGCTGCTGCCGCCGCCGCCGCCGCCAGACTGCTATCTCCTCGTCACCACTTGACTGCTGTGGGGCGACGGAAAACCCTAGCGTCCTGATCCAACTGTGAGCGCCAGGTGGCCGCCGGAGCCCGCTCGTCGGCAAGTACCTCCTCAGCCGCCCTCTGCGTGTGGGCGAGCGCCGCCGGGCGCGTGGTTTTTTTAGGGAGGGGGCGGCGGCCGCAGGCGCGTGGAGGCGTGCGAGGGGAGTTTCCGTGCGAGGAGGCAGGGTTGTTTTCGTTCGCGATGGAGTGCGGTCAGTCATTGGAATTTGCTACGTCCACACCACAATGAATGATGGCTGTTAGATTGTGTCTAGTGGGACTAATCGTGTGGTGCTAATTGCTCCGCTTGTTTTTGTTGAACTAATTGCCGAGTGCACGTAAGAAAGTTCTTATTTGATTGTTTAATAGTAGTGAAGATGGAGATAATTCAGTTTTTGGAAGAAAGGAACTTCGCCAAGGCCCCAAAATAATTTAAATTGGCAAATGATTGTGCACATGTTGCACAACGTGTGGCAAACATCTATTTTGATCATTGCTCAATTTTTTATAATATTATTTTAGGCACGAAAGAGTTATGATACTATTTCTTGTTCATGTAAAATCGAATAAATGTTCTCTTATTATTGCCAATTCAAACGGAGATATTTAATATTCATATCATTACTGGTTGTAGTCTTCAACATGATGCAAGTGGCCGGCGCACAGATGCAGAAGCTGCTATGTACGCTAGCTTTGGTCTGGCGTTGCAAACTACTGTTTACTTTGAACGCTAGCTTTGCTCTGGCTGGTTGCACGCTTAGCAAATGATAAGTAAATTATTTCAGCATTTTGCTGGCTGATTGCTCCAGCTGGGTGATCAAAGACCAAAGTATAGTTTCCCGCAAATAAAAGGGAGCAAAGTATAGTATCACTTCAAGTGCTCAATCATGAAGAGTGACAACATCTTGTAAAACTTAATCCAAATTATAGTACCATCTTCAACATTTCAGCATAGTAAGCACATAGCCTGAGCCTTGAAAAATCAAGAAAAGAGAAGGCCAGCACTACTAATGAAGAACGTAGTTTGCCCACGAAATTCCCAGAGAAGAACACTGTATCCCTGGAAGAATAGAGTTATGCTCACAATCATCTACTCCCTCCGTTCCAAAATTATTCTCTTGGATTTGTCTAGATATGGAAGCATCTAACACTAAAACGTGACTAGATACATCCGTATTTAGACAAATCAAAGACAAGAATTTTGGGACAGAGGGAGTACAATATCTAGGTAGCCTACGCAAACCTGGAAAATCACTCATCACACATGAGTATTCGAGAATCGATATACAGCCATACAGGTAAGGGTGGAGGACCTGGTGCTCACCTTGTTGGGGGGCATGCGACGAATCAAACCCTGGCCTCTGGGTCACTACTCACGAGCAGGGGCCATGGCACCATGACAGCAACACACGCACCACACAAGGCGCAGCCGAAGAACGCAAGACGTGCGCGAGGCAGCGCAAAGGGCGTCACCGCATCAGGGTGCATGGCCAAGAGCGAACTGGAGGCAGTCGTCGCGTGCTCACCTTCCCGAAGCTGACACGGAGGCAGACAGACAGGGAGCTGGGGCACCTTCTTGCATCTTCTTCGGCGGTAGCCTAGCTTTGGCCGCAACCGCATCTCTTGACGACGACGACACGGGGCGGGCGGCTCCGGTAGTAGGGGCGGTGGGGCGCCCACAGTCTAGGCGGACACGGGGTCGATCGAGGTGCCGGTGACTTGGGAAAGTTGCATGCCAAGCATGAGATACACCTTGGCGACATAGGACGGCGGGGTGCTGGTGGTCTGGGTAGGCGTGAGCTCGTGCCGTCGGCATGCTGGGCGAGCTCGAGGTCAGAAACATCACCACCACATGCACCTACTGTTAGATAATAACGAGAATAAACGAGACACGAGAGACACGGATTTAACGTGGAAACCCTTGCGGGAGAAAACCACGGACGCACGAAGGCGCAATCACTATGAGGAGGAGTATTACAAGCACGAGACGACAGACCGTCTTAGGTGCGACTACGTGGGGTATATAAGAGGGCAATACATGAGAGTCCTTGGAGGACAAGTAAACGAGTTGTACTCGTACACGTCGACGTCAACGGAAAAGGCCCACACCTGTTGTACTACATCTAGTCCAACATGGTATAATTTGGATCATAATTTAACAATCTCCATCTTGATCCAAATTCCCTCCAGTAGTCGGAAAAAGTAAATAACTCCATCCAAATCAGCATAAACACCTTGTGCGTCAAAGTCCATAGGACTAGTGAGAAATACCAACTAAGCCTGAGCAAAGCTCAAACTTATTGGTAGGAACTGGCTTTGTCATCATATCAGCAGGATTACCATGAGTACTTATCTTGCATACCTTCAAATCACCTTCAGCAACAACATCTCGAATATAGTGAAATCTGACATCAATGTGCTTCGTTCTCTCATGATACATTGGATTCTTTGTAAGATATATAGCACTTTGACTGTCACTAAATACGGTAGGGCAAGATGAACCTCCACAAAGCTCAGTGTACAAACCTCTCAACCAGATAGCTTCTTTGCATGCCTCAGAAATAGCCATATATTCGGCATCAGTAGTGGAACAAGCCACAATAGACTGCAAAGTTGCTCTCCAACTCACAGCACAACCACCAATGGTGAAAACATAACCTGTGAGTGATCTTCTCTTATCCAAATCACCAGCAAAATCAGAATCAACAAAACCAACAAGTCCATCTCCAGTTTTCCCAAACTGTAAATAAGCATTAGAAGTACCTCGCAGGTATCTGAAAATCCACTGAATTGCTTTCCAATGCTCTTTTCCAGGATTAGCCATGTATCTACTGACAACACTCAATGCATATGATAAATCCGGACGGGAACAAAGCATGGCATACATAAGTGAACCAACTGCACTCGAATAGGGAACTCTAGACATGTACTCAATATCTGCATCTGACTTAGGACATAAAGCTGATGATAATTTGAAGTGTGCAACTAATGGAGTACTTACTGGCTTGGCATTATGCATATTAAAACGACGAAGAACTTTATCAATATATCCCTTCTGACTTAGATATACCTTTCCAGACGGCCTATCTCTGGATATTTCCATGCCTAGAATTTTCTTTGCTGCACCCAAATCCTTCATCTCAAATTCATTACTCAATTGCTTCTTTAGTTCATTAATATCTGACATACTCTTTGCAGCAATTAGCATATCATCAACATAAAGGAGCAAATAAATAGTTGAACCTTTGACAGTTTTCAAATAAACACAACTATCATAATTAGACCTTTTGAAACCTTGAGGGAGCATAAAAGTGTCAAATCTCTTGTACCACTGTCTAGGGGATTGCTTCAATCCATAAAGAGATTTCTTTAACTTGCAGACAAGCTTTTCTTTTCTAGGAATAGCAAAACCTTCAGGTTGTTCCATATAAATATCCTCTTCTAATTCTCCATGTAAGAATGCAGTTTTAACATCCAATTGTTCAAGCTCAAAGTCATTCATGGCAACAATACTAAGTAAAGTGCGAATAGAGCTATGCTTCACAACAGGAGAAAAGACTTCGTTATAGTCAATACCTGGAATCTGGCTATAACCTTTAGCAACTAACCTTGCTTTATATCTTGTCTCATCATTAGGAGAAACACCTTCTTTCATCTTGAAAACCCACTTGCAACGAATAGGTTTCTTCTCTCTCGGTAATTTTACTAAATCCCAAGTGCCATTCTTTTCAAGTGATTCCATCTCATCATGCATTGCAGTCATCCACTTATTACTATCACCAGAAATAATAGCCTTGGAATATGAAGAAGGCTCAGCATTACCTTCAATTTCTTCTGCAACAGATAAAGCAAAAGAAACAATATTGCACTCTTCAATTAACCATTTAGGTTTATCAATACCACGCCTAACTCTGTCACGTGCAAGATTCTAACCGGGTGGAACAATAAGCTGATTTGGAGTGGGAGTGACATGTTCATCATCAACGACGGGATCATCATGTGCATCAACATTTTCATTATCGGATGTATTATCTGAATCAATAACATGCTCCACCTGAACAGTAGGATGCAGAATAGTAGCCTGCTGTTCACTCTCAACGGGAACATTAGTAGATGGAACATCATGCAACATAGCAGATTCATTAAAGATAACGTTTCTGCTAATAACAACCTTCTGGGTTTCAGGATTCCACAATTTGAAACCTTTAACACCAGACTTATAACCAAGAAAGATGCACTTAACAGCCCTAGGCTCTAATTTTCCATTATCAACATGATCATAAGAAGTGCAACCAAAAACTCTCAACTGGAATAACAAGCAGGTGAACTAGACCATACCTCAATTGGAGTTTTCTTATTAAGAGCAATAGATGGTGAACGGTTAATGAGATAACAAGCAGTGGAAGCGGCCTCAGCCCAAAAACGCTTATGCAAACCTGCATTGGACAACATGCAACGGGCTCTGGAAATAATGGTCCTGTTCATACGCTCAGCAACACCGTTTTGTTGAGGAGTATAAGGAACGGTGTAGTGTCTGACAATGCCTTCAGACTTGCAAGAATTCTTAAATTGCTTAGAACAGAATTCCATACCATTATCAGTGCGCAGTATTTTTACCTTCTTTTCAGTTTGTCTTTCAATCATAATCTTCCACTCCTTAAATGCTGAAAATGCTTGCCATTTATGCTTCAAGAAATAAGGCCATACTTTTCTTGAATAATCGTCAATTATGGTCAGAATGTAACTAGCACCACCTAGTGACTTCTTGTGAGATGGTCCCCATAAATCAGAATGCACATAATCAAGAATACCTTCAGTTGTATGAGTTGAAGTATTGAACTTCACCCTCTTGTGCTTGCCGAAGATACAATGCTCACAAATTTTCAATTTACCAGTTTCGTATCCTTTCAGAAGACCTCTCTTATTTAACTCTGCCAAACCAAGTTCACTCATATGTCCAAGACGCATATGCCAAAGGTTAGCAGCATCACAATCAGAATTCTTTGAAATAACTGGAGTAGCGTTACCTGAAATGGTAGAACCTCGAAGGTAATAAAGACCATTGGTCGAACTTAAGTCACCTTTCATCACAATAAGGGAACCTCTGGTGACCTTCAAAACACTATCTCCACCTGAATACTTGTAGCCCTTTGCATAAAGGGCACTCACAGAGATAAGATTTCTCTTCATCTTCGGAATATACCGAACATCTGTCAAAGTTCTGATTGTGCCATCAAACATCTTGATTCGAACGGAACCTATGCCTTCAATCTTGCATGGTGAATTATCAAAACCCAAAACGGAACCAGCAGTCGTAGTGGAATCAAAAGTAGTAAACCAATCTCTATGCGGGCACATATGAAAAGTACATGCAGTGTCAAGTACCCACTCATCATTGGTCTCAGCACATCCAGCAATAACGACAAGAGCATCATCGGAACTATCATCACGAGCAACGTTAGCAGAATTTTCACCTTATTTGTTACCTTTTCTCTTTTCCTTGTTCTGCAACTTGAAACACTCGTAGATGTCATGCCCGTCTCTCTTACAATATCTGCAATACTTCTTGTCTCTGGATTGCGACCGGCCCCTGTGACCGTTCTTACTTTTGCCTCTGTTTCCATTATTGGAGTTCTTCTCCTTTGTCCTGCCACGAACAGATAATCCCTCGGCCTGGGTTGAACTCGAACCATCACGAGGCACCATTAACTTCATCTTCTCCTTAGAGTTCAAAGCTTCATAAACTTCATTAAGTGTGAGAGTATCATGACTGTATAATATAGTGTCTCTAAAATTGGTATAAGAACTTGGCAGTGAACAAAGTAACATTAAAGCAGTATCTTCATCTTCATACTTAACCTCCATTGCAGCTAGATCGGATATGATCTCTTTAAATTCAGAAATATGATTTAAAACATTACCTCCCTCGGGTAACCTGTGCAGGAATAATTTTTGCTTCAGATGCATCTTGCTGGTAAGATCTTTAGTCATGCAAATGCTTTCCATCTTTAACCATAGAGCGGCGGCAGTTCTCTCGCTCAAAACTTCCTGCAAAATATTATTATGCAAATGGAGTTGAATTTGTGACAAAGCCTTACGATCCCTTCTTTTCTCATCAGTAGTCCAGTCCTGAATTCGGTCCTTCCCAAAACTATCCAGTGCATCATCATAGTCGGCCTGCGCCAACAACGCCCGCATCTTGACTTGCCATAGAGTAAACCTTGTGTCACGATCCAGCAGCGGAAGATCATACTTCATGGATGCCATGAGTAGATTAAATCTGTGCACAAAGTAGTACAAGCCGGTAAAAAAATTCTTGATAGAATAATTTGCGGAGCAAAGAACGAGAGATAGCAGCTGGCAGCATCACGTGTATACGTAGAAGTGGGAGACCAACAAATTGTAGCTTGACTTGACGAATACTAGTACTAGTAGCTGGGTAATCTAGTACTAGTTCTCTTAATCGATGGTAAAGAAAACTAATTGTGCACTTAGCTTCACGTCAAGAAACGGCGGCTTGGACAGATCGCTCCCGGACTTGAGCAGACCGAGCAGCGGCGGAACTCGGAAACTTATGGCCGGTACGTAGAGCAGCAGCAGCGTAACTCGGCGGACCCGATGGATCGCCAGTTGGTCTCCGTACGACAGTTTTGTAAAGAATCAATCGCCTGTTGGTCTCGATCTCGGATAAGAAAAGGCTGCAGCCGAAAACCAATCGATCTCGACGACCGGCCGCGGCGCACGGAACGCAGCCCTAATCCTCCTCGATCTCAAATCTCGTATCTGCGAACTTGGCTCTGTATACCACTTGTTAGGTAATAACGAGAATAAACGAGACACGAGAGACACGGATTTAACGTGGAAACCCTTGGGGGAGAAAACCACGGACGCACGAAGGCGCAATCACTATGAGGAGGAGTATTACAAGCACGAGATGACAGACCGTCTTAGGTGCGACTACGTGGAGTATATAAGACGGCAATACATGAGAGTCCTTGGAGGACAAGTAAACGAGTTGTACTCGTACACGTCGACGTCAACGGAAAGGCCCACACCTGTTGTACTACGTCTAGTCCAACATGGTATAATTTGGATCATAATTTAACACCTACGACGCCGTCATTGACACTGAAGAAGGCGACGACGCATCACCGCGGACTGCGTTCCGCCATCGCCTCCTCTTCTCGGTCGAAGCCTCTGCACATTCCTGGCTATCAGAGTGATTCCGAAAGTTGGGTTGTGGTAAAACTAAGGCAAGGAAAGAAAGCGCCGGCGTTGCAAACAGAGTAGTCCACTCCGCCGCGGTCGCCAATCCCTTGTTGCCCAAAAGAAGAGTAAAAATGCAGCAAAAGGAAACTAAACAAGTGGAAGAGGGACTAGGGGACACCGGACATACGGGATAACGACCTCGTCTAGGTCGCGAATGGGATCCAGCGGACGGCGGCGTGCATGTGTCTTATTCCATGGCCGCCGTCGTAGAGCCCGGTCGCGGACGTCGGGCGTCCAATCCATGAAGTTGAGCGTCGTCGTGGCCGACTGCACGCAAACAGCAAAGAATCGTCGTGACGACATTTTCGTCCAGTCGTCGGCTCACCGGGCTAGGACGTGCGCTGCTCAAAGATTCCTGAACAATACAAGAGAAAAGAGGATTCAGCTATCCGGCTGAAGCAACGTGGCGGCAAGGGTCTGATCGTCCTCGTCGGACACCGCGCGAGCTCGCGAGGTCCAGGTCGTGCAAGACGGACCGCTCCTCTTCCGGAACGGCAACCACTAAATGCAAGGACGAACACACGAATGGCTGAAACCGGAATGGGAGGAAGACGGATTGAAGGGCCCTGTATTTATATTAAGCAACCACGAACCGAAAAACAAATTGAAGACAACCACTGTGTATAAGAAAGAAGCAACTAGAAAGATGGAGAAAAGCGGCAGCCGACTTCACAAGAACATAGGTGCCGCAAGAGAAATCTAATCTCGAACGTTCAGGACAGAGAACAACCAGAGTTGGGTTGTGGTAAAACTGTCGCAAGGAAAGAAAGCGCCGGCGTTGCAAACAGAGTAGTCCACTCCGCCGCGGTCGCCAATCCCTTGCTGCCCAAAAGAAGAGTAAAAATGCAGCAAAAGGAAACTAAACAAGTGGAAGAGGGACTGATGGACACCGGACATACGGGACAACGACCTCGTCTAGGTCGCGGATGGGATCCAGGGGACGGCGGCGCGTGCATGTGTCTTATTCCATGGCCACCGGCGTAGAGCCTGATTGCGGACGTCGGGCGTCCACTCCATGAAGTTGAGCGTCGTCGCGGCCGACTGCACGCAAACAACAAAGAATTGCCGTGCCGATGTTTTCGTCCAGTCGTCGGCTCGCCGGGCCAGGACGTGCGCTGCTCAAAGATTCCTGAACAATTCAAGAGAAAAGAGGATTCAGGTATCCGGCTGAACCAACACGGCGGCGAGGGACTGATCGTCCTCGTCGGACACCGCGCGAGCTCGCGAGGTCCAAGTCGTGCAAGACGGACCGCTCCTCTTCCGCAATGGCAACCACTAAATGCAAGGACGAACGCACGACTGTCTGAAACCGGAATGGGAGGAAGACGGATTGAAGGGCCTTGTATTTATAGCAAGCAACCACAAACCGAAAAACAAATTGAAGACAACCACTGTGTGTAAGAAAGAAGCAGCTAGAAAGATGGAGAAAAACGGCAGCCGACTTCACAAGAACATAGGTGCCGCAAGAGAAATCTAATCTCGAATGTTCAGGACAGGGAAGAACCAGAGTTTGGGTTGTGGTAAAACTGAGGCAAGGAAAGAAAGCGCCGTGTTGCAAACAGAGTAGTCCACTCCGCCGCGGTCGCCATTCCCTTGCTGCCCAAAAGAAGAGTAAAAATGCAGCAAAAGGAAACTAAACAAGTGGAAGAGGGACTGAGGGACACCGGACATACGGGACAACGACCTCGTCTAGGTCGCGGATGGGATCCAGCGGACGGCGGCGCGTGCATGTGTCTTATTCCATGGCCGCCGGCGTAGAGCCCGATCGTGGACGTCGTGCGTCCACTCCATGAAGTTGAGCGTCGTCGCGGTCGTCTGCACGCAAACATCAAAGAATCGCCGTGACGATGTTTTCGTCCAGTCGTCGGCTCGCCGGGCCAAGACGTGTGCTGCTCAAAGATTCCTGAACAATATAAGAGAAAAGAGGATTCAGGTATCCGGCTGAACCAACGCGGCGGCGAGGGACTGATCGTCCTCATCGGACACCGCGCGAGCTCGCGAGGTCCAGGTCGTGCAAGACGGACCGCTCCTCTTCCGCAACGACAACCACTAAATGCAAGGACGAACACACGACTGGCTGAAATCGGAATGGGAGGAAGATGGATTGAAGGGCCCTGTATTTATATCAAGCAACCACGAACCAAAAACAAATTGAAGACAACCACTGTGTGTAAGAAAGAAGCAGCTAGAAAGATGGAGAAAAGCGGCAGCCGACTTCACAAGAACATTGGTGTTCGCACACGAACACGTCACCATGTACCCTCGACGCCGAGTGTGATGCACCACAGCTCATGTCGAAGGAGACCCGTCCGGAAGCGCGGTACGCAAGTAATCCGGCGGGCGCTTTTGATAACCCGAAACCCCACACGCTCGGGAGGGACCCCGTCAGGGCGCGCGGCGGCTATGGGCTGCCCTAGGTCGATCTGATCGCCCCTAGGGCCTCGAGGTTCGCCGCCCTGCAATGAAGAAGAACGAACGAAGAACGAGGAAGAAGATACAAGGGTAGGGGATAGATGAACACGAAAAAGTAGTAGATGATTTGTTCGATTGTGTGTTGTTCAATCGGCCGTCACCCCTTAGGTATATAAGAGGCGGCTGGACTTCCCGTGCAAGGAAAAGGCTTGGATTCACGTCCAAAACCCTAGCCAAATTCGGATTGGTTTTATCCGAACTTTCCAATACTATTCGGTTTAAACTGGCTGTACCTTGCGGGTAATTCTTGAGGTGGTAAACGACCTCGGATGGAAAAGAGCCCAAAAGCAATCTTGACCGTTTCGACGATACGAACAACTTTCATGTTGAACGTTTTTCGATTTGAAGCCATCTTCTAGGCCAAAACGGTCACGCAATACAGGCTGTTATTCGCGCTACCCATCAGACACGTGGCTGGTGGGGCGCGCCACTTATGGCTCTGTGACAGGGCTGTGTTCGGATGGCTGTAACTTTTGCATACGAACTCGGATTGAGACGATTTTTATATCAAAATCGACCGTTTCGACGAGACGCACAACTTTCATGTTGAAACTTTTTCCATTTGATGTCATCTTAATTGTGTTTCAATCCATTCTTTAATCTGGTGTCATCATGAGCATCTCTGAACTTGTCATAACTTTTGCATCCGGACTCCGTTTTAGACCACTTTCATATCCATCTTGATCTTCTCAAAGAAAGCCATCTCATGGTGACTTCCAATCATAAGTTTGAAGTAATCTTGACATTGATTAAAGCAACTTTTACGATTGTGCCACTTTTGAGTGTCAACACATGCCCCCCTGTTTTTCGGCAGAGCAAGCGTGCCGAAAAATAATTTGTACCATGTTGGTTCTAAGGACGATGTCAACACCCCATCGGCCATTTATATGCTTAGGACGATAATTATATATCGGCCATTATTATTCTTGAACCCTTGATGCAAACTTGGGCGAAACCTTCTCAACTTCATTAACAATCCGATGATAAAGTTTCATAGATATGTATCTCAAGGTCATCCTCCGAACCATATTGTTCCCCCTTTTGCTAGGATTTTGTAGATAATCAACAATAAACTCTCTCTAATCCTTACTATCACCTGCATCAAAATTCATTAGTGGCCGAAGCTGTGAACTTCGGTTCGGCCTTACCTATGTTGACGAGACGAAGCATCGGCTATTGAGAGAAATGCAATACACCATGATTAACGTAGTAGCCGGATGCTTGCTGTGCCAACTCTTTTGAATTGTCATGTCTAAATATAAGAACAATTTTAAAGCAACCCAAGGTAAATTTTGCATCTAGACATATCTCAAGATAAACTATAAGTGATTCGTCAAAACATTGATAACCCTTGTATATTTGTTGCACTACTCATAACGAATCACCGAAAGCCTCAATATGTATAGCACCTATAGCAAGTAAAAGAGTCAATCCGAATAACAATGCATATTCGGCTTTGATTAATCATGCATAAAAATATTCTAAGCAGCATGAGGCTTCAAAAAATAGTACCATAAGGAGATATACAACACCAACACTTTGGCCATTGCTACGAATTGAACCATCAAAACATAATCTCCATAGTACTAGAGAGACAAGGCTAACATCAATATTATGCATGTCATGAAACCGATGTTCAGTAATAAAATCAGCTATGATTTGGCCTCTTATAGATCTCAAAGATGCATAAGCCAAATCATATCCAAACAAAGTATAAGCCCACTAGCCAATTCTGCACTATGAATTGGTCTATGCAACGTATACTCAACGACATCGGTCATGATATTTCAACTCCATTCAATCATAATATAGGCATACATATGAATTTTCATGAGCACATACTTTGTCTCACTCTCCATTCGAACTAAGGACGATGCTGGAATACTACACCGGCCATGCATTGACATATTCTTAAGATGATAGATAAGTATCGGCCATTACCATGCAGACATCATTCAAAGCACATATAGCCGAAATAAACAAATGAAATGACAAATCAAGTATTTCGGCCCTTTGGATCAGCAACAAACTTGCAGCTAATCAAATGTATAGTGACTTGGTAATACCCTTTCATGATGTAAGAAATTATATGGCATCCATGGATTAAAATAAGCCCATTGAGGGTTACCAATCATACCTGATGACGAATTCCATGGCACAGGCGTTAATGGCATAGTTGAAGAATATGGATAATGTGTAGACCGAAGATGCTGAAATCTTCGGTTTGGTCCTTCATAGTTTTCACTCTTCTCCTTCTTCACCTTTGTCGTACTTCTTGTAATGGAAGCTTGCACATAATTCTTATTTTGAGCACTTCCTTTGGGAACCCATGCCATGTTCCTTTCTTCAAGTTCTTGTGCACTAAGTTTTTGTAATTTCTTCTCTTGCCAATATGATAAACCGAGTGGGCACCCTGGCTGCGATTTTGTCTTGGCCAATGGCAATCCTTTTTTGGCCTTGTGCACTCTCAACTTCTTTTCTTCAGATTTGGCACTTTGACTCGCAATAATTGGTTGCTTCATCTCATTGCCTTTAGTAGCCAATGTCAACACTTTAATTGGATCTTTTTCATTTGAGATCAAATCTGAAGTTGCACTCTTACGACCATCTCTTTTAACACGGTAAACTTGCTTGACCACCTCTTTCTTCTTCCTTGAGCTCCGGACCGATTCCTTATGATTGAAACGGTCTTTAACATGTGATTGTTCAAATGTTGATCTTCTCGGAGCTGCATAATATTGGTGAGATGGTCTAAAATAAGATGGAGAATGCGCCCTTGTATCATACCTGTCCCATGATGGATATGGATCTACTTGAGCATAGGGAGGCATCCACGGCATTGGCATTGGCGGCCCAAAATAAGGATATGAATATGTTGCATAAAAATTGTCACTTTGCCAATACCGATCCTCATACTTGCGCCTTGGGGGTGACCTTGGTTTCTTTGCATGATTTGGCCGATAAGCATTCTTCTCTTCACTCTTCTTTTGATACTTATCCAATAGTTCAGCGAAAGTGATTTTTGATCTCTTACACATGCGCTTATTTTGGCCTTTGCTTTCTTTTGGTTTGCTTTCATCGATCATTGGATTTGCTTGTTACCCCCCAGTCCTTGGCGTCTCCATTGTAGCTTCGATGGAATTCTTGCCCTCAAGATTATGTTCATTATGCTCTTCAACAACTTCTTTACTTGAAAGCTTGATCCCATCACCTGCAGTTTTTATCTTCTCTATAAATGGATCGGCTTGAAGCAGCCGATGCAAAAACTTTCTGCCATCGGGACCAATCGGAATAGACTGGTCATCTCTTGGTGTATTAGCAAATTTCAATCGTCCTTTTTCAATGGCCGATTTAACTATTTGACGAAACATATTGCAATCCTCAAAATTATGTTTGAACGAATGATGCAACCTACAATACATTCGTCCTTGAATTGATAGATTGACATGGTGATCAAGAATTCTTATGTAATTATTTTTCAGCAACAAATCAAATATTTGATCACACATGCTTGAATTGAAGGTAAACTTTTTATTATCTAGCCGATCTTGCTGTTTGAACGGCTTTGGAGATAAGCAAACGAATGGTTCAGATTTGTAGTCTCCCCATTCGGCTATGCATTGTTTTTTCCACTCTATCTCCGATGACTTTGGATAAGATATTATATTAGCATCATTTTTCTCAATAGAATTTAACCTTGGCTTTAAATTTCTGAAATGAAGATATTTAGAACATACATGTCTCAGTTGAGACCAAGTGCAAGCCAAGTACGAAATAAGCAAAGCTACCCAACTAGATATGAACTTTACATAAAGCAACGGGGAAAGCTTTGGCTGTAACAATAAGTCAGTATCGGTCTTTATAAATGGCGTAATAGGTTGACCGATATGTTCCATAACAAGTTTATTGCTAACAAGTAAATTACCCTTCTTCATTGGTCTTTCAAAATTACTTATGAGAATATTTCTTATAGATGCATTAATAATGAAGTCGCGACCAAATCTGAATGTAAGTAAATTACTCTCTATGCATACCTCTTCAAATATGTTGGGAGAACATGATGGTGGTGTCACTTGAAGAACATCTTGCTCCGTCTTTGGATGGCTCCCCAACACCTTTTCATCATCTTTTTCTTGATTCCGTGCATCATTGCTTTGAAGATCCATGTGAGCCGAACTTTGTTCGGCTACTTGTTTTTGTCCTTGAGGCTTGTCAATTTCTATGGCACGAAACTCATAGGGCAGGAAGTAGGTTCCATTGACTTCGGAAAAATCAAATATGACTGTTTTGCTATGCTTTCCATGCCCTTTCTCAATAATGCTTGCCTCTTTGGATTTGATGGACTCAGAATATATACTACTTGATTCGGCTTTTCTAATAACCGAATTTTCTTTGTTACCTGAATCAACAACTTTATCTTTTTGAATTTGAAAGTCTTCTCGCTCTCGTCTAATTTTAGCCCACATCTCAGCTTGGCGAGCTTTAAACTTTTTCATCTCAATTTCCATCCACTCGTCATGAGACTGCCCCCCAATACTTTGAGACTCTTTCAGCAATGAGGTGCCGAAACTTTGCGATTGTTTAGGTGGTACACTGGATGGTACAACACTGGGCAACTGCATCATTTGCACAACTCTAGCTTTTACAGCAGCAAAATCATGAGGCTTCCCGCCTTCTATTAGTTCCTGGCGAATAGAGTTGCACAAATCCCAAGAGAATGTAAGCTTGTTCTCAATTACCCAGTCTGGATACGGTTGCCCCCCAATGCTATTAGACTCTTTCGGCAATGAGATGTTGCCAAAATTCTGTAATTGTGTAGGGGGGACATGATATGCCACGGTAGTAGGTGAAGGCATTTGTGCTCCTGCAGAAGTTTCACTTATTCGGCCATGACCATTAAGGTGCGGAGCCGAATTATGGACATCAACAGTTGCGTATGGTGCCAAAAATTTAGTAGCATGAGGTGTAGCATATGATGTTTGAGGGTAATTGGCCGAATAACTAGTAGTAGCATGGCCAATTCCCCTATCCACCAGCATGTTTGGATTAACATGTTGCAAATTAGTTGCCGATGAATAAAAAGATGAAACACTATGTTGCATGTCATTGAAAGATCCTACATGAGGTGTTTCAACTTGATTAACCGAACTCATCATGTTGTTCATCGGCATATGGATTTGTGGGGTTGCCGATGCATGGGAGTTGGAATACATATGTTGCATGTTGCTAAAATTATATGAAGTAGAATCATGGAGATTTTGTTGCATCGGCCCTTGCACATAATTAGATGCATGATTGATAAAGCTAGGGTTAGCCGATACATTATGCTCATTAGATGATCTAGCAACAACATATGCATTATTTGCATCTACATATGTGAATTGGGTATTCATATTACATTTGTAGATCGCAAACCCTAGATGACGATCTCTTCGTAGCAAGAACGGGCCGGAGACCATTCAAAGCTTCGTCCCCAGCGGGGTCGTCAAAAAGTGTGTTCGCACACGAACACGTCACCGTGTACCCTCGACGCCGGGGGTGATGCACCGCAGCTCACGTCGAAGGAGACCCGTCCGGAAGCGCGGTACGCAGGCAATCTGGCGGGTGCTTTTGTAGACCCGAAACCCCACGCGTCCGGGAGGGACCCCGTCTGGACGCGCGACGTCTATGGGCTGCCCTAGGTCGACCTGATCTACCCTAGGGCCTCGAGGTTCGCCGCCCTGCAACAAGAAGAACGAACGAAGAACGAGGAAGAAGAAGAACTAGGGTTAAGGAGAAAAGATAAAAGATAAAAAGTGGTAGATGAATTGATCGATTGTGTGTTGTTCAATCGGCCGTCACCCCTTAGGTATATAAGAGGCGGCTGGACTTCCCGTGCAAGGAAAAGGCTTGGATTCACGTCCAAAACCCTAGCCAAATTCGGATTGGTTTTATCCGAACTTTCCAAAACTGTTCGGTTTAAACTGGCTGTACCTTGCGGGTAATTCTTGAGGTGGTAAATGACCTCGGATGGAAAAGAGCCCAAAAGCAATCTTGACCGTTTCGACGATACGAACAACTTTCATGTTGAACGTTTTTCGATTTGAAGCAATCTTCTAGGCCAAAACGGTCACGCAATACAGGCTGTTATTCGCGCTACCCATCAGACACGTGGCTGGTGGGGCGCGCCACTTATGGCTCTGTGACAGGGCTGTGTTCGGATGGCTGTAACTTTTGCATACGAACTCGGATTGAGACGATTTTTATATCAAAATCGACCGTTTCGACGAGACGCACAACTTTCATGTTGAAACTTTTTCCGTTTGAAGTCATCTTAATTGGGTTTCAATCCATTCTTTAATCTGGTGTCATCATGAGCATCTCTGAACTTGTCATAACTTTTGCATCCGGACTCCGTTTTAGACCACTTTCATATCCATCTTGATCTTCTCAAAGAAAGCCATCTCATGGTGACTTCCAATCATAAGTTTGAAGTAATCTTGACATAGATTAAAGCAACTTTTACGATTATGCCACTTTTGAGTGTCAACAATTGGTGCCGCAAGAGAAATCTAATCTCGAACGTTTAGGACAGGGAACAACCAGAAGGTACGGCTCAAGCGGCAGCACTCTGGATGGCAGCAGCAACATGGCATCGGATGAATCCAAAATGGAAAGAAACACACACGTGACGCCCCCTTAGCAAGACAACAAACCAGGCAAAAAAATCCTGCATGCGGACGCACGAAGGGACACGACAGCACACACGGTTCTAGAAAAGAACGCAAGAGAGACAAAATCAAGGGACATAGCGGTAGGCAAAACATGAAGGAACACCTCCAGCAAGAAAACGCCAAACGAGAACGTAGTCAAATCACCTTCCACCACAGTGACCACACATGCAAAATCAACATGCCGCGCACATGCGCACCAATGGGAAACACTGCCAGCAAATCAAGTTGGGACCTGCTAAGGTCACCCAGCCGTGTACCCCGTCAGATCCCCCAGTAATTCAGGTGTCATCACCCCATTGGCCATGTTTTCACTGATCGAAAAAAGTCAAAAAAAAAACGAGGAAAAAGAAACCTGACCAGGTTTAGTATATTCAGAATTCAACAAATGACATCGGGAGAAACACTAAATAGGTTGCCGGGCCAACACATAAATTCATATAAACAACAACAGGATCATTTGACTTCCATAACACTTTCCAACTTAGCATTCAATTTCATCAGGCATGAAACAATCACAACTCGAAAACAGTGGGGCGTGGCCGATAAAATTTGAGGCAGGGCGGACTCTGACGCGGATAGAATAGGATGCAAAAACCCAAATAGTATATATCTAAGATAAACAGTTCACACGGTTGTAAAAAATAAAATGTGAAATTTATACATTTTATAGTAACACAAACACAAAAATAATTAGAATAGCAAAAATGCCCGTGCGTTGCAACGGGAAAAAAACACACTACATACAACACAGTCGCACAAAGTGTGCTTGCTGGGCTATGCCACATCATTTTCCACGGTGCGAGCAAAAATACAAGAAAGAAAGAAGACAACAGAGCGGATCAACACGCCATCTATTCCTTCCCAGAGAAGGCAACTCCCCTGCCGACCCGCCGCCTCCTCTCCCCTTTCCTCACCGCACCTTCTCTGTCCCGTCTTCCTCGCGCCTTCGGCAGTCACGCTCGGAGGAGGTCGTCACCGGCGCCCGCATCCTCGGCTCCCCGCCGCCAATTTGCCACGCAGTTAACCCCCACCCTTCTCTTCTTCGTGCTCTCTTAGGCGCTGATCAAGGTGTGATGCAGGACCTCCCCTTTTTCCCCTACTACCCCTAGCAGCGACCCAAGTGCGACCGTCGATTGGCGGGAGAGGAAGAGGACCGCGCCCAAATCGCCTCCATTGTGATTCGCGTCCACCTCCAATGACCGGCAGGACCCATGATATGGCGACCCCCAGGGCGCTGCCGGAGGGACCGACAAGGAAATCGACCCGATGTAAGCCCCCAAATCGTCACTTCTCCATCGATATCAAGGTTGGATTTGCTATCCACCTCACAAGGAAGCCCTCCATTAACTGAGAGCTCCATATTTGAAATCAGTAAAAATCTTTAGAGGTCCAGTGCTCCAACAACTCTATCATCCAATTTTCTGACTGGTATTGAGGTAAAGATGGCTGGTGGAGCAGATGGAGAGGACATAGTCCAAGCTGTGTGCTCCGAGAAAAATGGATGGTTGATTTGTTGAATTTATGATAGATTTAATGGACGAGATGCAGCTGATTTTCTAGCAGTAACTCTATATGATAACATAGTATATTACCTGTACTTGTTAGAGTGTCGTATCAAGCAACAAGATGGCCTATATAGCACATCAGAGGATTGCCTTAATGGGGTTAAAAGTTAATTCACATTAGCCATGGAAATTGCATAGAGTGACGATGTAAAACATTCTGAAAGTTTTCGAGCTGGTGTGCTGAATTGCCTCACTTTTGCTGTTGAGCAAGCTGAGAATGATTTCTTATGCATGGTTGAACAAGATATGGATGATAGACCATATTTAGTTTCAGTTGGATCTTGTGTCCTGGTTGTGCTTCTTCAGGGAACAGATTTGTGCATTCTAAATCTTGGGGATTTATAGTAGGGTTATGCTTGCTTCCATCCCATGAATACTCTGTTGCTGCTGTTACACATTGCTGTGCTAATTGCATATTCCCGCAGGTGAATCTCTTATTGTCATTGTTTGTTTTTCATGCCCATTGGTATTCCAAGAGTATCTGTTATTATATTCAATTCATGCTCAAATAGAAAATATCACGACAATGGAATAATTCTCCTCCTGGGTGTTTTGTATGCGCCCAAATTGCAGGACGACTTCTACCTCAACTTCATGGATTGGTCTTCGAACAATGCCCTCTCGGTCGGATTGGGGAATTGCGTCTACCCGTGGAATGCAGCAGCAAGGTGTGTGCAACCAATGTTATCCGATTTCTATTTTGACACTCTAAGAGAGATCCTAAACAAATTTTTAACTCCACAAGGTCACCAAGCTCTGCGATTTGGGGGCGGACCACACTGTTTGTTCAGTGAGTTGGGTGCAGAGTGGCACCCACCTATCTGTAGGGACTAACCAAGGCACCGTTCAGGTTTTCATCTTGCTCCCGTCTGAAATTGATCAAATGGCATGTTCAGGGTCCATCAAAGTTTAGGATGATACACTTCAGTTTATTTTTACCCAAAGCTTCAACTCAAACAACAAATAGTACATAGTACGCTTGGTTGTGAGAATGTCACCCAGTTGATGCGATGTGAAGTATATATTGTAGAAGTAGAACAAGCAAAAATTTGATTCATCAACTTATATATGCAATATGAACTATATATTATAGAACTAGAACAAGCAAAATTTGATTCATCAACTTATATATGCAATCTGAAGTATATATTGTAGAAGTAGAACAAGTAGAAATTTGATTCATCAACTTATATATGCAATATGAAGTATATATTGTAAAAATAGAACAAGTGCTACCATGTTGAATTTGTTATGAAATACAGGCTGAAAGATATATCCGTCGCTATCCTTTGAACTAATACCGACTTAGGAACTACATGTTGAAATATATATTAGTCGCTGTCCAGCTGAAGGTTATATAATGTTTCGATTTCTAGTGCTTTAGATTCCGTGGTTCCAGCTTCTTTGTGTAAGATCTCCACTTCCTTACTGTCATCTGTTTCAGTTGCAGCAATCAATTCTGCTCTAGCAGCACAGGAGTCCAGCCGGAGCCTTTTGTAACTTGCCATGGCTGACTCTTTTCCCTGAGCACAATAAGCCCTTCGCAATCATATATCTTGTCAGTGGTTGCTGCGATATCCTTTTCTATAACCTCCAGATCACTACCAGCTTTCTCCAACGTTTTATATTAAGTTACGGAGGGACTAATTGCCAACATAGTTCAGGTTTTCCCTTACAATATCATTTCTATCAGAATTTGTGGTTTTAGTTCATATGTCATCTGTTAGAGCAAAAAACATGAGGTTATTCAGGTTGAGTCCCACTCAAGTTGCTTGATTTTAGGTTCTAATTATGGGCCTGGACAAATTCAAAACAGATAGCTTGCTTAAGAGGAATCCCACATGGATGATGTAACACAGGTATGCGCATTCTAGAGTTTTACATGTGCATGTGGTTTTACAGTGGAAATTAGTGTTATCACATACTTTTGTTTTGTTAAAAAAATTGCTGGCATTGCTGTCTAAAATATTTATACTTTTGTATTGACTTCATTTCAGCGACATGATATTTATTCAGTACAGTTTCTAGATCGGGTGGTTACCAGTTATTGTTGTGCTGATTTATCACTCTTTGTTGGACAGGTTCGATTTGCACCAAACCAGCAGAGTAAACTTATTTTTGCGGCAGTGGAAGAATTAATGTGTGTCTTTGACATATATGGTGATGGCCACCGCAACGGCGGGCAGCATGCCGACCAACACTGAGTCGCTGACCATAACCAAGGTGGGCGAGAGCGGAAGGCCACGGAGCTGGTGCAGGTCATCGCCAACACCCTCTTCTCGCTGCCAGCCACCAAGGGCTACGACGGCATTGTCGTCCGCCTCCCGCCGCCCACCAATCGCCTACCCGGTGAGAAGCATGTGAGAATACTGCATCCCGACGTACTATCTCTGCTCCCTACCATGGGTTGCTCTCAATTTTTTTTAAATGATTACTGTCGGCTAGGAGTTTGGCGTAGGTTACAGATGCGAGGGTAACATAGTAGCATGAAATTGCAGCTGCCATAACCAGCATATTACTTCAATTATTGTTTGTATGAATTCTAATTTATCATTGCTACTCTCTGCTAATTCGTAAATAAGATATCAAGGAGAAGACGTGCACCATTGCGTCATCGACATGAAGAGGCTAGGTGGAGCGCCGTCGCCACCGGTTGTGCCCTCGGCAATCTGCTGACTTAAACCTGTTGTAGTCTGATGTCCGTGTTTTTTGCACGCGCGGCACCGGCGTCTAGACACTGACCACCGACCGCCTTCTTCGCACTCCTCCTGCTGCTCCCGTTCGCGCCCAGCCCAGCACGCGCGTCCACGCTGGCGAAGTCCCCGTCGTCCTCGTCCACCATCGTGTTCCAGCTCTAGAGTGCCGTCTATCCCATCGGGTACGCGATCTGCTCCCCCCGTCGTGTTCCAGCTCTAGAGTGCTGTCTATCCCACCGGGTACGCGATCTGCTCCCCCCTGATCAGATTGGGTTTGTTCTTATGATATCCCCGGGTTCTGTTCTATGCGCGTATATACGTAGATCTTTGGGGTTTATTTGCAGCTTTGGTTAGTTGGTTTCTTACGAATACGAGTCGTCGATCGTTGTCTGCGTAGCTCTGCGGGCGTTGATGTTAATCTTGTCGAAGTAGCCGGCACAAAGTCCAAGAATTCTTGACTTTGCGCTCATGAAATGCTTTTTGTCTATCTTTTTGTTTATTGATCAGAAGACAGGGATCCACTGAAATATTTTTCAGTTTGCGTCCTCTGCCTTTTCATAGTTTTTTCAGGATTTGTTTGTTCACAAATTTCTATGTTGTTTCTATAGGCATTATTATGTCACCATGAGCATTGGGGATCCGGCCAAGCCTTACTTCCTGGGTAGCCCAAGTTTGCTTGACTGTTGGTTGTGCAGTCCTTTATTATGTAACTGTACCTAGACTCCCAAGGCATGCAGTGTCATTTGTTTCTTGTATTCTTTTGTGCATGTGCTGCGCTGGTCAATACATGGTGAGCCTTCGTCAAGCACACTAGCCTTGGTTGTAAGATACCAACACCATGAGCTAGCTTGCTTCCTTGCTTGGTTCATAGTGTAAGTCAAACAATAGCAATGCAAGAACTAGAATTTCACCTAATAGAATGTTATTTAAATCATTCTGTTTTGCTTTAAGGAAACAACACAACATATATTATTCATAGTGGAATGAGATGATCTTGATTGGAATTTCTAGCTAAAGAAAGAGAATAAAATACTTCTAATAATATCACTGATTTTATATGCTCAGTAGTAGGGATGAAAATTGACTGAATGTTTCCTCTTTCCCGGAGGAAAAATGGAAACGGAGAGGAGATACGAAAACGGAAATGAAAATTTGCAAAATGGAAATGAAAGTGGAAGAATTTATGCGGAAACGAAAACAAAAATGGAACGGTGTTTTCCGGTGGAACAGTCGTGGAGACGGAACTTTCCGTTTCCGTAGATATGGAATTTCCGTTTCTACTATAGGCCCATGGCTGCTTTGTAGCCCAACTACCAAACAACACACAATGACACAATGAGCAGACTAGATCATTTGAGGACCAACTTTTACTACCACACACGATCTCAACTAGACACTGTACGGAATTGTCATGTACTACTACAATACTACCCTATGTTGCCAACACAACCATATTATTATGTACCATGTTAACAATTTCTTAAATTCTTTGTTTTTTGTGTGTATTTTTCTATGATTCAAGGGGGTTTTTAGTTGCGGTCAACACACAATTTTGTTTTCGTGTCCGCTCTGTATTCGCTCCGTGCCTGTTTTCGGTAGTATCTATTTTCTTATTCATTTTCGGGGTTTCCGTATTTGTTTCCGCTTCCACACAAAAAATTGAAAACAAATATGGTAGCACCCATTTTCGTTTGTTTCCGCTCTGTTTTCATCCCTACTCAGTAGAGTAGGAAGAATTGCAAGACTTTGTATGACAATTTTGAATTATTCTCAAACTGAACGCATAATATGCTGAAGCAAATGATTTTTGTATTGTTTTGTAGGAGTTTCGATTGTTTTGAGAACCTATTTTAGGAGTTTGGAATACTCTAAGAAATTACTGTACGAGTTGAGCGTACTCTGAGCACCACATGTACCTGTAGCGTGCCACGACGACCGGCACATGTCATGTTTCTCTCCAATCTCCTCCTCTAGCTCCCTCCCTCTAGATTCCATTGTGGCTTTTATGTGAAAGAGGCTAGATCATGAACTAAGCTTTTGTGCTACTTTATTTTTAGAGTCATTACCAGTACTGCCAATGTCGGCTGATACTTTATTTATTTTGTGATGCACTTAGCTCAAATTATTTTATTTTGTTTAGATATAATTTCAACAAGTGAACCTGGAATTGTTTCTGTTTGCAACAAATACATATTTTTTGTGTTACCTGAAATTATGCCCCTTTTGTGATCATGCGAGGTATTTGCTACTAGAAGTTTAGTACAACCCTATTTCACAAAAAAAGGTACAACCCTTCAATTTATTTAACTTGGCAAGAAAAGTCATTTAATTATCTGAAAGTTGCCCCCAAGATGATTATTCAATGCGTGCTGGAAGAAGCTTTATTGTGAACTATCAAGCATTGTGAACTCATTTGGCTTTTTGTTCATTTTTTTCAGACGCTTGGTCAGCCTCATGTCTAATTCTATCAGATGTATCAGCTGAACTGAGCCACTTCACTGAATATATTGGCGGCCCATGAGGCTCCTAGCCATTTTTTTCTTCTGAAGATACATGTCACTTGAGGTTTGGATGGAGTATGGGCAACAATGTCTTAACTTTAGGATCACTCTCTGAGTTCCTAAAGTCACATACTTCCATTTTTTTGCCTATGTTCATTGTCAAAATACTCTTTTGGTTAGCCTGTTGGATACGTGGTGGGTAATGCTTGTGTGGCAACAATTATTATGTTCCCATGAAATTAACCCTTTTCTTCTTTGTTAGTTATCATCTTCCATGAATATTCGTTCCATCTATCTGTTCTTCTAACTGAAATTGATAATGTCAGGTAACTGCCTTTCCTGCATCACAAGTTCTATCCTTCTGATAGATTGTCGAAATATTCATCGGTTTGCTTCAAATTCTATTGATCCACCCCGAAACACATGCTCTAAAGCTTCTTACTCTATGGGAATCATTTTTAATCAGAATCTACAGCTATCATGCTTCAAATTCATTGGTTTTATTCATAATTTTCTCATGCCTGACATGTTTTTCTTTCCTCTCACCTGATTTGAGAAAAATGATCCATCTTGTAAGACTTCCATTATCTAAATATATTGATCCACCTTGTAAGACTTCCATTATCAGAATATATTGATCCACCTTGTAAGGCTGGCCCTTCTATGTTTTATATATAAACCTATTAGTATCTATGGAACTACTAGGCTTGCTTTGCTTTATGAATGGACACTCTTCCTGCTGTAGTTATATTGTCGTGCTCCACGGATTGGCGTTGGCCGCCAACAACGACGAGGCTTGCAGATTGGGCGCGGGGTCATCAACCTTGACCGGTGTATTGTTTTTTCTTTGGTTTTTAGTTTTTCTTATGACCAGTCCTGTTTTTTCTTTTATAAATTGCAATGAATGACAGAAACTCGATGGATGTTCACGAGTATCCATTTGCTGATCCACGTTGGAGATGTTCTAATCTCATTGTATTCGAGTGTCATTTATTTAGCTCTTCCAAAATTTATAGTGCGACTTCTTATAACATGTCATTTTCATGTGTTACCAAGATTGCAAAAAAGCAACGGGAATGGGCGTTGAGGAGGCGCCGCAAGGTGGGGCGAGAGGACTAATATGGTTGCTGGCAGATAAAAGGGACGTGATGCTACTTTATGGTCCCTCTCCTCTCCTGATACGGGTCATGCACTATTTGGTGCTTGCCTTGTTTGCTTGTGCTGGAAATTTGCTTGTTGGATAGACAAAATAATGTGTACATGTCATCTTAATAATCATGGGTATGTATTTGTATAAACTGTCAATTGCAAATGGTTTGGTTCCTTTGAAAAGGACTAAAAATATCTTGCTAGATAATAAGGTGGACTACCAACCTTTACAGTTAGATGGATATATTTATCTGACGGAGATCAATGACATCAGGGACACACAGACAGCTGCAAAGCATCTGGCGGATCAGCCGGTGAACAGGAGGATGAGTTAGCATAGTGACTTTGACACTTTTTAGATAAACGCACCAACCTTCAATTTACTCAATCGCATCAACCTATTGTGTTTGAAGTTTGCTTACACGAAAACATATGTTGAATTTTCCTGCTGCATCTCGCAAAAAAAATTTCCTACTGCATTTTCCTTTGATTTATCATGTGTCAGAGTTTTATCTTTTCGATATTTGCATGCGATGGATTTGAACTTCAGTCTTGCTAAAGCCCTCTATGCAAGTTTGTTTGAGTTATTTGTAGAACAAATCAACAAGTCCCTTTTAGTTGGCAAGCGGCGAGCTGTGAGATCAATCAGTTTCCCCTGCATCCGCGAAGGGTTGTGATGGATTTGCTCCGAGGGCCACCTCCATCCCTGCACCATCTTCGTCACATGCAGCGGCCGACATATCTTGGCGTGTCGGGAGTGACTCTTCAAGGAGATTGAGGTTGAGGATGATGAGGCACTGAAGCAGCACGATGATGATGCAAACAATGACGAGGCTGGTGGCTCCGGCGCGGGGGTCATCGAACTTGATCGGTGTCCTGTTTTTTCTTTGATTTTTAGTTTTTGTTAATGATCGGTGTCCTGTCTTTTCTTTTGTAAATTGCATTGAACGATCGAAACTCAACGGATGTCCACGAATGTGTTGGTAGTATCCGTTTGCTGATCCACATTGGAGATGCCCTAATTTCATTGTATTTGAGTGTCATTTATTGAGCTCTTCCAAAATTTATAGTGCGACTTTTTATAACATGCCATTTTCATGTGTTACCAAGATTGCAAAAAAGCAACTCAAATGGGAAGCTACCAACCTGGCACCGCCCCAGCTTTCTTTCAGGAGGTGCCACAAGGTGGCGCCCCAACCCCTAGTAGCCTAGTAAGCATGGCTAAATCACGTGGACATCATCGAGAAAGTCCACCTGGGGAAAGCCGTGTTGGCATCCAAGGAGAAAGCACGCTAGAAACCCGAGTGGATAAGGTTAGCCGCAAGGCTGCGTACAAAGAAGATGTGCGGATTCACCCGAGGAGAAAAAAATCGGTTTACTCTAATGAATATCGGCGTGGCAGACAGACGGGGTCGGTCGAGAATGGCGGCCGATGACGGTGTTTACACGGGAGGGTGAGGCATTTAGAAGAGAGTAATTTATTACAGTAGGGAACTGGAAGAGAGATGTGTGCATGTGGTTCGGCTCTCACCAGTCGACAGCCGTGCATGCTATTTTTTAAGAGAGAGAGAGAGAGAGAGAGAATGCACGCGTGGAATATTTCAAGGATTCATTTGTTGCAACAGATAAAAACAACAACAAAAATGGCGATTACTCATCTAGTTATCGCTCATTGAGCTTTCTGGTGCCTCGCTTGGTCGACAATGTGGTGCAACTGGACAGGGGATGGGCAGTAATGCGCACCAAGATAGCCGTCCTGGTCCTCGTCATTCTTCGATGTCCCGACATCGTGGCTCCCCGATGCCTCCATCTACCAGCCCACGTCTAGGTCTCCCTTCGAATCGCCGCTTGAATGTCATTGGAACACCTCCGCCTTCTTGGATCGTGCCATCTCCTTATGTCCCGTGTGCACCATTTGCCAGCCACCCTAGCGTGCATTACACGACAATAGCATAATCATCCTACTTGATGCTAGAATTTACAGTTTTAGCTCTCTCATCTAGTATATAGCAGAAAGAATACTGAAATTCCTTTGACCCACATCTTTAAGTTCATCATTTTGTGCACACAATAAAAGATGGGACAAACTCTTGCCGAGTATGTCATAGAAGACATACTACATATATATGCAGCTTCAATTTTTTTGACCACATTTCTTGATGGACTGCAAAAGGACAACAACATTTGTGCACCACGTGCAAAAATTTAGAAATATTCCACCTACAGTAATCGTCCTCTGTTAATTCGTCAGCGACCTATTTAGCCTTTAGTTCAAGGCAAGCATGGTTGCAGATTGAGTGCCCGATTCATCTTTCTCTCTTTAATTCCACCATTATTTCTCAATCACCACTGGTTTAATTCCTTTGCATATTTGCAACCCACAATTGATTTTTTTGTTAATATCCTATTGAGTGCCCGATTTATCTCTCTCACTTTAATTTCGCCATTATTTCTCAATCACCACTGGTTTAATTCCTTCGCATCTTTGCAACCCCACAATTGATTTTTTTTGTTAATATCCTTCTATTCCAGAATCGGTACGTGAATATCCCTCCGTTCCACAATCCTCCAATCCATTATTGCTTTAAAAATACACCTCCAAGCAGGGGCGGAACTCCCGGTAGGGCGAGGTTGGGCGCTCGCCCTAGCTTTATTTTTGGCGATAGGCGGCTGCTACAAATAAGTCGACTTATTTGTCCACTTTTAAGCCGCCTCCGTAGCCGTCCGATCGGACGCACCGCCACCGTCCGATTCAGATCGAAACACAAGGCCACGTGCGACCGTTGCTACCGACAGCCTATTCCAACGAGACTCGCGCTGCAACGCAGCAGGGGCGAACAGACCGCACCTCAGCTGATCCCCGCAGATCGCGGCGGCGACAGCTGCCGCTCCGCCCACCCCCGGCTGCCTACCTCTGCAACACATTCGGCAGTGCCCCCGCCGCCCCAAATCATCGCAGCGCGTGTCACCAGACCCCTGCATCGACCCCGATGGCGTAGCATATCTACAGAGATATGCTCGCCTCCGTCTCAGCTCCAACCTCCCATGGATCCGTTGCATCCAGATGGACGGATCCAACTCCGGCGAGGTACGAAGTACCTGCTACAAGCAACTACAGAAATCCACCGGTGTTCTTCCCAGAAAATCAACCTTACGCTGTCAACTACTCTGCAAATTGGGTATGTTCCTTACAAAATCATAGCGCACATGCTTGTATTGCTTGTTGCAATGGCACTTTGAGTTGGTAATTTGATATAATCCATGTTTCTCCCAACTGTTAGGTACACTGTTCATGAAAAAAAATTCAGAAACAAACTGTAGAGTGTTGCAAAAACTTAAGAAGTTCAGAAAGTACAGTTTCGTTAGCTTGATGTTTCAATTGCTGTAAAATTAACAAAAGTTCAGAAAAAGTTTAAGAAGTTCAGAAAGTTCAGTTACACTAGCTTGATGTTTCAGTGGTGCAGCTGAAAAAAAATCAAAAAGTTTACAAAAGTTCATCTTCATTAAAATGATGTTTCCAGTACAACAGTGGATTGGCACTGTTGTTCTTGAAAAATTCAGAAAAAAATGTTTCCATTTTGAAGTGTTGAAGTAAAAAAAAGGATGATTGCTTCTTACTTCTTCTACTTTAAAAAGTAAAAAAAAAAATCAGAAATCAATGTTTTCATTGTGAAGTGTTGTTTCCAGTAGAACAGAGGGAGTATTAGTTAGTATGTTTTGTTTCATACTAGACAAAAATAAAAACTGATATAATTGAGCATTTACATATTGTTGCATAGAAGAAAAAAGAAATGGTACTAGTACTAAAATCTGTTATGTATTGACTTTTGTTGCACTTATAGGGTGCTGGTGACAGGACAGGAGGTGAGGCTAGCTATGCACAACCACATGTTGCGACAAATGGAGGAATAAATTCAGATGTTGGGCACAACTCAACTGCTGCAAAGTCTGATGATGATCAAGAGGATGATGAGATTTCATCTCAGCCGCTTATGCCTTATGTTGGCATGGAATTTGACTCTATTGATGATGCCAAAGCATTTTACAACGAATATGCATTCAAGATGGGCTTTGGCACACGCATTGCCGCTTCTAAAAAAAGCCAAAAGAAAGGTCCCCGACACTTATCAAGAAGGTTTTCCAGTGTGTGCATGCATGGAAGCCGGAAAGTAAAGGTGATAGCAGCACTGCTTCTGAAGGTCTCTCAATGGGAGGAGCCTCGTCCAGCAAACAAAATTGGTTTGAAATTGATGTCAGCAACAATCGTCAAAAGAATCGGTTGCTGCGACATGATTGCAAAGCTCATCTGATTGTTGGGATCAAAGGCAATAAGTGGGCTATATCACATTTTGTTGCAGAGCATACGCACCCTCTAATGCCACAGCCGGAGCTTGTACGCTACTACCGCTCACACTGCAAAATTCCGGAAGAAGATAAGGATCTCATAATGACTATGCATGATGTGAACTTCTCAACTTCGTCTTGCATGGGGTTGCTTGGAAGGGTGCGTGGTGGAGCCTGCAGGATACTACCATATGTCAAGAGGGATGTTTCAAAATTTCGATCCAAGTTGCGGCAAAACCTAAACCTCCGAGACATGGATTTCACAGTTCAATACTTTGAGAGGCGGCAAGCTAAGAATCCTCAATTCTACTATGCAAAAACTGTTGACAATGAGACCAACTCTGTCACAGGTCTCTTTTGGGTGGATGGGAGGACAAGGGCATTGTACCACAAATTCAAAGATTGTATTTTCTTTGACAAAACATTTTGCACAATTCGATACAACATGCCGTTCGCTCCGATTGTCGGAGTGAACAACCACTTGCAGACGATGCTACTGGGTTGTGCGTTGCTGCCAAATGAACAGATTCAAACTTTCAAGTGGGTGTTCCAACACTTTTTAATTGATATGAACAATGAACACCCATTGAACATTATGACAGACCAGGATAAGGCAATGGAAACTGCCATCTCTCAAGTCCTGCCTAACACAGTGCATAGATGCTGCAAATGGCACGTCCAACGAAAAGCGTGTGAGAAGCTAGGCAGGATAATGAGTAGGGATGAGGTTTTTGAGCAAGCTTTCTACACGTGCCTTAACGATCCTGACACAGTTGATGAATTTGAAGAAAATTGGCAGCATATGATACATTGCTTCGACTTGGTTGACAACAGGCATCTATGCAACATGTGGAAGACTCGTCACACCTGGGCTCCAGCATTTTTCCGGAAGTGCTTTTTCCCCTTTACAAGCACTACGGGGAGGTCAGAGGGACTAAACTCCTACTTCAAGACATTTATTAATCCTCAGGACTCTGTGTGGAGATTTATGCAGCAGTATGAGGTGCTGGAAGAGACTATGCTAGATCGTGAGGACAATCAAGCTTTCATTGGTGCTGCAACAACAGCCCCACTTTACTCATGGTACAAAATTGAGCGTCAGGCAGTTGGTTTCTACACCCGCAACGTGTTTAGCAAGTTTCAAGCAGAAGTGACTGCCTCCATAGGGTTTGTGATGAACCAAATTCCTTCTCTAGACAATGGAACCATGAGATTTGAGCTATTTTCAAATTACTATGAAGACCCCAAGATATTTACAGTAAATGTTGTGCTGCCAGAAGAGACATTTGAGTGCAGCTGCAATTGTTTTGAAATGAATGGCATAATATGTGCACACATTATTAGAGTCATGGTCCACATCAATGTCCAAGCTATACCGCAACGCTACTTGCTAGAAAGGTGGTCAGAACAAGCAACAACACCAACTGGGGGTAGTGGTCATCTTCTCGATTTCGCGCTCCCTTTAAACAATACACTCAAGTACAACTCGTTGTGCTAGAAAATTCACATGGTTGGCCTCCCAAGCTTGTAGCAATGATGTTGCCTGCAAAATACTAAATGATGCAGCTCTTATGCTTGAGCCCATTATAGCTGCAGCAAGGAGAGGGGAATTGCCAGAGCAGCGGGAGGCGTAACAGCAGCAGCCGACCCACCTTGAGAGCATGACACAAGTTGAAGGGCAGCCAACAACAATGCATCGAAGGGGGCCGACCCATGAGCAAAAACATCCCCAAATGGAACAGCAACGGCAGACAAAACATCCAATGCAACAGCAACAAACGGCCAACCCTAACGAAGCACAAGATACGGGGAGGGGCCCATGCTTCAAAACCCACAACGTGTGCCAAAAAAAGGTCGGCCGACAGAGAAGTCTAGAAGAAGAAAGACTTTATTTGAACAGCGAGAAGATGCTCAAAAGAAGAAGGCAAAAACAGATGAGAAGAAGAAAGATATCAAATCCAAAAGAAAACCTGGACCAAACAAGAAAACAGACATCTGCTCATATGTCAAAGAAGATGATCATAGTGTTGTAGCATGTGAGTTATTGAAGGCTGCGATGGCTGTCCAAAAATGCAACTACTGTAGCGAGCCTGGTCATCCAGTGAAGCATTGTCCCTACCTAAGAGATGCGATGTCAATGGAGGCAGATGTCGGTAGAGCAACAGACCTTAGGCTATGAAGACAGAATTATGAGAAGAAAATGACATGAAAGAAGATGCTTCCCTAGTGTTTGGTGTCCCTCCAGAATGTACACTATCTCAAATGAAATGTTTTTCATGCTAGTTTTTGGCCACATGAGAAAACGTCTGGTTAAAACATGTAAATAGAAGTGTCTTATTTGAACAACATTTTTGCTTAAATTGTGTGTTGGACAAGTGAAGATACCTATATTTACAGTGCTTATATTGTGTTTAATTTAACAGAAAAGCTTTTTTGCTGTGTCTACATATCAGCTCAACGAAAATGATGATGTCTTGTTAGTATGTATATATATGTGTGCTTCCTTATACTGATGCTCAACTGAGACAGCCCAAATTTAAGAGCATATCCATGGTTAAAAAAGATGTTACTCAGTGAACATATTTATGTAGCAAACTTGCACTTTGACCCTATGTTGCATTCCCTTGCATGAAGAAGCAACAGGCTGGAAATTTTTTAAAAAAATCGCTATAGGGGTGCAACTGCTTCCTGGAAGCATTTCAAAATAGAAGAAAAAGGATACTAAACTAAAACCTGTATATAAAACCTAGTTAGAACCTATGATATTGGTTTTTGACAAACTGAAAACTATATAAAAATAAAATACCAACAATGATCATATATTCATGACACATGAGCACAACATATTGCATTCATCTTCAACGAGGAAAGTGAGGGGAAGCCATGAAAATTTCATTAAATGTGCTCATCTTGATTCCAACAAAACACAACGTGTTGGAATCCATACAGAACATGGAAAACACATGGAGGTTACATCTTGATTCTAGCAAAAACCAATATCATAGGGGTTACATCTTGATTATATAATATGTCTAAACAAAAGTACCATTCCAACACGAGGTTTTGCATCCATTACATGGGGGTTACATATTGATTACAACAAAAAGTGGAGTACAAACCCACAAAATAGTAAACGCAAAAACATGTTCCCCCGGAAGAACGAACTCCACCCACCCCTGGATGTTGGCGGGTCAGACGCACGACACGTGCACATCAGCCGGATGCTGGCGGGTCAGACGCACGACACGTGCACGTCCTTCAATCAAAGTTCCAGCAGCTTCTTCAACTAGTCTGTCGGGTCCAATGTATTGCTGGGATGCTTGATCAGATCTGCTGCGATGCGTTTCCGGAGGTTTGGGATGCAACTCTGACAAAAATGGCAATGAAAAATAGCAGGGAATTAAAATGGATAGAAAGAAAATGATAAACTACAAACTAAAACAATAGTATGCTCCAATCTATAAAAAGGGATAAAAATTGGCACCTCATCAAAATGCTTCGTGACAACACCATCGAAGTTCTCCAAGAATAGAATTGCATAGAAGCCACAGTTATCACTGAAAAAATACAAAAAAAATATACAAAAAATAATAAACACTAACCCCCACAAAATTCAAATCTCTGTATTTTGGACAAAATTTACATAGATCTTGGCTGAAGAAAAAAATGCTTACTGCGTTGATTGCTTCGGGTAAATTGGGGTGACCTTCTCAAAGCAGTGAAGATCAAATTTGAAACAAGATTCACTACTTGCAACTTTTTTTATGTAGGCAATCTGATTGGATGCAACACAATAAAACATATTCAACTACTAAAAAAGGGGGTGTTTCCTATGAATCATACAGATTTGGACATGAAAGAAAATAAAAAATGATAAAGCAAAAGAAATATCATTACCACATTGTTGGTTGCCTTCTGCAGCAAAATAACATCCATGGGGGTATTGACGGAGTCAAAGACATTAAATTGCTTGTGAAACAAGTTCACAACAACCACAGCCCAATGCTTATTTTGAACGATGGGAATGAAGAGTTGCGATGCAACATAAAAGAAACTGGATGATACAAAACAGGTTTAAGAAAAAATAAGGTGATAAATGTCATGCGAGTCAAGAGAAAATCTTACTAGATCGCTTCTGCCAATATGGCTATTTTCACACGCCCTTCTGAACTCTCTTTCACAGTTCTTTTGATCAAACAACTCATGATCCATAGCCAATTGACACTGGGAAAAAAGATAGAAACGCAACAAGAGAGAACAAAACAAGATGAGTTGATGTATGTTGCAGAAAAGTTACAATAAGAAAAACAAGATGAAGAAAAAAAGACTAACCCCCATGAACACTGAGAATGCAAACTTCTTTGGCTTCTTCTTGTTATACAACTGCTCCAAGTTGAAAGTTTTCAGATACAGTGTCATTATCTCATTGTCAAGATCTGCTCGTGGCTTTAATGCAGCATGGACATTCTGAAGTGATGTGTGAAAACCCTCTATTTCAATGAAATCAGGACTGCAACATTTCAAACATGCGGGAGAACATGAAAGAAAAGGGACAATAGATTAGTAGTCTAAACAACCATTGACCCACCATGTGTTTCAATAAGGGAAAACAAACAATGTACAAAAAGAAAAGACAAAAGAAAACAAACAAAAATGAACTCCCATTACTTGACCTTTCTTTGCTTTTGGTATTTTGTACCTACTCATCACATACTGCTGGTACAACGCGTCATCTTTTCAGTCAATCTTGATCTTCTTCATCTTTGGAACACCATCAAGAGGCGGAGCCGTTCTTTTCTTAACTGCCTTCTTCACATGAACACAATTTCCAGCCTCACAAATCATCTCCTGTGGCTTAGGCAGCTCTGCTTCTGATCGATCTTGTTGCACTGGCACGACAAGAAAACAAAATGAACAAATCATGAAACATGATGCACTACTTACATGGTAGAATGTGGTTTCCAAGTTGGGCAGATAAAAAACCTGGAGATACAACAGGAGTTGAGAATGCAACTGGAGAAACATCATATATGGGTGTTCGAACTTCAGCTGACTTTTGAAGCTTCGGAACAATGTCAAAACAAGGAATTGAGTCTTCATATTGCACTGGAAGCTTTGAGCTGCTGCTCTGCCTTGCGAGCAGTGGACTGTTGTCGAAGATGGGCCGTGCTGAAAACGGTTTTTCAACATCAGGAGAGGTGACAACATTATTTTCCTTTCCCTTTTCCATAACCTTCCTTGCAGTCTCATCATCCATGTTGAACCACTCGAAGTCTTCGGTTCCCTCTTTGAACAGAGTACATGAAGGACCATCATCAAATTCCAACGCAAGTCCTGCCAATGCAGCAACCGTACCTTGTGATAAAATCACCCGCTCATCCTCATCAGCAACCCCTGGGACTTTCGGATCTGCCGCCACATATTCCGGAACAACCACCTCCTCCCGGTCCACCTTTTCCTGTCCAAGATGCGCATCTTCCTTCCCAAGTGTATCGCAACTCTGCATTTTATCCAAAACAATGTCCTGACTTCCCTCTCAACCTCGGATTCTTGCGCTGCGGCACCCATGTGAGGTGCAGTGCTAGTTTGGGGTGAAGCCCTGGTGTGATCTACTCCTGCTGCATTGCCTGCATTACTTGCTGGAACATGAAAAGTAACACCCTCGGAGATGTCTTCCTTGGAAGTTGCAGCGATGGAGTTTGCTTCAACCAAAATACTCGCTACACGCTTATAGAAAATTGACTGCATTATCTGACCGAATGATTTTAGAACATTCTTCACTTCTGCTGCATGCAACTTCTTGTGCTTCTCATATAATGGGAGCATGTGAGGTGGGATCTGCCTCAAAAAGAAAAGAAAATGAAATAGATAAAACTATTTATTTACTGAAGAAATTGAGGACAAAAAGAAAGGATCGAATAAAAACATGCTTACCTCCAAGTCTTGACTAGAAGGAAGCGGCTACAGCCACTCATCTAGAGAGCCGCACACATCGCCGCCAATCTCGCTCCCATCTGTGACTGGATTGCTTGATATCTCAGGAATGTTTCCATGTACACTAACTCCCTCCACACTGTTGTTCTCGCAATCATCTTTGTTGCAACCCTCAATTGATACATATGGTGTCTCTGGTAAACGACGAAGCTGCAAAATTACGTTAATCGCCAGATCAAAAATAAGGCATAAAAACAGAAAAAAAATAGAGTTATAGTAATTGAAAGGAGAAAAGAGGTCTTACATTCCGTTTTCCAAATTCAATCTTGTCAAGGCTGAGCTTGTTCTTATCAATTTCTTCTAACAACTTGAAGTCGTTGTTGCAAACAAAACATGCCCTTGGGAGAGAGTAGTTGAATCTATGCTCAGAAACCAACCCCCGAGGCACATCAACAAAATCCATGTAAATTATCTAAAAAAACAAAAAATGCCATTGTGAGCATAACTTCTAGAAACAAAGATACTGGAGCGACTAATAAAACAAAGAAAACAGACAAAAGCAACAAGCTCATTTGTCATACCGCAAACATTGGCAGACACCCGCCGATCCAGAATCCACTTTTCCCTGCCTCCCTCTTCTTTTGGTACTTCTTCACCACCTTGAAAGCAGCAGTCAGGAAATGCTCATCCCACGCAAACTCATTGATCTGCTCCATGTCAACCAAGCTCGCAACATACTCAAGGTGCACCATGTTGCCAGTCCGAGGAGATAGCACAAGAGCAATGCATAAAAGCACCCAAGTCCTGTTTATAGAAACTACATCACGATCCTCTGTCACCTTCAGCACTTGAATAACTTGCTTCATTGGAGCCCTTGACCCTACTCGATAGGGTTCACGGAGCGCATGAGTCTCGTTCCTCCTAAATAACTCCACTGCCCTTGACCCAGAAGGGACATTAAAAATTTTCGCACCATGTCTTTCGTGAACAATATAGATTTCTTCTTGTGACTGCAAAAAATAGATGCAGCAACTAATGTAAAAAACAAAAAAATCAAATGCAATAACAAAAAGCAGCAACAAACAAAAACAAAAGGTCGTATGGTTGTCATGCATACTTAAACATTGCCTTTTCTGTGTCGATTTTCATGACTATCCAATCAAGCATATCAGCCGGCACAGAGAAAGAACTGATGTTTAGGAGGGATCCAAAGAAGCCTTTGCTAATAACTTCCTTCTTAGTTTTTGACAGACTATCCGCAACCTGAGCAGGCGGATGGCTGAGAAACGTGTTGAGAATGACCCATCAGCAGTATATTCGTCAGCGTCATCGTCCATTGTACAAACAAGAAGAAGAAAATAACACCATGAGAATGCACATTATCCATGATACATCCTTAATATATAAGGGGATGAAACATAATATAAAAACAACTTGAGGATGGACAGTGGTATTGCAGCGCGACACTAGTATAAAAAACAGAGACCTACTTTTTAAAAACAAAACTGAAATCTGAACACATGACTATATTCCTTAAAAATAAACAAAAACCTATTGCACTGTACTACATCTAAAAAAATAAAAAAAATGTTGTGCTGCAATACAACTGAGAACTCCAGATTCAGGTACACACTGAATTTAATTTGAACTAGCAGAATACCATTCAGTTTCAGGGTAAGTTGCAATGCAACTAACAAAAATGACAGAGTAAGAACGAGGGATGTCGTAGTGCTAGTATGGAAAATGCTATGCTGCAATACAACTGAGATATTCATATTCAGCTACACATATACTAGCAACATAGCATTCAGTTTCAGATTGAGTTCCCAGGAAAAAACTAGCGACTAGCAACATATTCAGCTACAAAATATGCCGTAGTGCTAGTCTGGAAAATACCCGTTCTCCCACCTCCTGCCTACAGCTCCGACGAGCCCCACCCCAACCCGTTCTCCCACCTGCTGCCTAGCAGCTCCGACAAGCCCCAACCCGCTCTCCCCCCTCCTGTCTAGCAGATCCGACGAGAAAAAAGGCGACCCCCAACCCGCACCCCCCTCCTGGCTAGCAGCTCCGATGAGCCCAACCGCTACCACAGTCATCTCTAACATAGATCCACCGTTGCATTGCAATTAGCGGATGAGATGCTCAAATCTGGAAGACAAACCTGATCTCTGGGTCGTCCTCGGCAATGGAGTGCGACGAGGCTGCGCGTGTCTTCACTCCAAGCAGACCCGCCGGCGGCGCCGCTGCTCCTTTACCTAGGAACCGCTTTGACCGTCGCATCCACGGTGGCCGGATCTGGGCGAGGGGATGAAGGGGGCGAGGGGACGAAATGGAAATGGAAGCAGCTGGTAGCGACGTTGCAATCAAAAGTGCAACCACCCAACGCACCTAGTCGGGCTGCGCGTGACCCGACCGAGACAGTAACAGCCACACGATCAGCCGCGATCTGACGGCTCTAGAGGAGGTTTACGGAGGCGAGAGATAAGTCGGATGTTTTAGAGCGTTTTCCATTTTGTATTACGTACATACACGTATATACATCTTGGTTGATTGCTAAAACATAAAACCGCTTAAAAATTTCCGTGAAGCGTTTCTGGGCCGTGATGGAATATTGCACCGACCTGGACAACTTATTGGGCCATAGCAACTAGCAGGCCCCGCACCAGCCTCGCTCGATCGAGCGAGCCATCTACTCCTATGTTCGTCCACGACTCCACGCCACACGCAAACCCTAGCAGCCATCAGGGGCGGCGGCGCGTTCATTCCTCAAAAAAAGCAGGAGCAGCACGCGTTTGTTGCGGCCAGCAGGAGCGCCAAGCGCTTGTGTGAGGCCGACGACCAGCAGGAGCACGCATACTTAGAAGGGGACGATGAACAGAAAAGGAAAAGGGCTAGAAAAGAAGAAGGGGAGATGTAATTTGTTATTGAATTTTAGGCAGCGTTCGGAATCGCTCCGCTCCGCTACTCAGCTCCCGGAGCGGGCAGAGCGGGCGTTGGAAATCAGGGAGCGGGCTTTAGTATCATTTTGTCAGAAAATGGTTTGACAATCTACGACTACAATGCAGTGATTAGTGGCATTTGTTTGATGAATGAAGCTTATTGGGTTGCTTGTGTTCTTTTTTAACTTGATAGAATGAATGATAAATTGCTTACAAGTTTTTTTTTCTAAATTAGGGTATGATAATTAAAAAGTATAGTCATAGTGTAGCCAATTTTTCTTTTCCATCAAAAAAAATGCTTAGCAGTTCGCCCCACCTAAAAAACGTTTCGTCCTCCCGGTTCTCACTGTCTATTTTTAGTCATCTTGCTGATATTTAAGGTCAACTACAAACATATATAAACTTGTAAGAATTAGTGTAAACAGGCGAGGTGGGATAATTTAACATATAATATTGTCGTGTGTCTCGCTATGCATAAAAGAAGGCCCATCATTGCGGCGATTCTATGCTGAGTAGGCCCAGCGGTGCAGCAATGGTATGTAGTCCTACTAATTTATTTAGTTCAATTTGTGTACACAACTAAGGTCATCAGGTATTGTTGTGAACGTCGAGCACTCACCATCTGCACTGAAGGGTTCGATCCCTTGCACAGGCGTATTTTTGTTTTTGTGAATTTTTCACTATTTAGATCTCGTCGTGTCATATGCTTCTTATAACCTGTAGTTAAACCTTGAAGTTCAACAGCTCATCTGGCGATTGAGGAGCGCTCACAAGTTGAGGTCCAGGGTTCAATCCCTTGCTCCGGCGTTTTTCCAATGAATATTTTTGACTGTTTTCACGTGACAGCAGGCCGGCCCAGTCATCAGTTGTCCCTGTGTGGTGGCTGCTAGATAGAAAAACAAAGATGTGCTGCGGGTTGATTTTTGTAAACCTAAGCGATTTTTGTAAAGATTACCGTGACGGTGAAACTGACAAAGTCAATCTGTGCTTTATTATTAAAATTAAGGAAAAGAAAAAGTCATATCTTGCTTTTCTTTTGAGAAATAAAAGTCATATCTTGCTGGCACCCTTCCAATCCACCTTCTTTCCAAGCCCAACTATAGTCTAGCGCAACGCCCCTCCATCATGGCCCTTGCACCTACTGTGCTACTGCGCTCCTTGTGGCGCATGTGGTGCTTGAGTCAGGATAGCAGGAGAATGGGAGACGGGATGCGCCGCTGTGACCTAGAGGATGAAGTAGAGTTGCGTGCATGTGGGTATTGTGGCGCCACCGATCCAGCTGTCCACCGAGGCGCTGCGCTGGCTGGAGTTCCTTCCGAGCTGTCGTGCGAATGAATTAGTCGCGAACTCCGAATCGCTCTTGACTCGAGGTGGCCAAACCGATCACTTGAGTGGTAAACCTGACTTTATTGAGAATTGTTCCAGTTTACAGGAATAACAAAGGGATCATGGGGTGAACCCAGCCACAGATGGCGTCCCTGAACCAAAGAAGTAGAAAACTTTGCTAAATTATGAGCATCGATATTATTCTTACGACCTTCAAAGATGAAGTCACATCGAACGAACAGTCTCGCCTGAGCTTGTATCTCCTTGATGATGTTGCTGTATCTTCCTTGTGTCCCCATCTTGATTTCCTCCACTACAGTCTTACAGTCACATGCAATAATGACCCGATCGGCATATAGATCCTGAGCTAGAGCCAGAGCCTCTCGGCAAGCTAGAGCTTCTAACATTGGTGGATCAATTATTTCATCAAAAACCATTGCTGAAGAACCCAGGAACAGCCCCTCATTGTTTCTGCCTATGGTAGCTGCTGCCCCCCTTCTCCCATTTCTTGAAACTCCACCATCTACTTGAATTTTAACCGTTCCTTCTTCAGGCGCTCTCCACTCTTGACCAGCAGCAGAGCTCATACCTGCTTGATGTTCCTCGTTTGGTGGCGTCGGCGCTGACTGGAGAGCTTCCAGCTCCTTGATGAATGTACTTACAAAGGAATGAGTCACATGAGGGCTCTGCAGCTCACCTTCATGAATAGCCCTTCGCCTAGGCCACCAAATGGCCCACATGGTCACCACCATTAGAACAAGGCTATCTCGAGGTAGATGATCGAAAGCTGAGAATAGCCACACCCTGGCATTCGGCTCATTTGACGATTGTACATAATCAAGTATATTTTCATCAATCAAAGCCCAAACACACCTTGCAGCTGTGCATTCAAACAGCGAATGGCGCCATGAGTCTCTCATCCCGCACAGCTGGCATTTATCGTTACCCGCCATTTTTCTAGCATGCCTTACATCTTCTGTTGGGATTGATAGCCTCGACAGTCTCCACATGAAATGTCGTATTTTTCCTGGTATTTGTACAGACCACAAGGTCTCCCAGGATTTTACTTCCGCATCAATGTCAGAGGAGCCCGATCTTCCTTCTAACCAATCCTCTCGTCTACGCTTTGTGTCAGCTAGCATTCGATAAGCAGATCTTACCGAAAAAAGTCCGTTTCTCTCAAAGTTCCATGCCCAATGGTCCTCCATCTGCCTTGTACAAACCGGGATGGCCAAGATTGCCATTTTATCCGCCGTAATGAAGTTTGTATTCAAAGCTTCTCTGTTCCATGCTGCATTGTGCGCATCAATCAGCTCACTTACAAACTGAGGGGGATTCCCTGAGAGACAAGCAAAAGGTCGCATCGAAGCTGCCCTTGGTATCCAGTTATCCGTCCAAATTCTGGTTGTTGTGCCGTCCCCAATCCTCCTAATGATCCCCTGCTTGAGGACATCCCTCCCCTCAACAATCGCCCGCCATACTTGTGATGGTCGGTTGCCTAGCTCAGCTTCCAAAATTGAACTTTGAGGATAATATACTGCCTTCAGGATTTTCGAGCATAATGTCTGTGGATGCTGAAGAAGTCTCCATGACTGTCTTGCTAGGAGAGCTAGGTTGAATAGCTCGAAATCCCGAAACCCTAATTCTCCCATAAATTTCGGCTGTGTCATGGATTTCCAGGAGAACCAAGCTGGTTTCCTTTTGCCCTCTTTACTGCCCCACCAAAACTGTCTTATCAACTTGTTTAAATGTTCACAAAGTCCCCTTGGTAATTTAAAACATGACATTGAGAAAACCGGCACTGCTTGTGCCACTGATTTCACTAGAACTTCCTTCCCTTGAGAGGATAAACACTTTTCCATCCATCCCTTCACCTTGCTCCAAAGTCTATCTTTCAAATACTTAAAAGCCCCATTCTTTGAAGTGCCTATATCAGAAGGCATCCCTAGATACTTTTCATTCAAAGATTCATTAGGGACATTAAGGATGCTTTTAATCTCATCTTTGATAGTGGTCGGGCATCCCTTGCTAAAAAATATAGAAGACTTTGAAGTGTTAATTCTCTGACCTGAAGCCTGGCAATAGTTTTCCAACAGGTTTGACACCTCATTCGCCCCTCCTCCAGTTGCTTTAAAGAACAGCAGGCTATCATCGGCGAACAACAAGTGATTAACAGGGGGTGCCGAGGGCGCCACTTGTAACCCACCCAGTTGAGATGACTGGCTTAAATTTTTCAATAGGCCTGAAAGGCCCTCCGCTGCCAATAAGAACAGGTAAGGGGAGATAGGATCTCCCTGACGAATACCTCTGCTAGGTCTGAATTCTTCCAACTTTCTCCCATTGAACAAAACCGAATATGAAACTGATGAAACCATGTTCATGACAATATCAACCCATCTCTGAGAAAAACCCAATTTTAGCATAATTGCTCTTAAGTAATCCCATTCCAATCTATCGTATGCTTTCATCATGTCCAACTTAAGAGCGCAGTGTCTGTGTTTGATTGCTTTGTTCCTCTTCATAAAATGCAGACACTCGTAGGCCACGATGATGTTATCAGTAATCAAACGACCTGGCACAAAAGCCAACTGTTCCGCTGAGATAATCTCAGGTAACACGAGCTTCAGTCGGTTAGCGATAACCTTGGAGGCTATCTTATAAAGCACATTGCATAAACTTATCGGTCGGAACTGTGACAAGAGAGTGGGATTCTTTACCTTCTGGATCAATACCAGAAAAGTTTGATTGATGTCCTCTGCACTCTCCTTCCCTTCCACTATTGCTAGGACAGCCCTTGTTACTTCTTCCCCACACACCCGCCAATGTTTCTGAAAAAAATGCGCCGGGAAACCGTCTGGTCCTGGTGCTTTTGTAGGGAACATTTGGTAAAGAGCTGTTTTGACCTCCTTTTCTGTGTAGACCTCATCCAGAAGAGCCCGCATATCATTCGTGACCTTAGCTGGAACCGCATCCAGAACCTCTTGCATATTATTGCACCCCTCAGAAGTATAGAGGTCTTTATGGAACATAGTTGTCATCGCTTCCAGCTACTCCACATCCTCCGTAATCTGTCAAACCGACCACTTGGTCGAGAGCCACAGGCTATGCTCAGCTAGGCCCCGAAGGCACAACAACTATCAGCCCAGCCACGAACAGCTGGCCGAGAACATTGACTTGTCCACTTGACAAATTTGAAATACACATATATAAGTTGTTTCCACAAATGACCCACGGGACCTCGTCAATTACGTGAGGGGAGGCTACTTTTGAATTAAGCAAAAAAAGAACCAACCAGAAACTAATCTTCATTTTTAAATCCATAATTATCATTCCCTTGCCTAATTTCTTGGATGAACTGAGCATGAGGACGTGGTGTTCATACCCCTATATAGAACCACCGCTCATTGCCGGCCGCTGCGAGGATGCCTGCAAGTGCTGCCGATCTTCATCATCTTGATCCCTTCTCAGTCGACCATGGAGACACAGACTCCTCTCCTCCACCTCCAGAAATGACTCATCCACTTCCTTGCCAAAAATTGTGGGCAATTCATTAGGTTCAATCGTCTCACAATTGGGTAGGGAATTCTAGAGGAACAATCAATAAAAGTATGAGATGGCTAGCGGAAGCATGCCATTCATGGTGTGGCCGGACCGCAGAATTTGGTGACGGTACACGATGGTAGTGGACAGTGAGATGGATGGAGTTAGAAGACGGAAATGAGGAGGTATGTTGATTAGTACTTAATGGCGATTATTGGTGAAAGTGGAAGGGGAGCAGTCCGACGGGAAAGTAAAAGAACCGTGCGGTGCAGCAGGAATACCATGTCAGACTAAGGCTGGTCCCAATGGGGTGGAACTTAGGAGTAACATCACATATTTCAATACAACGTTGCTTATGTGGCACATATTTAATGAAGAGTGAGGTGCTTGTGGTAACTAGCTAAGTTACCGGAACATCACACACTTTAAGAAACAATGAGTCTATAAGCTAATAAATGCATCGTTGCGTGACACTACCTACATGTTCATACCCACTGTGGAGGTAGTAACATAGTTTAGATAAGTGTGTATGTTACTACCTTATGTTCCTGCCCATTGTGACCAGCCTAAGTAGAAGTTGTATCACATGGTTTGAAGGATTTTTTTAGGTGGCATATGTGGGGCATAATGAATTATTTTGTATGAGGTGGCATGTGTGGGGCATGTATGATGACTTGGATAGGCTGCATGTTAAGAGAAATGAGGTAGCGGGGATGAACTATTTAGGTATTATAGATGCATTGCAACTACTCCCTAGTCTAATAGCTAGCTAGTCTTCTGATCCTCTCAACTAGCCATCATTAATTAAATTTCGAATCTTTGGTCATAATTAAGTTAGTTACAGCCATGGGTAACCAAATTTGAAATGCATCCCAGAAAACTCTATTCCACAAAAACTGCATTTCAGATTAGAACATTTTCTTCCACACGAACCCACTAAGCGCAACAAATAATAGGCTAAAAACTTCTCAAAGTAGACTTGCAGCCGACCAAGCCCGACCCTCTTGGTAAATTCTTTGAAGAACCAATTGTGTTGATGTGAAGATTCCATCGAAAACAATGGCGTGTCTGTGTTTTCATTGCTCCCAAAGCACGAGTGTAATGATGAATCGAAGATTCTTTTGTTGCTCGCGTCCAACATTTCTGTTGCTGCACACACCATGACGATGCTGTTGGGGAATGTAGTATTTTCAAAATTTTCCTACGATCACGCAAGATCTATCTACTAGATGCATAGCAACGAGGGAGAGAGTGTTTCTACGTACCCTCGTAGATCGGGAGCGGAAGCGTCTAGTGACGCGGTTGATGTAGTCGAACTTCTTCGCGATCCAACCGATCAAGTACCGAATGTACGGCACCTCCGCGTTCAGCACACGTTCAGCTTGATGACGTCCCACGAGCTCTTGATCCAGTTGAGCTTCACGGGAGAGTTTCGTCAGCACGACGGCGTGGTGACGGATATGATGAAGTTACCGTCGCAGGGCTTCGCCTAAGCGCTGCAATGATATGACCGTGGTGTGTTACTGTGGAGGGGGGCACCGCACACGGTTGGGAGAGATCAACTCATCAACTTGTATGTCTATGGGGTGCCTCTACCCCCATATATAATGGAGTGGAGGAGGGGGAGGGCCGGCCCTCTCTATGGCGCGCCCTAGGGGAGTCCTACTCCCACCGGGAGTAGGATTCCTCCTTTCCTAGTAGAACTAGGAGCCCTTCCAAGTAGTAGGAGTAGGAGAGAAGGAAGGGAAAAGAGAAGAGAAGGAAGAAGGGGGCGCAGCCCCTCCCCTAGTCCAATTCGGACTAGCCTTGGGGGGGTGCGCGGCCTCCTCTCTTTCTTTCCCCTAAAGCCCAATAAGGCCCTGATACATCCCAAACGTATCTATAATTTCTGCTTGCTCCATGCATGTTTTGGGTGATATTGCTATGCTTTTGATACACTTTCATACACTTTTGATCATATTTGGACTAACCTATTAACTCAGTGCACCCCAGTGCCAGTTTCTGTTTTCTGCTGTTTTTGTATTTCAGGTTTTCCCATTACTTAAATTGCCAGAAAAATTCCGGGAAAATATATAAAAAATCAGCGCTCTAGAAGCTTCCATGTGCCAGAAGTGGGGCCAGAGGGGGGCCAGAGGGGCCCCAGGCGCCCTGATGGCGCGGCCCAATCCCTGGCCGCGACGGGGCCGCCTGGGGGGCTCCCACCTCCTCTGGAGCCCTACTTGGCCTCCTATTTATTCTCTCGTCGCGGAAACCCTGATTCCAGAACCCTTTTCTCCAGAAGCAATTCCGATCTCCGCCGCCATCGCCACCAAGTTTCGGGGGACCAGAATTCCTGTGTCGGCATCCTGCCGGGACGGAGAAGTGCCCCCAGATTCATCTCCATCGACGTTGCTTCCTCCCTCCATGATGCGGGAGTAGTTCCTCCTCGGGGCTGAGGTTTCCACTACTAGGAAAAGGCCTACTAATGGCGCACCTAATTTGGCCATTAATGGCGCATTAGTGGTGCGCCATTACTAGCACGCCATTAGTATATTTTACTAATGGCGCACCTCTGGTGCGCCATTAGTATCTGGTATACTAATGGCGCACCGCAGATGCGTCATTAGTATGCACAGTAGTGCGCCATTAGTATGCCTCCCAGGGGCCATGTGTACCCAGGTGCTTTGGCATATTAATGGCGCACTCCAGCAGGATGCGCCATTAGTAATGTCCGCATAGTAATGGCGCACTGGCTGGTGATGCGTCATTAGTATCCTTTGGCATACTAATGGCGCACTGTGTTGTGATGCGCCATTAGTATGAATATTAGGTTTTTTTTAATATTATTTTTCTGTTTTTTTGCACAGATTACAAAATGTATAATTGCACAGAATATAGACAGCACACATCAACAACAAATTCATCGAATACAATATAAGATTAGTCTCTGAATACAATTCATCATATTAGTCTCCGAATACAATTCATGATATTAGTCTCTGAATACAATTCATCATATTAGTCTCCGAATACAATTCATCATATTAGTCTCTGAATACAATTCATCATATTAGTCTCCGAATACAATTCATCATATTAGTCTCCGAATTGAAAAGACCGAACAAAGATAGAATAATATATTACAAGTCTCGAGACCGCGAGTAGCGAGTTTGTCTTCACATTACAAGTCGATATCGATCATCTAAACTACCATCACATAGAAGAGAGCTACGGTCATCACGATGAGCATTATCACGATGAAACTCGTCTTCATCCGGTTCCTCTAACGCTCCCTCCCCTCTCCCGCTAGATAGCGGGCGTATCTAGATTCGGCCTCGGCCCTAGTGGTGTACCCTTTGTAACTGTTACCGCTGAATCGGTGAACCTGTCTCTGACACTCCTCCCAGTCGTCGTAGACTCCGGGAACCTTACCCTTGTACACGACATACGACGGCATCGCTATATATGCACTAGCCAAACGAAACGTTAGTACCAATTCACAGACTATTCATAAGCAATATATAAGTATGCAAGAGAACGATCGAAAGAGAAAAGCAAGACATTAATAGCATCGATTACATCTAAGTTGAACGACTCTCGAAACCAAAGAGACATACTACATGTTCATTAAAGTTTAATTACAACATGAGCCAATCGATGTTTCAGAACTAGACACAGCATCACTGCTTTCGACTCGACTCAAGGGACCGAAGCATGGATGAAGTCGCCGTCTATCGTGGGAGTCATGAAATCACGGGCGTTGTCAGCCTGCATTCGTAGCATTGTGTCGATGTCACAGTTCGACGGTTGATTTCTGAGGTAGAACTGCCCCGAGGTACGAAGGACATCTTGATGGATGATTTCCGCAAACTCCGACTGGATGCGAAAGAATTCTTGTCTGATGTCCGCGTCCTGGATTGCCGACACGCTCGCGGCCCAATCTTTGAGTTTACTCGGTAGCAGAAGTTGATGATGGTCCCGTACGATTGCCCGCATGTGATGGATGGCATAGTAGGCACCCTTCTGACCGCCAGGCGGCTGCCTGACGCAGCAGAACGTCGTATTGTGGGAGAACACGTGCTTGCCGTACTTACGAATAGGCCTGGTGAAGGTGCCTCCAGATTTGGCGTAGCCGGGGAGAACATCATCAAGAACCTTCTTGACATTTGTGTAGTCTAATTTCGACTGACGGTCCGGGTCGAAATATGTGGCCATGGAATATTTGGGGCTTAGGAGGATGAGCGTGCACTGTGTGTCACTGCAGAAAACACGGAATGTTAAAAGAAGAACGATCGAAATCTAAGAATTCATATGTTACGGGGCGGTTGAGGCGGATGACTTACTCGGGAAAGTAAGGCACGAGGAAGTTATCCTTATCTCGGTTTGCCAGAATGACGCCTTCGAGGTAAGAACTCGCGACTTGCCGGTCCCCAGCGCTGCCCAAGATCTTGGCACGCATGTAGAAGGGGTCGACTATCACGATGTCCGAGGTCTTGTCGCGAATGATCCGCATCTCCATACTCAGCGAAAATAGCCGAACGAAGGTGTAGTGCAGCGGAAGAAGATTCAACATAGCGTGGATGTCATCAAACCGCAGGACGATCGTACCCCCGATGGAGTTATCCACAAAGCCCTTGCCCTCTGGCACCTTGGCCGCGATAACCGGGTATGCCACATCCTTCTCTCTGAGATGCCGCTTCTCCAAAGAAAGAACACTGTCATGCAGACTCCGCATAGCACCGGTTGCAGCATCGAGCATATTTCTCGGTAGCATCGGCCTACCCGCCACATGCACCCTCCTCATTACATCCTCAGGTGAAGGTGGCCCGTCCTGAGCACGGATCGTACTCGGTTCCGGCTGGCTCGCTCCCTTGTTAGTTTTTCTTTTGCGTGCCTTCTTCTTGATCTCCTAAATTGGGACCGAGTTCTGCTCAGAGACCGCCTTCTTGAGTGTGTTGGGGCTGATAATATTTCGCACCTCGCCTATCTGAGGCTCGGTGAAGTCGGCAGCTGGAGGCGTCTCCTGAGAGCTGAACGGCAGACGACGCCTGTTGCAACTTGGCTTCTCCACGGTACCAGCTAGATCGCGCACGTCTTTTGTTGGGTTGGGTTCTTGAGAAGGAGGCCCCATGAAGTCGTCACCGTACCCATGATCGGCAAAGTACTGATCGATGTTGGCAAATGTATCGTCGTCATCATCGTTCTGATCCTGTGCCATATGCATGTTTGGATCCAGTGGCATAGGGATTTCCGGCACCGTTGCGGCGGTCTTGCCATGGGGACGACTTGGCGCTGGCACGACTGGCGGTGTTGTCTTTGGGGTGGTTTCCCCCGCCCCCAAACGAATCTGGCTCTTCGGCCAAAGCAGGGGCCAGCTCAAGCAGGCGCTGAGGATCATCACGTCATCATCGTCGGCCCCGACGGGTCGAATCGGAGGTAACACCTCGTCGCAGCCTGGCAGCACCCGAACCAGTTGAACCCTAAACAAGTTGGGTGGCATCTGGGTACCGTGGAACAAGGGGTTGCCCGGTTGAACGATTTTTCCCTTGGCGACATCGACCAACTTGTTGTTCACGAAGTGCAGGAGAGTGCACGGAACGTCGGCGGCGCCCTACGAAAACATGTAGGGCGTCAGGGATGCCCAGTCAAAGGCAAGGAGATGAAGTCCTCGGCCGAGAGAGGCTTAATTAGTTACCGTGATGATGGCGTCGAGCTCGGCTAATGTCGAGGCACCGCTAACGGCGGGCGTGCAGTTGACGGAGGGGCCGCTTGCTGCAGAGGTGCCGGCCGGCGTCCACCCGGGTGCATTAAGCTCCCGTGCCGGCGTCGGAGACACCAATGCCGCCTCCGCCGGAGACACCAATGGCCCCGCCATCGCGTTCTACGAGTTGCTGGCCATGAAGTTGGGAATCGGGGGCGGCCCCTGTTGGCCACCCGCAATCCACGCTTGCAACCCCTCGATCAAGCTAGGCACAATGGCGGTGATCGTTGCTCCGAGCTATTGTTGCACTTGCTCTTGGACAATCTCCGGAATCCGCGCCACCTGTGCCTTGAGTTCTTGAACCTCGCGCGCCTGGCTTTCCGAGCTGGTCTTTTTCTCCTTTCGCCCACCAGCGTTATAGTATGACGACCATTTTGTCGACAAGCCTTTGCCGGCCACACGACCAGCTGACATCGGCTTCTCGAGCTTATCCTTGTTCTTCATTACATTCAACGCCCTATTTAGAGTCGTGTCCCAAGGGCTGCTCTTAGTCGACCCCGCGCTACTGCTTTCAATCGCCTGCGGAAGGAATGTGAATCATTTAGAAATTTGGCTTCATTAATTAGAATGCAACCATATGGAGCTAATTACGCGGGGGTGTATTCCTTACCAGAACAGCCTCAAGCGCCCTGGTCTTTGGATCCGTGGTAAGCTCCTTTGTTTTCGGGTCCTTCTTGTACCGGGCCCTGACAAAGTTCCTGGTCTGCTTGTCACCGTATTTATGGAAGAGGGGCGGTAGGCCTTGCTCGGCACGGTCCGCCTCCTCCTTGTCCCATATAGGCTCCGCCACTCTGTAACCGTCGGGACCGAGTGTGTGTTCCCCTAAGTTGAGCTCCCGCATTTCTTTCCCCCATTGACTTGATTCGGAGTGTGCGGTGCTCGAGCAATTGATCTTGAAGTCGTTGTAGTCATCTTCGGTGATCGAAGGATGTTTCTCCTTGATCTTCTCATAACTCTCACCTTTCTCGATCATTCTCTTCACATTGGTTTTCCAAGTAGACAGGGCCTTGCTCATCTTCGTGAGGGCAGCACCGTTCACTTTATTCCCTTTGAGGCTTGTGTTATCAAATTGAGCGGGGAACTTGTATCGTTCGTGCAGCTTCGTGAAGAGGAGGTTGCGCAAATTCCCGTGGTCAGGATGCCTCAGGTTCTCGGTGTTGATCGAGACGGTGCTCCGGAGAATGCACCCGAGCTGAAGCGAGTACCCCTTGACTATTCGTTCGGGCGCCGTTGGATTCCCGTCGGAGTCCACTTCAGTAACTTCCTCCTTGAGGGTGCGGAGCACGGTCGGGCGCCGGTCCTTCCGTTGCCTCTTCGGTTGGCTGCCATCTATGCGTGCGCCGCCATCATCAGTGATGGCATTCTCGGCGGCACCATCAGTGGTGGCATCAGTGGGGTCATCCTCGGCAGTACCATCAGTGGTGTCAGGATCGGTGGGGAAGGCGGCGTCCTCATACAAGTGAGGTTGTTCCTCCATCTCCTGGGACAGCTCCCAGAATGCCTTCCTGCCCGAACCGCCGGCCTCATCGTTGTTGGCCATGTTTCTCTCTAAATAGGAACAAAGTTTGGTCAAAAAGTTGGTTATTGTCAAGGAACAAGATCATGGTCTCATCATTTAGGGTTTGTCGACGCCGAGGCATCCTAAAAGCTAAGCTTTTATAATTGAGGATTTTTCGACGCCGAGGCACCCTAAAAGCCTAAGCTTTCATCATTTCAGTTTTTATCGACACCGAGGCACCCTAAAAGCCAAGGTTTCATAATTTATGGTTTGTCGACACCGAGGCATCCTAAAAGCTAAGCTAGGAAGGAGAATTCTAAGTTGGGCCTAATCACTTGGCTCTATTGACGCCTATGGTTTAATGCAGCTAGAATAAAGGGGCACTTGATCCTACTTAATTAACTACTAAGATACCTCGGCCCATGCATTAGTCACAAGTACCCCATATGTCCTATTTTTTAGCAAAGTCATGCTAAAATTCACGGAAAATTTCAGCATGACCTTTGCTGAAAATAGGACATATGGAGTACCCGAATTTGCCGGAATGGAAGTTAATCGACATTCCAGCAAACTCAAGGGCCTCTCGGGGTACCTGCAAAACTATCACAATGTGATCACAAGTCTTTCTCAATGTGATCATCATCTTTACAAGTCTTTCTCAATGTGATCACAAGTAATTCAGAGGCATCACAAGTAATTCAGAGCATCACAAGGCATTAGTAGTTCAGTACATGAACAAGTTTTACCAAGCACATCAATATGTACTGTATTTCATTGTGGAGTGATATACAGTATGTTACAGCAAAGAAACTGCTTAATCCACATGCCTCAGCTTATCAACAGTCATTACTTGTCAAATACAGAAGAAGGAACAATTTATTTGTGACATAGTTACAAATGATGACAGAATAAAGCAACACCCTGTACTAGCCTAAAAACATATAATTAGAGCAACTTCATATTGTCTAAAATCCCCCTTTTCTTTTCTTTTTCTTTTTCACCCGGGGGCATGTAAATCATGTACACCTTTTTATCTATTAAAAAAAGCTGTAGACGCTTCCTTCAGTAAAAAAAAGGAACTATGGTAGTAGTGCCAGACCCATATTTTTAGGACTGATATTTAATCCATTGCTACAACTGGAGGTATATGTGTCAAGAACCCTCATGGCATGCTAACTGTCAAAAGGTCAGCCAACAAGGCAATGGCCTGAATGTCCTTATCATGGTATTAACCTAAACCAGAAAAAAAATACCTCACTTATACGAGGGTTATATTCTACAAATACAAATTCCACATATGCACAAAAGCTCCCTCGAAAGAGAAACAAAAGTGTGGCCACACAAATACAACAACTGTTGTAAGCCAGAGTTGGCAAACTTAAAACACATATGAGCTACTAAAGTTTCAGAGTGAAGCCTTCTCTTGTTCAACCCATGTTAGACTGGCTGCTTCATCCTTTTGTTTGAACCCCCTTGTTTAAAATCCCCCTTATCTTATTTATTTTTTCACCTGAGGCCATGTAAATCATGTAACCATTTTTTATCTATAAAAAATCACACAGTGGGGGGCTTCCCCCTATGTTATTTCACTCAAAAAAAGGGAACATCAAACCCATCTCTTTAGCACTTATATTTAACTTAACCTAGACAAGCTAGCTGTGGCACCATCCTAGGCTCATTAGGCCATGGTCCAACCCAGATATAAGATTCACCAATAGCATTGCACTAAACTACTGAAACTACTAAACTACTGAAACTACTCCAAGTCCTACACTAAACTACTAAACTACTGAAACTACTCCAAGTCCTACACTAAACTACTAAACTACTGAAACTACTCCAAGTCCTACACTAAACTACTAAACTACTGAAACTACTCCAAGTCCTACACTAAACTAGTTCGGGGAACAGTTTTTCCTAAAAACATATAATCTATAACAAATGGTTAATCTACTAAACTACTGAAACTACTCCAAGTCCTACACTAAAGTACTGAAACTACTCCAAGTCCTACACTAAACTAGTGAAACTACTGCAAGCAAACAAGTAAAGAAGAGAGAAGAGAGAAGAAGAAAGAAGGTTTCAGTTAATTAATTTAAGGAGTGTACACTAAACTAAGCAAGTACTACTGCTTGCAAGTCCTACACTAAACTGAAAATGTTTCAGTTAATTTTATCCAAGCAAGCAAAAGTAGCTGAAGAAGCCATACTAGGTACCACTCCATTCCTCACTCTCATTCCAGTACAAGTTCCTGGTCATAAGTAGTTGGGCATATGATTTATCTCATCCTAGAAGTATAAATGCCACATGCACGTATGCATATATGCGGTTATTTATTTTCTGACCTACCCCTTTTTGACTACGAATGATCCAGGCTGGGAGAAAGCAGAGGCTGAAGCTATAGCTATCAAGACAGAACTTGATGATACTCTACATCAGAAAGCCATGGTTGAGCACCAGAGCAAAATCACCAACCCAAACACACCAACCCAAACACATGAAGCATTACACACGCGAATCATACTCCAACCAGAACAAAACCCAACGGAAACCCTAAATCTAGACAAACCCGAGGGGATTCAGACATAAAAGAGCTAAAAACCTAAGCAATTGTAAACCTAACTTGTACTGATTCAGTCCACAGGAGGAGGATGCCATGGGTAGGAGGAGGATACCTTGGCGTGGTGTTGGCGACGGTGAGGGGCCCGTCGAGGCCGGGGCGTCGGGGGCACAGGCGGCGGCGGCGTAGCTCCGGGCGTCGAGGCCGGGGCGTCGGGGGCGAGGGCGTCGGCGGTGAGGGAGAGAGAGGCGTCGGGGAGAGGGGGGCGAGGGCGTCGGCGGTGAGGGAGAGAGAGG
>LR738715.1:738523441-738570332 GCA_902687465.1 Secale cereale
GGGGGGTCGAGATCGAGTGTCCATGAAATTTAAAAATATTCATGATAGTTCAAAACGTGCCCATGAAATACAATCGAGAAATGAAGGGTACGATTTAAATACAATCGATCTTAGCTAGCTATCTGTTCACAATCTTCTTGCCCTTCTTTTTCGCAAATGGAGTTCTTCTGTAGAACGGACGTCCTTTAGGTAGGGTGGTCCTGCTTCTTCTTGTGGTGTAAGCTGCTACTTCATCATCGTCGTCATGTTTGATCCTCGGGTCGCCGTACTTGTCGAAGTATTGCTCATTGGATACTCCATCCATTCCGATGATCTTCCTTTTGCCTCTCCTCACGACAACACGACTGGGCTTTGACGGATCGGTAATGAAGAAGCATTGGTCAACTTGGGAAGCCAGTACCCATGGCTCATTTTTCGCGGTGACGTTTGCGCCCGCGGTCTTGGATTTGGCTTCGGGTATAACCATGGTGGTGAAATACCGGTCTTCTTTTAGGACGCTCTTGGCCCATCTGACACGGAACATCGGGACCTTCTCTCCAGCGTAGCTCAGCTCCCAGATCTCCTCGATCCTTCCGTAGTATCTGTCATTGTCATTACCGGTGTAGGATTCCATCGTTACCCTGGAGTTCTGATAACCATCGCTCTTCATGTCCTTGGCCTCGGTGTAGAATGTGTAGCCGTTGATATCGTACGCCTCATAGGTCATCAGGTTGTGCTCGGCGCCCTGTGACAAGGCGAATATGAGTTGTTCTTCCGCGGAAGAATCATCATGTAAAGGGTACGACATAAGCTTCTGCTTGAACCAACGCGTGAAACATGAGTTGTGCTCTTTGATTATATCTCCGTCCGTCCTCTGTTGGCCTCGGTCATTGTACGTCTTCTCAATAAAGGTTTTGTGCTGAACCACCCAAGGATCGACCACGTCTATGTGTTGTAGCGCGACTAGGTTTGCTCTTTCAAAGTCGGCGAGTCGACCCTCGAAGTCGACATGCATTTCGTGGCGACCCTCACGGTGACCCCATCCAGCGAGCCTGCCGAGGTGCCTGTTGACGGGCAGACCAACGGGGTTCTCGATGCCTAGATAATTCGTGCAGTAGGAGATGCACTCTTCGGTCAGAAAGCCCCTGGCTATGCTTCCCTCTGGATGTGACATGTTGCGAACGTATCCTTTGATGACACCATTCATCCTTTCGAACGGCATCATGTTGTGCAGGAACGTCGGCCCGAGTTGGATGATATCGTCCACGATATGGACCAGCAGATGCACCATAACGTCGAAGAATGCGGGCGGGAAGTACATCTCAAGCTCGCATAGTATCACCACGATCTCTTCCTGTAGCCTTCTGAGTTGCCTCACGCCAACAGACTTCCGAGAGATGACGTCGAAAAAGTTGCATAGGCCAAATAGGGTTTCATGGACGTGCGCGTCCATGATACCATGGATTGCAACTGGAAGTATCTGCGTCATCAGCACGTGACAGTCGTGAGACTTCATCCCGCTGAACTTCAGCTTTGCCCGGTCTAGGTATCTGCTTATCTTCCCCGCGTAACCGTAAGGAAGTTGTACTCCTACGAGGCAGGTGAAAAACTGCTCGATCTCCTCCTGACTTAGAGTGAAGCACGCGGGAGGGTAGTCATTTCCGGTCTTCTTGGCCTTTTTGCCTTTGCGACGACTTTCCGTGTCCTGCTTCGCCTCATCATCATCATCATCATCATCATGATCATCATATATAGTGTGAAGCTCCTGCCTGATGCCCATTGCTTTCAAGTCTGCCCTTTCTTTCGGCCCATCTTTGGTCCTCTCTGGCATGTTGAGCAGGGTACCAAGCAGACTCTCGCACACGTTCTTCGTGATATGCATTACATCAAGGCTGTGAGGCACACCGTGGATCTTCCAGTACGACAAGTCCCAGAAAACAGACCTCGTTTTCCATACCTTCAGCAGCGGCTCTGGCGCCTTTCGCTTCTTTCCCGGCTCTGGCGCCTTTTGCTTCTTTCCCGGCAGTGGGCAATCTTTCCAATTTTTCAACATCTCGTCTATTTCCTCGCCGCTCCTCGTACGCGGGCGTCCTCGGTGTTCGGTTTCACCATCGAACAGATCCTTGCGTTTTCTCCACAGGTCATCGTCGCGAAGCCACCTTCGATGTCCCATGAACACGGTTTTCGAAGACCCGGGATCTCTATCTAGCTGGCGATATGTTGTGTCATCCATGCACCTGACGCATCCAGAAAATCCGTGGACCACCTGCCCCGCGACATATCCGTAACCGAGATAGTCGTGCACCGTCGTGAGCAGCGCGGCTCTCATAGGGAAATATTCTTTCTTTGCGGCGTCCCACATATTGGCTGGCGTTTTCCACAGCGTGTCTAGCTCCTCTTTCAGCAGCCCCAGATACAGATTGATGTCGTTCCCTGGTTGTTTCGGTCCTTCAATTAGCATACTCATGTGAATGTACTTCCTCTTCATGCACAACTAGGGGGGAAGGTTGTACATCCACACAAACACAGGCCAGGTGCTATGTGTGCTTCTCTGGCTGCCAAACGGATTGACTCCATCGGTGCTCGCGCCCAGCACGATGTTCCTTGGATCGTTCCCAAATTCTAGGTCTTCGAAATTCAACGCTTGCCACTGGCTCGCATCCTTAGGGTGACTCAGCATCTTGTCTTTTTTATCTATCTCCGGATCATTTGCGTCATCTTCTCGCTTCTTCTCCTCCCTATACGCGTGCCAACGCAGGAGCTTTGCTACCTTAGGGTCTGCGAAATACCGCTGCAGACGAGGAGTGATCGGAAAGTACCACACTACTTTTCGAGGAGCTTTCTTCCTCTTCTTGTATCGAGTGACGCCACACACCAGACATATGGTAGACTCCGCGTGCTCGTCCCGATAAATGATGCAATTGTTCATGCACACATGGTATTTCACGTGCGGTAAATCCAGAGGACACACGATTTTCTTCACCTCCTCCAAATTGGTGGGGCACTTGTTCCCCTTGGGAAGACGTTCGTGCCAGAATGACATGTTCTCGTCGAAGCATGCGTCGGTCATTTTGTGTTTTACCTTCATCTCCAGAGCCATGAGCGTTACTTTCAGGCGGGTATCCTCGGGCCTGCATCCTTCATACAATGGAGTAACCGCGTCTAACTCAAGTTGATCCATCTTGGCTTTCTCTCAGGCGGCAGCTCTTGCGTTATCGGTCTGCTTGAGAAGCAGCTCTTGAATATGAGGGTCCTGCACCCAGCCCATCGATGGTCCAGCGTCGTCTGCTCCGCCGGCATCATCATCTTCATGATCATGCCCGTCGTCTGCTCCGGCATCTTCCTAATCATCATGTCCTGCATCTTCTACATGATGACTGTGTACAGCATCACCATCGTGATCATCTCCTGGGGATTCTTCATCTTCTCGCCCGCCCGAGTCGCGGTGGTTGTCTTGCTGCCCTTCCTCATTTCTTGCCCGGCCCCCATGGACGACTTCGTAGTCATCTTCATCACCTTGCCACCGATAGCCATCCATGAAACCACGCAAGAGCAGGTGGTCCTGCACCTGCCCGGAATCCGGGTCCGCAATAAGGCTCTTCAGCTTGCATCTTCGACACGGACATCTTATCTCCGTCTCGTTCTTTTGAAGCATCTCGGCCTTCGCGGACCTCAAAAACCTATTCACGATGCCTTCGGTCATCGTGCGCACCATGGTCGCCTGCGGGGTAGAGCAAAATGATATTTTAGAACCAAGAAAATGTTGGGGAACGTAGTATTTTAAAATTTTCCTACGATCACGCAAGATCTATCTACCAGATGCATAGAAACGAGAGGGAAGAGTGTGTCTACGTACCCTCGTAGAGCGGAAGCGGAAGCGTCAAGTGACGCGGTTGATGTAGTCGAACTTCTTCGCGATTCAACCGATCAAGTACCGAACGTACGGCACATCCGTGTTCAGCACACGTTCAGCTTGATGACGTCCCACGAGCTCTTGATCCAGTTGAGCTTCACGGGAGAGTTTCGTCAGCACGACGGCGTGGTGACGGATATGATGTATCTACCGGCGCAGGGCTTCTCCTAAGTACTGCGATGGTAAGACCGAGGTGTGTTTCTGTGGAGGGGGGCACCGCACACGGCTGGAACGATTCAACTTGTTATCTTTGGGTGCCCCCCTGCCCCCGTATATAAAGGAGCAAGAGGGGAGGGCCGGCCGGCCTCCTATGGTGCGGCTAGGGCAATCCTACTAGGAATAGGATTGCAATCCTATTCCTAGTAGGAGTCCACCAAGAAGGAAGAGAGGGAAAAAGAAAGAGAGGGAGAGGTGGCGCCCCCAATCCTAGTCCAACTAGGATCCCCTGGTGGGGCGCCGGCCAGCCTCTATGGGCTGCCTCTCTCCTTTCCTCAAGGCCCACTATGGACAATCCCCCCTCGTAGGGGGTTCCGGTAACCCCCTCCGACAATCCAGTTAAATCCGAGACTTTTCCGGAACACTTCCGGTGTCCGAATATAGTCGTCCAATATATCAATCTTTATGTCTCGGACATTCCGAGACTCCTTGTCATGTCCGTGATCTCATCCGAGACTCCGAACTACCTTCGGTATATCAAAACTCATAAACTCATAATACCGATCGTCATCAAACGTTAAGCGTGCGGACCCTACGGGTTCGAGAACTATGTAGATATGACCGAGACTCATCTCTGGTCAATAACCAATAGCGGAACCTGTATGTTCATATTGGCTCCTACATATTCTACGAAGATCTTTTATCGGTCAAACCGCATAACAACATACGTTGTTCCTTTTGTCATCGGTATGTTACTTGCCCGAGATTCGATCGTCGGTAACTTTATACCTAGTTCAATCTCGTTACCGGCAAGTCTCTTTACTCGTTCCGTAACACATCATCTCGTGACTAACTCATTAGTCTTTTGCTTGCAAGGCTTATTATGATGTGTGTTACCGAGAGGGCCCAGAGATACCTTTCCGACACTCGGAGTGACAAATCCTAATCTTGATCTATGCCAACACCACGAATACTTTTGAAGACACCTGTAGAGCATCTTTATGATCACCCAGTTACGTTGTGACGTTTGATAGCACACATGGTGTTCCTACGGTATTCGGGAGTTGCATAATCTCATAGTCATAGGAACATGTATAAGTCATGAAGAAAGCAATAGCAGTAAAACTAAACGATCATAGTGCTATGCTAACGGATGGGTCTTGTCCATCACATCATTCTCCTAATGATGTGATCCCGTTGATCAAATGACAACTCATGTCTATGGCTAGGAAACATAACCATCTTTGATCAATGAGCTAGTCTAGTAGAGGCATACTAGGGACGTACTTTTTTGTCTATGTATCCACACATGTACTAAGTTTCCGGTTAATACAATTCTAGCATGAATAAAAGACATTTATCATGATATAAGGAAATACAAATGACATCTTAATTATTGCCTCTAGGGCATATTTCCTTCAGTCTCCCACTTGAACTAGAGTCAATAATCTAGATTACAAAGTGATGATCCTCACACCCATGGAGTCCTGGTGTTGATCGTGTTTTGCCCGTGGAAGAGGCTTAGTCAACGGGTCTGCAACATTCAGATCCATATGTATTTTGCAAATCTCTATGTCTCCCTCCTTGACTAGATCGCGGATGGAATTGAAGCGTCTTTTGATGTGCTTTGTTCTCTTGTGAAACCTGGATTCCTTCATTTGCTGCTTCCGAAGCAGCTATGTATTCCGCTTCACACGTAGATCCCGCCATGACGCTCTGCTTGGAACTGCACCAACTGACAGCTCCACCGTTCAATAAAAATACATATCCGGTTTGTGACTTAGAGTCATCCGGATCAGTGTCAAAGCTAGAATCGACGTAACCGTTTACGACGAGCTCTTTGTCACCTCCATACACGAGAAACATATCCTTAGTCCTTTTCAGGTATTTCAGGATGTTCTTGACCGATGTCCAGTGATCCACTCCTGGATTACTTTGGTACCTCCCTGCTAAACTTATAGCAAGGCACACATCAGGTCTGGTACACAGCATTGCATACATGATAGATCCTATGGCTGAGGCATAGGGAATGACTTTCATTTTCTCTCTATCTTCTGCAGTGGTCGGGCATTGAGTCTTACTCAACTTCATACCTTGTAATACAGGCAAGAACCCTTTCTTTGACTGATCCATTTTGAACTTCTTCAAAATCTTATCAAGGTATGTGCTTTGTGAAAGTCCAATTAAGCGTCTTGATCTATCTCTATAGATCTTGATGCCTAATATATAAGCAGCTTCACCGAGGTCTTTCATTGAAAAACTCTTATTCAAGTATCCTTTTATGCTATCCAGAAATTCTATATCATTTCCAATCAGCAATATGTCATCCACATATAGTATTAGAAATGCTACAGAGCTCCCACTCACTTTCTTGTAAATACAGGCTTCTCCAAAAGTCTGTATAAAACCATAAGCTTTGATCACCTCATCAAAGCGTATATTCCAACTCCGAGATGCTTGCACCAATCCATAGATGGATCGCTGGAGCTTGCACACTTTGTTAGCACCTTTCGGATTGACAAAACCTTCTGGTTGCATCATATACAACTCTTCTTTGAGATATCCATTCAGGAATGTAGTTTTGACATCCATTTGCCAGATCTCATAATCGTAAAATGTGGCAATTGCTAACATGATTCGGACAGACTTAAGCATCGCTACAGGTGAGAAAGTCTCATCGTAGTCAACTCCTTGAACTTGTCGAAACCCTTTCGCAACAAGTCGAGCTTTGTAAACAGTAACATTACCGTCTGCGTCGGTCTTCCTCTTGAAGATCCATTTATTTTCGATGGCCTGCCGATCATCGGGCAAGTCAACCAAAGTCCATACTTTGTTCTCATACATGGATCCCATCTCAGATTTCATGACCTCAAGCCATTTTGCGGAATCTAGGCTCATCATCGCTTCTTCATAGTTCGTAGGTTCATCATGGTCTAGTAACATGATTTCCAGAACTGGGTTGCCGTACCACTCTGGTGCGGAACGTACTCTGGTTGATCTACGACGTTCAGCAGAAACTTGATCTGAAGTTTCATGATCATCATCATTAACTTCCTCACTGATTGGTGTAGGAATCACTGGAACAATTTTCTGTGATGTACTACTTTCCAATTCAGGAGAAGGTACAATTACCTCATCAAGTTCTACTTTCCTCCCACTCACTTCTTTCGAGAGAAACTCCTTCTCTAGAAAGGATCCATTCTTAGCAACGAATATCTTGCCTTCGGATCTGTGATAGAAGGTGTACCCAACAGTCTCTTTTGGGTATCCTATGAAGACACATTTCTCCGACTTGGGTTCGAGCTTATCAGGTTGAAGCTTTTTCACATAAGCATCGCAGCCCCAAACTTTAAGAAACGACAACTTTGGTTTCTTGCCAAACCAAAGTTCATAAAGTGTCGTATCAATGGATTTAGATGGTGCCCTATTTAACGTTAATGCAGCTGTCTCTAAAGCAAAACCCCAAAAGGATAGTGGTAAATCGGTAAGAGACATCATAGATCGCACCATATCTAATAAAGTACGGTTACGACGTTTGGACACACCATTACGCTGTGGTGTTCTGTGTGGCGTGAGTTGTGAAACTATTCCACATTGTTTCAAATGAAGACCATACTCGTAACTCAAATATTCTCCTCCACGATCAGATCGTAGAAACTTTATTTTCTTGTTACGATGATTCTCTACTTCACTCTGAAATTCTTTGAACTTTTCAAATGTTTCAGACTTGTGCTTCATTAAGTAGATATACCCATATCTGCTCAAATCATCAGTGAAGGTCAGAAAATAACGATACCCGCCGCGAGCTTCAACACTCATTGGCCCACATACATCAGTATGTATGATTTCCAATAAATCTGTTGCTCGCTCCATAGTTTCGGAGAACGGAGTTTTAGTCATCTTGCCCATGAGGCATGGTTCGCAAGCACCAAGTGATTCATAATCAAGTGATTCTAAAAGTCCATCACTATGGAGTTTCTTCATGCGTTTTACACCAATATGACCTAAACGGCAGTGCCACAAATAAGTTGCACTATCATTATTAACCTTGCATCTTTTGGTTTCAATATTATGAATATGTGTATCACTACAATTGAGATCCAATAAGAATAGACCACTCTTCAAGGGTGCATGACCATAAAAGATATTATTCATAAAAATAGAACAACCATTATTCTATGATTTAAATGAATAACCGTCTCGCAACAAACAAGATCCAGATATAATGTTCATGCTCAACGCTGGCACCAAATAACAATTATTTAGGTCTAAAACTAATCCCGAAGGTAGATGTAGAGGTAGCGTGCCGACGGCGATCACATCGACTTTGGAACCATTTCCCACACGCATCGTCACCTCGTCCTTAGCCAATCTTCGTTTATCCGTAGTCCCTGTTTCGAGTTACAAATATTAGCAACCGAACCGGTATCAAATACCCAGGTACTACTACGAGCATTAGTAAGGTACACATCAATAACATGTATATCACATATACCTTTGTTCACCTTGCCATCCTTCTTATCCGCCAAATACTTGGGGCAGTTCCGCTTCCAGTGTCCAGTCCCCTTGCAGTAGAAGCACTCAGTTTCAGGCTTGGCTCCAGACTTGGGTTTCTTCGTGGGAGTGGCAACTGTTTTGCTATTCTTCTTGAAGTTCCCCTTCTTTCCCTTTCCCTTTTTCTTGAAACTAGTGGTCTTGTTAACCATCAACACTTGATGCTCCTTTTTGGTTTCTACCTCCGCAGCCTTAAGCATAGCGAAGAGCTCGGGAATTGTCTTTTGCATCCCTTGCATATTATAGTTCATCACGAAGCTTTTATAGCTTGGTGGCAGTGATTGAAGAACTCTATCAATAACACTATCCTCGTCAACTTTGCAACCAAGTTGAGTCATATGATTGTAGTACCCAGACATTCTGAGTAAGTGTTCACTGATAGAACAATTCTCCTCCATCTTGCAGCTGTAGAACTTATTGGAAATCTCATATTTCTCAATCCGGGCATTTGCTTGAAATATTAACTTCAACTCCTGGAACATCTCATATGGTCCATGACGTTCAAAACGTCGTTGAAGTCCCGGTTCTAAGCTGTAAAGCATGGCACACTGAACTATCGTGTAGTCATCAGACCGGGACTGCCAGACATTCAAAGCGTCTACATTAGCGGGAGGGGGCTTGTCACCTAGCGGTGCTTCAAGGACATAATTCTTCTGTGCAGCAATGAGGATAATCCTCAAGTTACGGACCCAGTCCGTGTAATTGCTACCATCATCTTTCAACTTAGCTTTCTCTAGGAATGCATTAAAATTCAAAGGAACGGTAGCACGGGCCATTGATCTACAACAACATAGATATGCAAAAACTATCAGGACTAAGTTCATGATAAGTTAAAGTTCAATTTAATCATATTAATTAAAGAACTCCCACTTAGATAGACATCCCTCCGGTCATCCAAATGATCACGTGATCCAAATCAACTAAACCATGTCCGATCATCACGTGAGATGGAGTAGTTTCAATGGTGAACATCTTATGTTGATCATATCTACTATATGATTCACGCTCGACCTTTCGGTCTCCAGTGTTCCGAGGCCATATCTGCATATGCTAGGCTCGTCAAGTTTAACCCGAGTATTCTGCGTGTGCAAAACTGGCTTACACCCGTTGTATTTGAACATAGAGCTTATCACACCCGATCATCACGTGGTGTCTCGGCACGACGAACTTTCGCAACGGTGCATACTCAGGGAGAACACTTATACCTTGAAATTTAGTAAGGGATCATCTTATAATGCTACCGTCGTTCTAAGCAAAATAAGAAGCATAATAAGATAAACATCACATGCAATCAAAATATGTGACATGATTTGGCCATCATCATCTTGTGCTTTTGATCTCCATCTCCAAAGCACCGTCATGATCACCTTCGTCACCGGCGCGACACCTTGATCTCCATCGTAGTATCGTCGTCGTCTCGCCAACTATTGCTTCTACGACTATCGCTACCGCTTAGTGATAAAGTAAAGCAATTACATGGCGATTGCATTTCATACAATAAAGCGACAACCATATGGCTCCTGCCAGTTGCCGATAACATTACAAAACATGATCATCTCATACAAAACCGTATAACTCATCATGTCTTGACCATATCACATCACAACATGCCCTGCAAAAACAAGTTAGACGTCCTCTACTTTGTTGTTGCAAGTTTTACGTGGCTGCTACGGGCTTAGCAAGAACCGTTCTTACCTACGCATACAAAACCACAACGATGTTTCGTCAAGTATGTGCTGTTTTAACCTTCACAAGGACCGGGCGTAGCCACACTTGTTTCAGCTAAAGTGAGAGAGACAGACACCCGCCAGTCACCTTTAAGCAACGAGTGCTCTTAACGGTGAAACCAGTCTCGCGTAAGCGTACGCGTAATGTCGGTCCGGGCCGCTTCATCTCACAACACCTCCGAAGCAAAATATGACATGCTGGTAAGCAGTATGACTAGTATCGCCCACAACTCATTGTGTTCTACTCGTGCATATCATCTACGCATAGACCTGGCTCATGATGCCACTGTTGGGGAACGTAGTATTTTAAAATTTTCCTACGATCACGCAAGATCTATCTACCAGATGCATAGCAACGAGAGGGAAGAATGTGTCTACGTACCCTCGTAGACCGGAAGCGGAAGCGTCAAGTGACGCGGTTGATGTAGTCGAACTTCTTCGCGATTCAACCGATCAAGTACCGAATGTACGGCACCTCCGTGTTCAGCACACGTTCAGCTTGATGACGTCCCACGAGCTCTTGATCCAGTTGAGCTTCACGGGAGAGTTTCGTCAGCACGACGGCGTGGTGACGGATATGATGTATCTACTGGCGCAGGGCTTCTCCTAAGTACTGCGATGGTATGACCAAGGTGTGTTTCTGTGGAGGGGGGCACCGCACACGGCTGGAACAATTCAACTTGTGTGTCTTTGGGTGCCCCCCTGCCCCCCGTATATAAAGGAGCAAGAGGGGAGGGCCGGCCGGCCTCCTATGGTGCAGCTAGGGCAATCCTACTAGGAATAGGATTGCAATCCTATTCCTAGTAGGAGTCCACCAAGAAGGAAGAGAGGGAAAAAGAAAGAGAGGGAGAGGTGGCGCCCCCCAATCCTAGTCCAACTAGGATCCCTTGGTGGGGCGTCGGCCAGCCTCTATGGGATGCCTCTCTCCTTTCCTCAAGGCCCACTATGGACCATCCCCCCTCGTAGGGGGTTCCGGTAACCCCTTCCGGCAATCCAGTTAAATCCGAAACTTTTCCGGAACACTTCCGGTGTCCGAATATAGTCGTCCAATATATCAATCTTTATGTCTCGGACATTCCGAGACACCTCGTCATGTCCGTGATCTCATCCGGGACTCCAAACTACCTTCGGTACATCAAAACTTATAAACTCATAATACCCATCGTCATCAAACGTTAAGCGTGCGGACCCTACGGGTTCGAGAACTATGTAGACATGACCGAGACTCATCTCTGGTCAATAACCAATAGCGGAACCTGGATGTTCATATTGGCTCCTACATATTCTACGAAGATCTTTTATCGGTCAAATCGCATAACAACATACGTTGTTCCTTTTGTCATCGGTATGTTACTTGCCCGAGATTCGATCGTCGGTATCTCTATACCTAGTTCAATCTCGTTACCGGCAAGACCCTTTACTCGTTCCGTAACACATCATCTCATGACTAACTCATTAGTCTTTTGCTTGCAAGGCTTATTATGATGTGTGTTACCGAGAGGGCCCAGAGATACCTCTCCGACACTCGGAGTGACAAATCCTAATCTTGATCTATGCCAACACCACGAATAATTTTGAAGACACTTGTAGAGCATCTTTATGATCACCCAGTTACGTTGTGACGTTTGATAGCACACAAGGTGTTCCTATGGTATTCGGGAGTTGCATAATCTCATAGTCATAGGAACATGTATAAGTCATGAAGAAAGCAATAGCAGTAAAACTAAACGATCATAGTGCTATGCTAACGGGTGGGTCTTGTCCATCAGATCATTCTCCTAATGATGTGATCCCGTTGATCAAATGACAACTCATGTCTATGGCTAGGAAACATAACCATCTTTGATCAGTGAGCTAGTCTAGTAGAGGCATACTTGGGACGTACTGTTTTGTCTATGTATCCACACATGTACTAAGTTTCCGGTTAATACAATTCTAGCATGAATAAAAGACATTTATCATGATATAAGGAAATAAAAATAACATCTTTATTATTGCCTCTAGGGCATATTTCCTTCAGAAAAAATTTGCCATGACTTTCCCTAAAAAGAGGACAAAAAAGAATGCTTAATGCCAAAATTCTCACCGAAACGGAAATGAATCAACATTCCGGGAAAATATTGGCAACTATCGCATTTCAAATACCGGTACACCTCCAAACACAAACACATATGCAACACAACAAACATATGCAACACCACGAACATACATAGATCTAGCTAGGCCATAAAAAGTGCATGTGCACATTGTTGTATGGAGAACAACATAAATATAGCTTCCCCCCTTACTTACCTATCTAAACAAGGTAATTTAACCACTTAATTTGAATGAATATATGGTGGAAATGAGGTGAAAAAGAGGAGGGACCCGAGAGGAGAGGAGGTGGAGAGAATGAAGTGGGGGAGAAAGTGAGTGTGGGTAGGAGAGGTTGTCCAAAATATCTTGTTGCTGCCCGCTTACTAATGGCGCACCAACTATAAATGCGTCATTAGTAATCAAGGTTACTAATGGCGCATTTATAGTAGGTGCACTATTACTTGTTTAGCAAAAAAAAATAACATACTAATGGCGCACTGTCACACAGTGCGCCATTACTAGTTTAAACTAGTAATGGCGCACTCTGGGACAGTGCGCCATTAGTAGTTTTGTAAAAAAAAGAATAAAAAATATCATAAAAAAAGAACATTAATGGCGCACATTACTCCTGGTGCGCCATTACTAGTTACAACTAGTAATGGCGCACTTCGTCTGGATGCGCCATTAGTATGTTTGGACAGGCGCGCTAGTTCAAAAAAAAACTTTTTGATACTAATGGCGCACCTTGGGCATGGTGCGCCATTAGTAGTTTCAACTCTAATGGCGTATCTGTTGCTGGTGCGCCATTACTATATACTAATTGCGCACTGCTTGTCTGGTGCGCCATTAGTATCAATTCTATCTATAGCCCTTTTCCTAGTAGTGTTCTACCAGTAGCTATGTGGTCAATTCTCTCTCACATGATGTGATCTTCGTTGTGATCATAGGCTATGTTAATCTAGGGTGATCCCATGATATTTCCCCTTCCTCTATGTATTGGATTGATGTACTCACTTGTCTTTATCTAGTATAATCCCCGAGACCAAGGTGACAGCGGTCTATTGGACATGGATTAGAAGAATATTTTCATGGGTGATTTCCTCTTTTGTGTGTTGATTGAAGATTGAGAGTCTCTTGGTGCTTGTCTTTGACTATCCTTGAGATATGTTGTGGTGATTGTGGTACTCTCTTTGGATGGCCGCGGTGACATTGGGAAATCCATAGATTGAGAACTACGAACTTTGAGGTGTGCTTTTGTAGCCCTACATAATTCTCGTCCTCTCTTGACCACAAAGGAATGACCTCCGGGTGCGTCTCCATTGCATGTTTTATGGGAAATATCATGTGATTCGATTATGTTAATGTTGTTGGGAGTTGCCACTAGTGAAAGTATGATCCCTAGGCCTTGTTTCCACCATTGCAATACCATTTGTGCTCACGTTTACCACTTGTTTGCTTGCCGCACTTTTTATTACAGATTTATATTACTTTGTTTTGCCATCCATATCACTTGCCATTTAACATCTCTTCGCCGAACTAGTGCACCTATACATCTAACAAGTGTATTAGGTGTGTTGGGGACACAAGAGACTTCTTGTATCTTAGTTGCAGGGTTGCTTGAGAGAGACCATCTTCAACCTCTACTTCCCTGAGTTCGATAAACCTTAGGTCATCCACTTGAGGGAAATTGCTGCTGTCCTACAAACCTCTGCGCTTGGAGGCCCAACATAGTCTACAAGTATAGAAGCGTGTGTAGACATCAGCCGGCACCCTGCCGGGACGGGGAAGTGCCCCCGGATTCATCTCCATCGACGTTGCTTCCTCCCTCCATGATGCGGGAGTAGTTCCTCCTCGGGGCTGAGGTTTCTACCAGTAGCTATGTGGTTATCTCTCTCTCCCATGATGTGATCTTCGTTGTGATCATAGGCTATGTTAATCTAGGGTGATCCCATGATGTTTCCCCTTCCTCTATGTATTGGATTGATGTACTCACTTGTCTTTATCTAGTATAATCCCCGAGACCAAGGTGACAGCGGTCTATTGGACATGGATTAGAAAAATATTTTCATGAGTGATTTCCTCTCTTGTGTGTTGATTGAAGATTGAGAGTCTCTTGGTGCTTGTCTTTGACTATCTTTTAGATATGTTGTGGTGATTGTGGGACTCTCTTTGGATGGCCGCGGTGACATTGGGAAATCCTTAGATTGAGAACTACGAACTTTGAGGTGTGCTTTTGTAGCCCTACATAATTCTCGTCCTCTCTTGACCACGAAGGAATGACCTCCGGGTGCGTCTCCATTGCATGTTTTATGGGAAATATCATGTGATTCGATTATGTTAATGTTGTTGGGAGTTGCCACTAGTGAAAGTATGATCCCTAGGCCTTGTTTCCACCACTGCAATACCATTTGTGCTCACGTTTACCACTTGTTTGCTTGCTGCACTTTTTATTACAGATTTATATTACTTTGCTTTGCCACTCCTATCATCCATATTTTACCATCTCTTCGCCGAACTAGTGCACCTATACAACTCCTAGTTGTATTAGGTGTGTTGGGGACACAAGAGACTTCTTGTATCTTAGTTGCAGGGTTGCTTGAGAGAGACCATCTTCAACCTCTACTTCCCTGAGTTCGATAAACCTTAGGTCATCCACTTGAGGGAAATTGCTGCTGTCCTACAAACCTCTGCGCTTGGAGGCCCAACATAGTCTACAAGAATAGAAGCGTGTGTAGACATCAAGCTATTTCTGGCGCCGTTGCCGGGGAAGTAAGTGTTTGAAGGTATATCTTTAGATCTTGCAATTAAATCTTTTCGTTTCTTGTTTTTAGTTTCACTAGTTATGTTTATGGAAAACCGCACTCTTAGTATTCATTTGTTATGACGGGACAGTCAATCCTAGTATTCATTTGTTGAAACTTACAGAACTTTGTGAGTTGTTTAAGATTTCAGGTTTGACAAGAGATGGAGTCATGAGGAAATTATTTGCCTTGTCATTGAAAGGAAAAGCATTGGAATGGTATAGGCTACTAGATGACTCTCACCTGCTGGATTGGGAAGAGATCCAGTCTCTCTTTTACTCCAAGTTTTATCCTCTTCATGAAGTCCATGAGAATAGGAATTATGTTTATAATTTCTATCCTCATGACGGAGAGAGCATAGCTCAAGCTTGGGGGAGACTGAAAATGTTAATGCTAAAATGTCCTAACCATGGGCTCCCCAAAGATATGATTATTACTAATTTCTATGCGAGGCTCTCTCGACAGGATAAAGATTTGATCGATGCTTCCTCTATGGGTTCTTTCACAAACGAAAAGATTGATGCTAAATGGGAACTCCTTGAAAGAATTCAACGCAACACTGAAGATTGGGAGATTGACAAAGGTAAAGAGTCAGGTATAATTTATGAGTATGATTGCATTAAGTCCTTTGTTGAAACTACAAGTTTTAATAAGTTTAGTGCTAAGTTTGGGCTTGATTCTCAACTCCTTGTTGATTTCCTTAAATCTTTTGCTTCACATCTTAATATGCCTAAGGAGGATTGGATCAAGCATCATGAACCTTTTAAAGAGATTTGCAAATAAAATGAAATTGTTCATGATGATTGCAACATGCATGATCCAATTCCTAAAAATGAAGTTTTATATAAGCATGTTAATTTTTGTGGAGTGGATAGACCTTGTGAAAGGCCTATGATTGAAGAAGAGAAGTATTGTAAGCAACATAAGCATGAAAGAACAATCACTTGGGTCAAAGATTTAAATGAAATTGCTAGATAATTGTGTGACCTTTATCCTTTTACTTGTGAACTTTGCTGTATAGAGGGTCACTTTAATTTTCAATGCATGCACTTTCAAAACATAACTGTTAACCAGTTGTGTGATAACATGATCACCCCTGATCTTTATGATGAGCTTATGTTATTTTTGATGTGTGAAGAGTTATCAAAAAAGACTTCTTGGCTAGATGTTAATGCCATAGGAATAAAAAACACTTTGCAAAATTGCCATCTCTATTGTGTTGTTAATTGCCATAAAAATGATTACATAAGTAAGATTAGAAAGGAGGGAACTTTACCAAAGTATAAAAATGTCTCTTATATTTCTGCTAATAAAAAGGAGAGTTTCTCCCAAGTTTCCCCTATTGTTTCTAATGATAAACCAGGATATGTGGAGAAGCTTCATCTCCAACCACTCCCTCCTAAGGTGAAGAAGAAGAAAAAGAAGAGGAGGAGGAAGAGGAGCAAGAAGGAAGAAGAATGGGTATCAACCTGGCCTGAGCATATTCCTCCCATCAACTTTTATGCTAACGGTTGTAAGTTTAAAGAAGAAGGTGAAGTTTATTGCCTTAATTATCATCTTGATGATACGTCCGTAGGTACTATTGAAGATGATTTTGATTATGATATGCATGTTACTTATTGTGATTGGGAAAATGATGATAATGCTACTTATGATCTTGAAAATCTTTTTGGTACCAACTCTGAAAGTGATGATATGGAAAGCTCTAAGCTTGGGGATGATAGGATTGCAAATCCTTTACCCACTAGTGATGTGATAATTGATAATTCTTTTGCTAGTAAGAATAAAGACAACATGTTTACAAATATAGTTGCTAGAAATGATAATGCTCTTCTCTACTATGATGATGTTATAACTCCAATCTATAGTGATTATAAAGGTACGTATGACATAAGGAGAAATTATCCTTATGAAACTTGTCATAATCATGGAGGGAATTACTCCCTTGTTGAACACCATCTTCCTAATACACAATTAATCTAAAGTGTTCAAGTTGTTTATGATAGTCCTACTCCCACTATTACCAATGAGAAAGATTATGCTTATGTGGAGAGTAAGAGTACCTTTTTGCATGTGGATCATGGTAACAATGCTTTATGTGATGCTTATATTGTTGAGTTTATTCGTGATCCCACTGAAAATTATTATGAGAAGGGAACATATGCTTATAGATATTTCAATAATATCAAGTTCCCTCTCTTTATGTTGAAGGTTTTGAAGCTGCACTTGTTTTGTCTTCCTATGCTTATTGCTTTGTGCTTCAATGAATTATTCTATTGCAATATTCCTATGCATAGGAAGCATGTTAGGCTTAAATGTATTTGGTATTTGCTTCTTGATGCTCTCTTTTGTTCTTCAACTCTTATTCCTACGAGAGCATCATTAAAGTCTTAAGCCTATCTTTATGGCTATAAAGAAAGAGCTCTAGGGAGACAACCCTTGTTATCTTTGCTTTCAGTTTGTTCTTTCAGTTTTTAGTGGTCTTGATGTTTGTTACTACTGTAGCAACATCATTGTATCTTTATTTTTCAGCTTTGTGCCAATTTTAGCCTCTGATTGCAAGAAAGTTCAAAAGTTGTGACATGCTGTCCAGAAAACAGATTCTGTCCTTGGAAAGAAAAATTCGAATAAAATCACCAGATCATCTTTTTGATCTGATTTTTTTTGAAAGCATGCTCTATACAATTGGATTTCGAGCGTCCGTTCTGAGTTTTTTGATTTGAGATGCAGAAGTACCCCAAAAAAATTATTTACTACATGCTGGTCTGTTTTTCACAGATTCTACCATGTTTTGCCTTTTCTTCGTTTTGCAGACCTTAAGCTTGCTTTTTCTTTGCAAAAACTTTTTGGCGATCTTGAGAAACAGTAGACCTTCAAGAATATCTTTGTTTCCAGTAGAGAAAAATTATTTTATTGTGGGTACTAACCTCTCTAATCAGATTATGATGAGTTATGTATGAAGGGAGTTTTCAAGTGTGCGAGGGAAGATGATAAAAGCAGATTCAGGAGTGTCAAACGCTCAAGCTTGGGGATGCCCCCATGCACCCCCAAGATATATCCAAGGAGACTCGAGCATCTAAGCTTGGGGATGCCCACGTGCATCCCCTTCTCCATCAACAATTATCAGTTCGTCCTTCGTTCCACTATATTTTTATCACTTCATGCGTTATGTGCTATGCTTGGAGCGTCTTGCTCTTTTCTTTTTAGTTTATTTAGTTTTACTTGCTGTTCTTAACAAGTTGGATCCTAGCCTTCATTGTTTGGGAGAGAAACACGCTCCACTCCACTGTAGAACACAACATAGGCTTGCATGCGTATCTTCTTGTGTGTGTTCTTTATTCATAGCTGCTGTCATGCTTAGCTCTTAGTCTTCATGCTTATCTTTTTAAGAGCTTTTGTTTAGGTTGTTGCTTCTGGAACTCTCTTGAGTTATCATGCTTATCTTGTTAAGGGAGTTGGCTTCTGTGGCACTGGTTGATATGTCTATGATAAAAATGCTATGTGCATAATGGTGCTTAGTAGTTCATGTTTTCTTATGGTTAGTCTCAAATAGATGGGGGTTCTTAATGTGTTATTAAAGTACCAGCATGATTTGTTTGCCTATGATGTGGTATGGTTTAGTGATATCTTCCTCCAAGAATTTATTTTGATTGACTTGGCATATGCTCACGCATATTTAAGACTGTAAAGAAAGTCTATCAAGCCTTGATGATCTTTATTTTATGAGTAGTGATATAACTTCCATGCCCGATTCAATGTTGCTTTGTCGCTCTGCATGATTATGGCCGTCATTTCTCTCTTAGTTGGTCGCTCCCAGTCTTTTGCTAGCCTTCACCAGTACTAAGCGGTCTGACTGCTTGTGCATCCAAAATCCTTGAAACCAGTTATGCCATATGAGTCCACCATACCTTCCTATATATGGTATTTACTTGCCATTCCTAACGAAGACTTTCTTGTACCATCTCAAAATTATTCAAAAGCATTTCTCTTTTGTGCCTCTGTTTTAGCTCATGAAGAAGTAGTAGGTAATTCATGATCTTCTTATGTTGGACAAATTTTACCCCGGGATTGCATGTCTAATCTGCAAACCCCTAATACGAGGAGGGACTGGCATGAGTGCGCCCAGCTCACAAAATATAATAGCAACAAACAAACCCTCCTTCATGCTTTGTTCATGAGAAATCAGGAAACTCTGGCAGTGATAAACAAAGGAGATTAAGGGGATGTGATCGTCCCCGCGTGGGAGCCGTTCCTCGAAACTTGTCCAGCATAAGAAGTAATTGGGTTATCTACTAGCATTCGTTGACGAATTATGCACCTCCCAAAAGTTTTTTATCTCTGTTTTTAAAACCACGAGCTCTGGTACTTGTTTAGTCTTTGCTTCCAGCCACGGGTTTTCAACCTTGCCATCAAAATCCACGGTTCGAGAGTCTCCACCTTCTTTCTTCAAAGCACCAACTATTGAGAGCATGATTGTCATTCTGAGTGTAATGTGCATTGTTCCAAAGTACCATTGTCTTCTGCATGATTGTGATATCGCTTATTCTGAAATCATTGTATCTAGTCGTCACTTAAACTTCGGAGGTGCTCCTGCATTTATGTTTTGCTTCACTAAAGGGGGCAAGCGAGGTATCACTTTGTCATGTTTGCACACCATGCTCACTACAAATCTATTGGGTGTTTCAGTATCATATTATAAACTTTCAGTTCTTTGTGATATTCTCATGAGGTAACTTAATTACTAAAGATTCATTATCTCAATAAGCATTTGTCATGTGATTGTGAAAGACTCTTTGGTAGCATGTCACCACAGAAATTGTGCTTGTTATCATTTACCTACTCGAGGACGAGCAGGAATTAAGCTTGGGGATGTTGATACGTCCCAAACGTATCTATAATTTCTGCTTGCTCCATGCATGTTTTGGGTGATATTGCTATGCTTTTGATACATTTTCATACACTTTTGATCATATTTGGACTAACCTATTAACTCAGTGCACCCCAGTGCCAGTTTCTATTTTCTGCTGTTTTTGTATTTCAGGTTTTCCCATTACTTAAATTGCCAGAAAAATTCCGGGAAAAATATATAAAAAATCAGCGCTCCAGAAGCTTCCATGTGCCAGAAGTGGGGCCAGAGGGGGGCCAGAGGGGCCCCAGGCGCCCTAATGGCGCGGCCCCATCCCTGGCCGCGCCGGGGGGCCGCCTGGGGGGCTCCCACCTCCTCTGGTGCCCTACTTGGCCTCCTATTTATTCTCCCGCCGCGGAAACCCTGATTCCAGAACCCTTTTCTACAAAAGCAATTCCGATCTCCGCCGCCGTCGCCACCAAGTTTCGGGGGACCAGAATTCCTGTGCCGGCATCCTGCCGGGACGGGGAAGTGCCCCCAGATTCATCTCCATCGACGTTGCTTCCTCCCTCCATGATGCGGGAGTAGTTCCTCCTCGGGGCTGAGGTTTCTACTAGTAGCTATGTGGTCAATTCTCTCTCCCATGATGTGATCTTCGTTGTGATCATAGGCTTTGTTAATCTAGGGTGATCCCATGATATTTCCCCTTCCTCTATGTATTGGATTGATGTACTCACTTGTCTTTATCTAGTATAATCCCCGAGACCAAGGTGACAGCGGTCTATTGGACATGGATTAGAAGAATATTTTCATGGGTGATTTCCTCTTTTGTGTGTTGATTGAAGATTGAGAGTCTCTTGGTGCTTGTCTTTGACTATCCTTGAGATATGTTGTGGTGATTGTGGTACTCTCTTTGGATGGCCGCGGTGACATTGGGAAATCCATAGATTGAGAACTACGAACTTTGAGGTGTGCTTTTGTAGCCCTACATAACTCTCGTCCTCTCTTGACCACAAAGGAATGACCTCCGGGTGCGTCTCCATTGCATGTTTTATGGGAAATATCATGTGATTAGACTATGTTAATGTTGTTGGGAGTTGCCACTAGTGAAAGTATGAAGCCTAGGCCTTGTTTCCACCATTGCAATACCATTTGTGCTCACGTTTACCACTTGTTTGCTTGCTGCACTTTTTATTACAGATTTATATTACTTTGCTTTGCCACTCGTATCATCCATATTTTACCATCTCTTCTCCGAACTAGTGCACCTATACAACTCCTAGTTGTATTAGGTGTGTTGGGGACACAAGAGACTTCTTGTATCTTAGTTGCAGGGTTGCTTGAGAGAGACCATCTTCAACCTCTACTTCCCTGAGTTCGATAAACCTTAGGTAATCCACTTGAGGGAAATTGCTGCTGTCCTACAAACCTCTGCGCTTGGAGGCCCAACATAGTCTACAAGAATAGAAGCGTGTGTAGACATCAGGCCCATATACTCCCCGGCGAATTCCCGTAACTCTCCGGTACTCCGAAAAATACCCGAATCACTCGGAACCTTTCCGATGTCCGAATATAGTTGTCCAATATATCGATCTTTACGTCTCGACCATTTCGAGACTCCTCGTCATGTCCCCGATCTCATCCGTAACTCTGAACTACCTTCGCAAATTTCTATGTCTACAATGCTAATTGCTCCCACTTCCAATATGCATCCAGATTGATACTTAGAGTCATCTGGATTTGTATAAAGCTTGCATCAGTGTAACTCATTACGACGAACTCTTTATCACCTCTATAATCGAGAAACATTTCCTTAGTCATCCCGTAACTAAGGATATTTTTGACTGCTGTCCAGTGACTACTCCTGGATCACTTTTGTACCTCCTTGCCATACTCATGGTAAGGTACGTAGCATGGCATACTTTATAGAATCTATGGCTGAGGCATAGGGAATGACCTTCATTCTTTCTCTATCTTCTGCCGAAGTCAAGCTTTGAGTCTTACTCAACTTCATACCTTACAACTCAGGCACGAACTCCTTCTTTGACTGATCCATTTTGAACTACTTCAAAAACTTGTCAAGGTAGGTACTCATTGAAAAACTTATCAAGCGTCTCGATCTATCTCTATAGATCTTGAGGCTCAATATGTAAGCAGCTTTACCGAGGTTATTCTTTGAAAAAACTCCTTTCAAACACTCATTTATGCTTTCCAGAAAATTCTACATCATTTCTGATCGACAATATGTCATTCACATATACTTATCAGAAAGCTGTAGTGATCCCACTCACTTTCTTGTAAATATAGGCTTCACCGCAAGTTTGTATAAAACTATATGCTTTGATCAACTTATTAAAGCATATATTCCAACTCTGAGATGCTTGCACCAGTCCATAGATGGATCACTGGAGCTTGCACACTTTGTTAGCACCTTTAGGATCGACAAAACCTTCTGGTTGCATCATATACAACTCTTCTTTAAGATATCCATTCAGGAATGCAGTTTTGACATCCATTTGCCAGATTTCATAATCGTAAAATGCGGCAATTGCTAACATGATTCGGACAGACTTAAGCATCTCTATGGGTGAGAAAGTCTCATCGTAGTCAACTCCTTGAACTTGTCGAAAACTTTTCGCAACAAGTCGAGCTTTGTAAAGAGTAACATTACCATTAGCATCGGTCTTCCTCTTGAAGATCCATTTATTTTCGATGGCTTGCCGATCATTGGGCAAGTCAATCAAAGTCCACACTTTGTTCTCATACATGGATCCCATCTCAGATTTCATGGCCTCAAGCCATTTTGCGGAATATGGGCTCATCATCGCTTCCTCATAGTTCGTAGGTTCATCATGGTCTAGTAACATGATTTCCAGAACCGGATTGCCGTACCACTCTAGCGCGGAACATACTCTGGTTGATCTGCGAAGTTCAGCAGTAACTTGATCCGAAGTTTCATGATCATTATCATTAGCTTCCTCACTAATTGGTGTAGGAATCACTGGAACCGGTTTCTATGATGTACTACTTTCCAATTCGGGAGAAGGTACAATTACCTCATCAGTTCCACTTTCCTCCCACTCACTTCTTTCGAGAGAAACTCCTTCTCTAGAAAGGATCCATTCTTAGCAACGAATATCTTGCCTTCGGACCTGTGATAGAAGGTGTACCCAACACTCTCCTTTGGGTATCCTTTGAAGACACATTTCTCCGACTTGGGTTCGAGCTTATCAGGTTGAAGCTATTTCACATAAGCATCGCAGCCCCAAACTTAAAGAAACGACAACTTTGGTTTCTTGCCAAACCACAGTTCATAAGGCGTCGTCTCAACGGATTTAGATGGTGCCCTATTTAACGTGAATGTAGCTGTCTTTAATGCATAACCAAAAACGATAGTGGTAAATCGGTAAGAGACATCATAGATCGCACCATATCTAATAAAGTACGGTTACGATGTTCGGACACACCATTACGCCGGTGTTCCGGGTGGCGTGAGCTGTGAAACTATTCCACATAGTTTTAAATGAAGGTCAAACTCGTAACTCCAATATTCGCCTCCGCGATCAGATCGTAGAAACTTAATTTTCTTGTTACGATGATTCTCTACTTCACTATGAAATTCTTTGAACTTTTCAAATGTTTCAGACTTGTGCTTCATCAAGTAGATATACCCATATCTGCTCAAATCATCAGTGAAGGTCGGAAAATAATGATACCTGCCGCGAGCTTCAACACTCATCGGTCCACATACATTAGTATGTATGATTTCCAACAAATCTGTTGCTTGTTCCATTGTTCCGAAGAACGGAGTTTTAGTCATCTTGCCCATGAGGCATGGTTCACAAGCACCAAGTGATTCATAATCAAGAGATTCCAAAAGTCCATCACTATGGAGTTTCTTCATGCGCTTTACACCAATATGACCTAAACGGCAGTGCCACAAATAAGTTGCACTGTCATTATTAACCTTGCATCTTTTGGCTTCAATATTATGAATATGTGTATCACTACGATCGAGATCCAACAAACTATTTTTTATTGGGTGTATGACCATCGAAGGCTTTATTCATGTAAACAGAATAACAATTATTCAATGACTTTAAATGAATAACCGTATTGCAACAAACATGATCAAATCATATTCATGCTCAACGCAAATGCCAAATAACATTTATTTAGGTTCTACACTAATTCCGAAAGTATAGGGAGTGTGCGATGATGATCATATCAACCTTGGAACCACTTCCAACACACATCATCACTTCACCTTCAACTAGTCTCTGTTCATTCTGCAACTCCCATTTTGAGTTACTAATTTTAGCAACTGAACCGGTATCAAATACCCAGGGGTTGCTATGAACACTAGTAAAGTACACATCAATAATCTGTATATCAAATATACGTTTGCTCACTTTGCCATCCTTCTTATCAACCAAGTATCTAGGGCAGTTCCACTTCTAGTGACCATTTCCTTTGTAGTAGAAGCACTTAGTTTCAGGCTTGAGTTTAGCTTTGGGTTTCTTCACGGGAGTGACAACTTGCTTGTCATTCTTCTTGAAGTTCCCCTTCTATCCCTTTGCCCTTTACTTGAAACAAGTGGTCTTGTTAACCATCAACACTTGATGCTGTTTCTTGATTTCTACCTTCGCCGATTTCAGCATCGCGAAGAGCTCGGGAATTACTTTCATCATCCCTTGCATATTATAGTTCATCATGAAGTTCTACTAACTTGGTGATAGTGTCTAGATAACTTTGTCAATTACTATCTTATCTGGAAGATTAACTCCCACTTGATTCAAGCAATTGTAGTACCCAGACAATCTGAGCATATGCTCACTGGTTGAGCTATTCTCCTCCATCTTGTAGGCAAAGTATTGTCAGAGGTCTCATACCTCTCGACACGGGCATGAGTATGAAATATACTAATTTCAACTCTTGGAACATCTTATATGCTCCGTGGTGTTCAAAACAGTTTTGCAGTCCCAGTTCTAAGCTGTAAAGCATGGTGCACTAAACTATCAAGTAGTCATCATACCGAGCTTTTGTCAAAATGTTCATAACGTCTGGATCTGCTCCTGCAATAGGTCTGTGACCTAGCGGTGCATCAAGGACATAATTATTCTGTGCAACAATGAGGATAATCCTCAGATCACAGACCTAGTCCGCATCATTGCTACTAACATCTTTCAACTTAATTTTCTCTAGGAACATATCAAAAACATAGGGGAGCTATAACGCGAGCTATTAATCTACAACATAATTTGCAAATACTATCAGGACTAAGTTCATAATAAATTAAAGTTCAATTTGATCATATTACTAAAGAACTCCCACTTAGATAGACATCCCTCTAGTCATCTAAATGATCACGTGATCCAAATCAACTAAACCATGTCCGATCATCACGTGAGATGGAGTAGTTTTCAGTGGTGAACAACTTATGTTGATCATATCTACTATATGATTCACGCTCGACCTTTCGGTCTCCAGTGTTCCGAGGCCATATCTGCATATGCTAGGCTCGTCAAGTTTAACCCGAGTATTCTGCTTGTGCAAAACAGGCTTACACCCGTTGTATTTGAACGTAGAGCTTATCACACCCGATCATCACGTGGTGTCTCGGCACGACGAACTTTCTCAACGGTGCATACTCAAGGAGAACACTTATACCTTGAAATTTTGTAAGGGATCATCTTATAATGCTACCGTCGTTCTAAGCAAAATAAGAAGCATAATAAGATAAACATCACATGCAATCAATAGAAGTGATATGATATGACCATCATCATCTTGTGCCTTTGATCTCCATCTCCAAGGCACCGTCATGAACACCATCGTCACCGGCGGGACACCTTGATCTCCATCGTAGCATCGTTGTCGTCTCGCAAACTATTGCTTCCACGACTATCGCTACCGCTTAGTGATAAAGTAAAGCAATTTCATGGCGATTGCATTTCGTACAATAAAGCGACAACCATATGGCTCCTGCCAGTTGCCGATAACTTTACAAAACATGATCATCTCATACAATAATGTATAACTCATCACGTCTTGACCATATCATATCACAACATGCCCTGCAAAAACAAGTTAGACGTCCTCTACTTTGTTGTTGCAAGTTTTACGTGGCTGCTACGGGCTTAGCAAGAACCGTTTTTACCTACGCATACAAAACCACAACGATATTTCGTCAAGTGTGTGCTGTTTTAACCTTCACAAGGACCGGGCCTAGCCACACTTGATTCAACTAAAGTTGGAGAAACTGACACCCGCCAGCCACCTGTGTGCGAAGCACGTCGGTAGAACTAGTCTTGCGTAAGCGTACGCGTAATGTCGGTCCGGGCCGATTTATCCAACAATATCGCCGAATCAAAGTATGACATGCTGGTAAGCAGTATGACTAGTATCGTCCACAACTTACTTGTGTTCTACTCGTGCATATGATCTACGCATAGACCTGGCTTATGATGCCACTGTTGGGGAACGTAGTATTTTCAAAATTTTCCTACGATCACGCAAGATCTATCTACTAGATGCATAGCAACGAGGGAGAGAGTGTGTCTACGTACCCTCGTAGACCCTGAGCGGAAGCGTCTAGTGGCGCGGTTGATGTAGTCGAACTTCTTCGCGATCCAACCGATCAAGTACTGAACGTACGGCACCTCCGCGTTCAGCACACGTTCAGCTTGATGACGTCCCACGAGCTCTTGATCCAGTTGAGCTTCACGGGAGAGTTTCGTCAGCACGACGGCGTGGTGACGGATATGATGAAGTTACTGTCGCAGGGCTTCGCCTAAGCGCTGCAACGATATGACCGTGGTGTGTTACTGTGGAGGGGGGGCACCGCACACGGTTGGGAGAGATCAACTGATCAACTTGTATGTCTATGGGGTGCCTCTACCCCTGTATATAAAGGAGTGGAGGAGGGGGAGGGCCGTCCCTCTCTATGGCGCGCCCTAGGGGAGTCCTACTCCCACCGGGAGTAGGATTCCTCTTTTCCTAGTAGAACTAGGAGCCCTTCCAAGTAGTAGGAGTAGGAGAGAAGGAAGGGAAAAGAGAAGAGAAGGAAGAAGGGGGCGCAGCCCCTCCCCTAGTCCAATTCGGACTAGCCTTGGGGGGGTGCGCGGCCTCCTCTCTTTCTTTCCCCTAAAGCCCAATAAGGCCCATATACTCCCCGGCGAATTCCCGTAACTCTCCGGTACTCCGAAAAATACCCGAATCACTCGGAACCTTTCCGATGTCCGAATATAGTCGTCCAATATATCGATCTTTACGTCTCGACCATTTCGAGACTCCTCGTCATGTCCTGGATCTCATCCGGGACTCCGAACTACCTTCGGTACATCAAAACTCATAAACTCATAATACCGATCGTCATCAAACGTTAAGCGTGCGGACCCTAGGGTTCGAGAACTATGTAGACATGACCAAGATTCATCTCCGATCAATAACCAATAGCGGAACCTGGATGCTCATATTGGCTCCTACATATTCTACGAAGATCTTTATCGGTCAAACCACATAACAACATACGTTGTTCCCTTTGTGATCGGTATGTTACTTGCCCGAGATTCGATCATCGGTATCTCAATACCTAGTTCAATCTCGTTACCGGCAAGTCTCTTTACTCGTTCCATAATACATCATCCCGTGACTAACTCATTAGTCATTTGCTTGCAAGGCTTATTATGATGTGTATTACCGAGAGGGCCCAGAGATACCTCTCCGACACTCGGAGTGACAAATCATATTCTTGATCTATGCCAACACCACGAACAGCTTTGGAGACACCTGTAGAGTATCTTTATAATCACCCAGTTATGTTGTGACGTTTGATAGCACACAAGGTGTTCCTCCGGTATACGGGAGTTGCATAATCTCATAGTCATAGGAACGTGTATAAGTCATGAAGAAAGCAATAGCAGCAAAACTAAATGATCATAGTGCTAAGCTAACGGATGGGTCTTGTCCATCACATCATTCTTCTAATTATGTGATCCCGTTGATCAAATGACAACTCACGTCTATGGTTAGGAAACATAACCATCTTTGATCAATGAGCTAGTCTAGTAGAGGCATACTAGGGACACTTTGTTTTGTCTAAGTATTCACACATGTACTAAGTTTCCAGTTAATACAATTCTAGCATGAATAATAAACATTTATCATGATATAAGGAAATAAATAATAACTTTATTATTGCCTCTAGGGCATATTTCCTTCAGATGCCACCCATCGTCGGCATCTAGTCCGGCTTACCCAATGCCCAGAAGGACGACAAACCACATTTGGCGGGCCAAAACACAGGTAAGTAGAATATGGTTAATCGTTTCCGGTCATTATCGCAAAAGGGGCATAATAGATGGTGTGGCAGCCCGCAACGTGCCAGTCGACTAGAAGTCCATCAACGATCATGAAAAGACGTCTACGTGAAAATCAACATGTTAGCGGAGCCCTCGATTTCCATGTGCAATCCGAAAATGGGGCAATAACTCGACCCTAGAGTTTTGTGGCATATGCAATCCTTGCCAATAAGTTACCATCAAACTCCCAAGACTATCTAACCGCGGCTAGGGGAGGGGCTCGGGCCATGTCTCGCAATGCATAATTTTGCTTCAATTGTGGCGTGTGTGGGCACTTTCGGTCTGAGTGTGTTGCCCCACCGAGGTGCCCGATGACTCTGGAGTTTCTGGGTCATGCCGTGGAGGGTGACTTCTATTATGTCAACCTGATATTTGACGAGCCACCTGTTTCGCTCCACCAGGCATTCATCTCCGTGGTACTAACTCAGGTGCCATTGCCGACTGTCGAGATCACTGTCGACGCCATAAGGGGCAGAGCTATGCAACTACACCTGTTATTACATCAATAGCTCATTTTCTTGGGTGGTATGGGAAATCTCCCTGCTAGTCTTCCCAGTGCCCTTACCCACTTCGAAGATGTTGCGCCTTTGAACGAGAAGTGAAGAGATCAAGTTTCCACTCAACAAGCTCATGGAGATTGTCTGTGAGTACTTGTGGATCCGACGAGGGGGGACTCTCTCGCTCGCTCGGGCCTGGCTCCGCATCCACAGCCCGCCGACAAAATCTAAGAAGGATCATATCCTAGAGACTATCTCGAAGCCTATAGTGACGTTCGACATGGGATCTCTTGAGGGCGATGGCCCCGCGCGGATTGAGGTTCTGTGTCGGAATACCGATAGAATGGATGGCCTAGTCCGACCATTTTACTTCGGCTCGACGCGATGATAGTTGGATAGTTGAACTTTGAGCCGGACTTGGCTTTCTAGGAGGGTGTGGACGGAGGGGACCTTCCCCCGTCCCTTCTAGCCGCCCTGCTAGGCCATCGAGGTGTGGGGGTTTACTTGGGGAGGACGGCGACCTCGAGGGGCCGCCTCGCCTTTAGCCATGGGACTTTGCCCTTATCGGGCCTGCCACCCCTCCTACCGGAACCGCCGCTCCCGCGCTTGCCTCGAGTCATGCGTCTTCACTTGTCCCCGTATCCATTGGTTCGGCTGCACCTCTTCCTGTCCTGGCTGTCAGGTCACTTGTTGGCCTGTCCAATGGCCTTGCTCCAACTTTTGCCCCTAAGGTCTCTGCCAGTTTGGCTAAGGGTGTCACATGATGACATCTGTGATTGTGTTTCCAAGTCATCTGGTTAAGCAGCTCAGGTGGGTGAAGCCGAAAGCTAACTGTCACAAAACACGAAATCGGTCGACACATAGGAAGAAAAGAAATGTAGCCAACAATGTTGCTTATGAGACTTGGCTTTAGATAAGCCATCATCAAGACCTCTCCGGTCATCAAGATTCCCGCGGCCATGACAAGACGGCTAGGAATCGACAACCGCAAATCATATGGAAAGAGGGAGGCCTACGGGCTAGAAGAACCCGACTTGAGAGCTATTTTCTTGCTATACAAAGCTCTCTGACACACTTTGAGTTTTGGCCTCAAGGTTGGATTGCCTAATTCCCCCATCAATTTTCCGCATGGGGGCTAGGCGCCCCTCTGACCCGCACGCGTTGCCCTTGCCATGCCCTCTACGTGGGCCTCCATGCCCAGCCGTCGCGGCATCCGATGCCCACAGCAGCCTCGACCCCAGAGGCCAATGCCACACCCGTACCCAAGGGTCGAGGCGTCATCATGACTACCGCTTTGATGCAGCCTTTCAGCAGCGAGTTGTTGATGGCTTAGTAGGAAACGGCGAGCGAGGGAGCGCCACTAGTCAGGTGCCTAGCCCCCACAAGAAAATTTTAAAACCATCTAATAAACAAATAGAAAAAAAGAAAGGCAAAACAAATAGAAACAGAAAAAGGAAAGGGAAAAGTAACAACAGGAGAAAACAAAGCAACAAAAAATATAAATTAAACAAAAGAGAAAATAGAACATAAAAATAAAAATAAAAACTAATATAACAATAAATAAAAACAGGAAAAATAAAAAATGGAAAATAAAAAGAAAGGGAAAGGAAGAAACCCGACACTACCGGGAGGACAAAGGGTGGGGTGTGCCTATGCTCCCGCGTGTTATTGCTCGCAAAGAGTGGTATGCAACATTTGTTGCAAATAGGCGATTTCTCCCATCTCAAACTTATTCCTATGATAAATGAGGTGGCTAGTTGCATTCCTCATCAAGGCAACTCTGTTTTTACTATGGAAAAACAATTGGCAAGGACCACCTCTCGACATCCAATTCCTTGAATTACACTCCTATGTGCCATAGACAACCAAGTCCTGTTCAAAGCACGCTGACTTAGGAAAATGTAATTGTTTTTTTTCGAAAAGGAGGTTGAAATCCCCAGCTAGAAAATGCAATTGATAATTTGCATACTCCAATATCAACTCAGTCTAACACTCAACTCCTTGCCCGTCAACAAACGATCAATAACATCAATTCCTATCAAAATCATGACATTTGGCAGTACCACTGGAACTCCCCTCACTAGAGCTCTGTGAAAATGTACAATCACCTCATGCAAGGTCCAGCTGCTCCATCCCCATTTTAATGGATTTGGCGGAACCCCAGTCAACTTAAGATCAAAGTTTTCTTCTCGCTCATCCTTCATGACAGAGGAAACACTAGAAGGCTTATGAAAAGGGTTATCCCGGGATCTGCTTTGTAACAGGGCTTCCTCACCACCTTGTATCGTTTGGCCGTGCAAAATGGTTTGTGCTTTATCTATAAAGCGGGGCGAGAGTCTTCTTCATCAAGGAAGAATTTTCACTTGCAAAGCTGTCTTTGCCCCCTCTGCCATGACAATGTGGAAGAAACACACCTGCATCTCTTCTGGTACTGTACTTTTGCCCAAGACTGTTGGAATTTTATTCTCCCAGCCTACAAACAATTATCTCCTTCATCCACCAAGTTGAGCTGGCGAAGTTTGGAAACAACAACCTTTCAGTATGATGATAATTATGTATGCCTTATGGAATATCTGGAAACAAAGGAATGATCTCATATTCAACGGCATCCCACCCACAGTCAACATTTGGAGAACTGAACTCAGGGAAGACCTCACCATCATGACCCACCAAATAAAGCCAAAGCATTCCCCAAGGCTAAAATCTTGGATTGCTCGCAAGCTTTAGCACTCCGTTTCTCTCTTTCTTTTGTTTGGTTCCTCCCCTTGAGGATCACCTCATGTACATTAGTTGCTGAACTTCTACTTTTACTATTAACTAATATAAAAATTACAGTAGGATATTTTCCTGCTGTTTGGGGGTAAAAAAAGAGGTGATCTCAGTGCAAGAATTGGAGCATGCCCTACCATCTTTCTCCAGGTTCTCATCAAATCCTCCATCTTCTTTATACTTTGTGTTAAATAGTCAAATCTCTGGGGTTAGGTTGAAATATGTTGTCAAATTAGCAGATGTTTTAGATGTTGAAGAAGATGAAGCAAAGGCATTACTCAAGCACCTATTGTAACATCCCAAATTTTCAATTTGGAATGTTATACATAGATCATAATTGCATTTGATGTTTTTGCATTTTTGTTCGTGGCGTTCCTCGAAATTCTAAGCAACTCAAGGACCTACGGAGAGAATTGGGAATTTTTACCGTTTTCGTATTTGAGTTCGCTCGAATACCGATACGAGGACAGTGTGATTCTAATTATTTTTCTCTCCTAAAAATATTTCTAAAAAAAAATATGAGCGGAGATAATATGACTTCTCCAAAATAATAGAAATATTGGAGGAAAAAATATAAAAATCACTTTTGGTATTTTTTCTGGATTTATTTGCGGATTTATTTGCGTAGGAAAAATACGCGTTTTTCAAAATTGCATTTAAGTCCGGGAAAAATGTTCACTTTGTCTTAAATATTATTAGAGGACGGTGAAAATTTATTTCGGGAATTGTGGAGTCCGTTTGGTATTTCTTTCATTAGTTTTCTGCGCCGGGACTCTTTAAAAAAAAAGGAAACCGACCTAGTCTCGTATAGGGTCGGGAGACTGGGCTTTATAAGCCGCAGCCCCGCCGGCCCAAAGCCTCGCCTCGCCCACAGCCTCGCCGAACCCTAGCGCCGTCGCTGCCTCGCCGCCGCGCCGCTGCCGCCGCGCCGCCACACCGCCGCCTCGCAGCCCGCCGCCGCCGCCCCGCCCCGCCGGAGTTCTCCGGAGTTCCGCCGGAGTTGAGGTAGTTTTTTTTCGGTTAACCGATCAGTTAGTTTAGGAAAAACCTAGATCTGTTTTTTTGAATAGATCGGTTCGGTTTTTTTTATTTTCCGCCGGTTTAGTTAAATAGCGGACGTTTGTCTGTACGTTCGTTTTAACGAACGGTTTCGTTAGTTAACCGCAAACAGTGAACGTTCGTTCGTTAGCCTGTTCATCATTTTTCTTTTTCGGGGTATTTATCCGCGGTTATTCTGATCGCGATTTCTGCCCTGATCTTGTTTTTCGTTTTTCTTTTCGCTCGAGAGTCGGAATCAGGTATTCAATCTTAAACTTTTGTTCCTAATTCTCAAGTTGATGGAGATGAATATTGTATTGCAAACAAAATAGGCGGCAAAGCAAGATACAATGCCGATGTAACTGAAACAAATGATAAAATTGACTGATGGTAGAGATCTACACACAAACAAATCAGGAGCCCCACGAATAATTACCAGAAAGCTTGACAACAAATACATAAGCAGGAGCCATTTTGATTGATCCTTGTGTATAGGTGTGTGATTAAATCCATTATTTTGTGATTATCTTATATATTTTTTAGAATCAAATTGAAAAATAAATATAACAATGTATTTGATACTCCTAAATACTAGTAAATGTGCACATGCAACGCACGTCTCAATCAAACAATGTGAAATTCGTGCGGGTATAAAATTTTGAATTCATACTATAGGATGACCATTCTCTATAAAAAAAGAGACATACAAACCCATCAATTATCTTTTGATTATGCCAAGCAGGCCACAAAGAAACCATAACTATATAGAAAATGTCACAAATCAATGGCAATCAACTGGCTGAACTTCTCCACAGAGAATATTAAGGGCATAGCCTATTTAGTCTATTATATACTCCCTCCGTTCCAAAATAAGTGACTCATAGTACAAAGTTGAGTCATTTTTGAGGCACTTATTTTGGGATGGGGGGGTAGTAAAAATGGAATCAAATACTCTATGAAGATGTCAGAGTTTTTATTTTCTTGGGTGAAAATCAAAGGAACATATAAACATTGTCCAAGCAGATATGGTGTCAACGCAAAGTTGGAACAATGATACACAAAAAATACTAGTCTTGGCATAACTAAATTAGTTCTCTTCTTGGATTCGGGCTGCTTGTTATCTTCAGAATTTGAAGGTTCGACGGCTGTGGTAGTCACCCATGGGAGTCATAGCAAGAAGAGTCCGATTTTTGACCCATTCTCAGTTTATCTCTTCTCATGGAGTGGAACTACAATTCAGACAAACAGTATCTATTGTTTGTATAGTTGCAGAACATCTACTCCCTCCATTTATAACTATAAGTCCTTTTGGAGATTACACTATAAAGACTAAATTTGGATGTATATAGACATTTTTAGGGTGCAGGTTCACTCATTTTGCTCCTTATGTAGTCTATAGTGGAATCTTTAAAAAGACTTATATTTATTTATGAACGAAGGGAGTAGAAGCTAAACATGAGTTAAACATGTCGCCATGCTTCAACATTTTAGCAGTGCAGAAAGGCTACTATTCTAGAATGGGAAACCGTACAATATAAGGAAATCGGGTACATGCAGAGAAGGGCTATGATAATTATTGTTTTGCAGAGCTAACCAGCACTAGTAGAGAACGGGCCTTTTTCCCCGGTTCTTGAACCGGGACTAAAGGGTCGGTACTAATGCCCTAGCCCTTTAGTCCCGGTTCAAACTAGAACCGAGACAGATGGGTCTCCACGTGGCCTGTGCGCGGAGCCCAGGCAGGAGGGCCTTTGGTCCTGGTTGGTGGCATCAACCGGGACCAAAAGGCATCCACGCGTCAGCATTTCTGTGGCTGTGGTTTTTGTTTTTTTAGGGGGGGTTGGGGGTTTTGGGGGGTTAATTTAGGTGTTTCATATATTGTGTTAGCTAGCTAATTAATACAGAGAAGTGTCCTCTCTTATGTCCGTGCTTGGTCGACGGTACGTACTACACATACGTATAGAGAGGACTAGACACGCTAGCTAGCTAGCTAGCAAGCAAACGAAGGAAACAGAAGATCGTCATCAACATATATATGCATACAGAGAGAAGTGATATCGATCACCTCTCCTTCTCCGAGAGATTGGTCGAACAACAAGTTCTCGTATATCTATCCGACACTAACGGGTACATATATACAATAATTATCTCTTACAAATATAATCTCCTATCATATGGACACATGGTCCACATAGTATTCTCCTTCTTCACCAATCACGTGGTCAAGGAAGAATGCCGCCAATTCCTCTTGAATTGCTCGCAGACGATCTAGTGCTAGGAGTTCATTCTGCATCCGAAAGATCTAATTTGAAGAAGGGGGTCAATATATATATATATATATATATATATATATATATATATATATATATATATATATATATATATAAATGAAACTTAACACAAATGATGGTAATGAAATAAAATTGTGATTATTATTAATTGCTTACGCACTTCAAATTGTGCGTCAGAGTAGCCCCGCTCACAAGTCATGTGGCGGATGGACTCGCAAATGTAGTATCCACAGAAATCATTCCCTTGTTCCTGCCACAACCACTTTACAAGAAATAGAGGTCAATCAAACTGATAAGCAAGAATGCCAAATGGTATTGATGAAACTAGCGCTTGAATCAATAGGAGATGCGCGGAACATGCTACTATATAGTACTTACTTTCGGGTGTCTAAATTGCAGCTTCTTCGGCAGTCCCGGAGCCTTTTTGGTGATTGTTTTCCAAACCCTGCCAGACAAAGAAAACAATTACTTGATATCAGAAATGAATAAAGTTGCTGATATGCATGGCGGATAATGATCGATTTAACTTACTTCTCGAGCATTTGAGTCATGTTCGCATACTCCTTGGGATCTTTTCGTTTAGAGTCCAAGACAGTTACTACTCCCAGCTCAAGCTTAATCTTTAGGAGAATATAGTGGAACCTGCGCACGCATGCATGAACTCATCAATTACATTACTATAACCTTGACTAATATATAAGGGAAACCGAATATGCACAAGACAGTAACACTCACTTGAAGTTGTAAGGAAAGAGTATTATATCTTTGTTTTCATTTACCACCAACGATCGTAGCAAGTTGTCCTTGGTATCTGCGGCACGCAATTCAACCTCAGTTGCATCTATGAGATATGTGTTAATGAACCCTATATCACCGACTTGTCTTTTCTTCAATTCGACGATCTTCAATCTGCATAATATAGTGAGGATAATTATAAATACATGCAATGAAAGAGCTGAGCTATATAGAGAGACTTAATGAGAGAAGTAGTACTACATACAGACAGTAGCAGGTGACCGTTGCTTTATCGAGGGCCAATTGATTGAAAAACTGATAGAACTCCTCAAATGGAATAGGCAATAGTTCAATTGCAACGAGGTCATGCTCCGGTTTAACTCTCACATACAAACTATCCCTCCCCCGAGACTCTCTGCTGATTTTCAAGTACCAATCATGCAATCTTCGCATCATCCTTGATAGAGATCTTTCATCTTTGACGAGAGGCTTCCCGTACTCGTATCTTTGTATCTGCACCTCCAAGAAATCATAATGTACATCGTCGAGCAGGTAATCTCCAAGATTGCTATAACCGGGCACCATCATCGGATCATTAGCGACGATGTCCCTAGACACCTTGAGCGGGGGGCACGATTGGTCCGCTTGTTCGCCGAGCTGGGCAATTTGTTTCCCAGCTCGTCCTTCTGTTAACCTTTGATCACTTCTAGTACTTCCCGACCGCTTCGCTTCGTGAAATGACTTTTCAATAATGCGGTCATAGTTGTCTTTCGGCTGACTTTTCGCTGGTTTCTTCAGGGCAGCAAGAGTGCGCTTTGCTTTCACCGGATCTATCTTCTCCTCTGGAGGTGGATGTCTCTGTGCTTTCAACCCTTCAAGCCAGTCCTTCACTTCGCCTTCAGCGATCTTCGTGTTTTCCTCGTCGGACCTCTCGTATGGTACCTTCTCTAGAGGCGTGAGAGAATGACCGAATCTGTATTGCCTCCCGCCTCTGGCTGTACTGCTAGACGCCGGAAGACCAGACGAAGCGGCTGTCTTTTTTCCTAGCTTACGCGCCGAAGCAGCCGGAGCGGCGGCAGGTCTCTTCCGCCCTTGCTGACTAAGCAGAGAAGGAGGAGGCTGGCTGCTCGGGCGCGCCGGCGCAGGCTGAGAAGGAGGCGGAGTGCCGCCATGCGCCGGAGAAGGAGCCGGAGTGCCCTGATCGTCACTCACCGGAGGAGGAGGCGGTGGAGGAGGCGGAGTGCCCTGACTCGCCGGAGAAGGAGGAGGAGGCGGAGGCGTCCAGTTCAGAATGTTGATGAGGTCCTTCCACCATAGGCATGGAGTCTTCAGTGAAGAACCCAGCCGAGTCTCCCCTTCACCGGTAGGGTGGTCAAGCTGGAGGTCCTCAAATCCCTCCGTTATTTCATCCACCATCACCCTAGCATATCCTTCTGGAATCAGCCGGCAGTGAAAAGTTGTGCCGGGTCCAGTAGGATAAACAGAGCCAGCAGCCGCCTTGATCTTCATATTTATCCATTGCGTCATAAGGTGGCAATTTTGAGACTCCGTGATAGCATCCACGGGATAGCTGGCAGGAGCCGTCAAGACATGCTCCGGCTGAAGCAGCTCGGTGGAAGCCACGCTGCTTCTCCGCTGAGATGGCGGGGTAGCTTCGGGGGAAGCTTCGGCAGTTCTTTTGTCCCGATTTGCTTCTCGTTCCTCTATCGCTTGTATTCTGGGGTGCAGCGCCTGCAGTTCGGTCTGCTGCAATTTCTTCCTCCTGTCGTGGCATTTGTAACCGCCTGCGTCCGGAAACCCAGCACTCCATGGAACGGAGCCTGGCATGCCTCGTGTCTGTCCAGGGTGCTCAGGATTCCCGAGGGCCATTGTGAGCTCGTCGTTCTCTCTGTCGGGAAAGAACGTCCCTTGCTGCGCTGCTTTGATATAGTGCCGCATCTTCCTGAGTGGTATTTCCAATTGCTTGTCCATCCAAATGCACCACCCTGATACAGGGTCCAAGGTTCCGCGAGCCCCGAAGAACCAAGTCCGGAAACGGTTTGGCCAGTTCATTATCTCTGGTTCGATCCCTTTTTTAAGCAGATCATTCTCAGCCTTGGCCCACTTAGGCCTGGCTCTGAGGTAGCCACCTGACCCCGTGCGATGGTGATGCATCTTCTTCGTAGCATTTTTCTGGTTTGTCGCCGACATCTTCTTACTCTTTTCTGATGTCTTATATGCCACAAATGCGGGCCAGTCATCTCTGATCTTCCCATATATGCCCTTGAATTCTGGAGTCTCTTTTTTGTGGACAAACTTATTCAGGTGTTTCTTCCACCCCCTGAATAGTTCTGCCATCTTCGTAAGGGCAAAAGACTTGATTAATTCCTCTTTAACTGGCTTCACCGGATCATCCTCTGGCGGTAGGTTGAAATTTGACTTCAGCTCAGTCCAAAGATCTTCTTTCTGCATATCAATGGATAAGACAGCTGAGGGTCTTCTGCAGCCGGCTTTAACCATTGATGGATGCTGATCGGGATCTTGTCTCTAACCAGAACCCCGCACTGATTAACAAATGCGTTCTTTGTCGGGATGGGTTCAATCGGTTGGCCGGTGCGCGCGATTTCTGTGATCTCAAACTTTTCATCCGAGCTCAACTTTTTTTTCGGGCCTCGTCTCCTTACCGAAGATGTGCTCGATCCGGAGGGCTAGAAAAAAGAACAAAGACAAGAGTTAATTAATATGTGTACATACCAAAACAATGAATGCATCAATTAACTAGTGAGCACAGGCTTAACTAATATATATACCTGCTGGCCGGACTCGGTTCGGTCACCGGAGCCGTCATCACGGTCTCCTTCTTGCACCGGCATTGGGTCACCGGATCCGTCCTCACGGTCTACTTCTTGCATGTGCATTGGGTCACCGGAGCCATCATAATCATAGCCTGCTTCTTCATCCTCTCTTTCCAGCAGCTCATCAGTGTCGTTGAGAAACGACAAGACGGCATCACGTCCGTCTGCGATAATGTCCAGCAACATCGCTTCTTGTGCTTCGTCTCGGGGGTTGTCATCCATAGTTCTACAAATATTTACAACATGGCAATTATTATTCAAACATGATAGATGGATATATTAATGGCAAACGTAGAACTAGCTAGCTAATCACAGTAAGGAATCATATATATTAATTTGTGGCCTCGACGCTGCTTCTCTAGGGTTTCGGGTGGCCTCGACAACGCTTCAAGGGTTAGGGGTGGCCTCGAGAACACTTCAAGGAGGGGGTAATATCGACAACGACGAGATACATACACGGGAAAATAATGTTATCGGGGAGGGGGTATATCGACGACGACAGATCCCCTCCCCACGTGTTGAAGTTATCGGGAGGGGGTATATCGATCCCCCCTGTGTTGAAGTTATCGGGAGGGGGTATATCGACCCCCCCCCCACGTGTTGAAGTTATCGGGAGTTTATATCGACACGACATACGTACATGGGAAAATAATATTATCGGGGAGGGGGTATATCGACCACCCCCCTCGTGTTGAAGTTATCGGGAGGGGTATATCGACGACGACAGACCCGATAAAACATAAGAAAACGAAGAAGAAATAAAAAGAGGAGAAGAAGAAAGGAATAGCTAGAGGAGAAGATCGAAGAAAAAAAGAAAAGAAAAACAGGAGAAGAAGAAAGGAATAGAGGAGAAGAAGAGAGAATAGAATATTCTATTTTCTCTTCTTCTTCTCCTCTTCTTTTTCTTCTTTTTTTTCTTCTTATTTATTTCTCCTCTTCTTCCTCTCCTCTTCTTCTTTCTTTCCTCTTCTTATTTTCTTCTTTCCTATCCTTCTTTTTCTAAATTTGTAACTTTTGCATATATAAAACTTTTCTACAATTGTAACTTTCTATATATGAACAAAAAACTTTCTATGAAGAAAATAACATTTTTAACATATATATTTAGCAAATTCCTAAGAAAAATAAAAAATTATAGCCACATACACATATACATTATAGCCACATACATGAACTATATACACATGTACATATACACATACAGCAACTATATACACATACACATATATATACATATCACATATGAACAAAAAAATATAGCAACTATATATATATATGAACAGAGTCGGGCGGCGGCTCACAGCGCGGGGGCAGGCGAGGGCGCCGGCGACGAGGAGCGCGGGGGCAGACGAGGGCACCGGCGATGAGGAGCGAGCCCGTGGTGCGGGGCGACGGCGCGGGGCGACGGGGCAGGGGCGCGGGGCGACGGCGACGGCGAGCACGGGGCAGGGGCGTGGGGCGACGGCGACGGCGAGCTCGGGCAGCCTGGCGGCGTCGATGAGCTCGGCGTCGTCGGGGAGAACAGGGGATTGGAAACTGAAAATTCCTATGTGCTACTTATATACCCAGAGCATTGGTCCCGGTTCGTGGCACAAACCGGGACGAATGCCCCCTTTGGTCCCGGTTCGTGCTACCAACCGGGATCAAAGGTCTCTTTACAGCAGCCCAAAGGGCCGGAAGGAGAGACCTTTGGTCCCGGTTGGTGGCACCAACCGGGACTAAAGGGGGGCATTGGTCCCAGTTCGTGGCACCCGCCGGGGCCAATGCCCGCACCAACCGGGACTAAAGGCCCTGTGCTGCCCCGCGGGCCAAATCTTTAGTCCCACCTCGCTAGTTGATAGGGGCTCGGAGTTGTTTATAAGCCCCACTGCGGGCGCTGTATTGAACTCCTCTCTATTGCAGGCTTCTGGGCCTAACTCTGCGCGCTACCCTGTGAGTCTGCTGGGCCTTATAGTCCAGCTGCATGCTAGGCCGTAGGCTTTGCAGGCTCACTGGGCAGCGCCCATTTTTTTAATGTATTTTTTTCCTTTTCTGCATTATTTATTTCTAAGTTGTTTTTTGCTGTATTTAGAGTTTCTTTGTGAATATTATTTCTTTAGGTAAAACCAATTACAAACTTTCTGTTAGTGCCAGTAGTATTCAAATTTGAATAGTTTAAATTTGAAATTATTTGTTTTCCTTGTTGCTTTATTTATTTTATTTTGTTTCTACTTACAACAAAATACTTATTGTTACTATTTTTATTCTTTTTCCAGTTTTTTGTTTTGTTTCCTGCATTATTTATTTTCTTTTGTTTTTTGCTTTATTTTTTAATTCTTTTTGCTTTTAGGTCAGCAAAATTATAAACTTTCTGTTAGTGCCATTAGTTTTAGAAAATTACACATTTTTAACGTATTTTTTCCTTTTCTGCTTTATTTATTTCTAAATTATTTTTTGCTGTATTTAGAGTTTCTTTGTGAATATTCTTGCTTTAGGAAAAACCAAATACAAACTTTCTGTTAGTGCCAGTAGTATTCAAATTTGAATAGTTTAAATTTGAAATTATTTGTTTTCTTTGTTGCTTTATTTATTTTATTTTGTTTTTACTTACAACAAAATACTTATTGTTGCTATTTTTATTTTTTTGCAAGTTTTTTTGTTTTGTTTTCTCCATTATTTATTTTCTTTTGTTTTTGCTTTATTTTTTAATTCTTTTTGCTTTTAGGTCAGCAAAATTATAAACTTTCTGTTAATGCCATTAGTTTTAGAAAAATTATAAACTTTCTGTTAGTGCCATTAGTTTTCAAATTTGAATAATTAAAATCTGAATTCTTTGAAATTTGTGTGAATCACAAGTTTGTGGTTAACTTTACTAAAAAAATGAACATAGATGCACCTATAGAGAAAATTTGACCTAAATTCATAGTATTCAAATGAACTCTGAAAAAGTTGGCATAGTATGTGCATGTACAAAACAGACAATGGTATCATACTCGTTGTCGTGGTTCTAAGTCTGACAGTGAGGGTAGGGGGTACGAATGGAGAAGCAAGGTTCTAGCTATGGCGAGGTTGTACACAGAGTGTTCTGCGAGTTCAGGCCCTTCTCGGAGGAAGTAAAAGCCCTACGTCTCGTGCCCGGGGGCTTGGTCGCCTGATGTGTGTATGTATGTGTTACAGAGGTGCGAACCCTTGTTCTGGAGGAGGGGGGTGGCTTATATAGCATGCCAAGACCCCAGCCATGCTCCACGTTACCAAGGGCTTAAAGGTACATTAAGGCAGGCGTTACTGATAACGCCTGCAGTAAATGGTAGTTAAGGGGTTTACTACAGTGAGTAAATATATGATTGTTGCCGTTCCGAGAGGCGTTTAGTCTTCGGAGGTCGAGTGCCTGATCCAGTCGAGTGGAGTTGAGTCGTCCTGGGTACACGAGTCAGTCGAGTGAAGTGCCACCTTGGACCGTCTCAGTCGACTGTCTCCATTGTTATGGGTCTTGTCTTTTGATCTCCTAGGATAGTGATCTTGGGTGGGGCCCTTTGGTCAGGCCTATGACCCTACCCTAGGTCCGTAACCTCGTCAGTAGCCCCCGAATGGATCGGGGTTTGAGCAAGGGGACGCTGAGGGAGGTTCTGGTCTCAATCCGTCGTCCTTGGGGCATATTGTTTTGGAGCTCATGACTCGGACAGGCCCCCTCAGTCGTGTGTTGGTCGCCTCGGTCGATTCTGAAGCCATTGGTGAATTAGTTGCTTTTGCGTCGACTGGATGTCTTGCGTCGACTGGGTTTTGCGCCAGGCGTCGGGCGCCATGAGTGCGTGCCGTTTTCGACGGAATTGGTTGTCTTCTGTCCGCCGGATTCGGCGGGGCTTTCGAAATTTGGGGAAGCGCGCGGGACGGGGCGTGCCGCATCAATCGGAGGGGTGCGGTTCGAACGCCTCGATCTCCGCGCCCCCCTTTTTCGCCACGTATCGCGTCAGCGCCTGTTACGGGATCGGATAAGATCGCCCGGGGCCACCGGTCAGCCACTCGACCGAGCTGTTATAAAGGCGCGCCGAGTCTGCTGCGGGGGGTACTGTGTGCCTAGCCTTCCCCCGTTCGCCCTGTCTTCTCCTCAGCGCCCTCGCTTCTCTGCCTCGCCCCCAATCCTTCCTGCTTCTCTCCGCCGCAACTGCTGCCTCGCGAGCCATGGTTAAGGACAAGACTGCGGCCATGGAGCGCTCCAAGAAGGCGGCGTCGGGGAAGGGGCGGCGAGCCGGCCGGGTCGGATCATCGTCGAGGTCCGGAATCCCCGCTGGATGGATCCAGGGGGATTGGATCCGGTCCACCGTCGTGGTGGAGGATTTGGAGGAGCTGATCGCCGGCGGCTCCTGGCGGGCGCCGGGAGGAGAGCTCGAGCCCCGGCCGCAGGAGGGAGAGTGTGTACTCCACGCCATCCATGTCGATCGAGGTTTCTCTACTCCCCCGCACCCTTTCTTCCGCGCATTTCTGATCTTCTTCGGGGCTCAGCTGCATTATTTCACGCCCAACTCCATCGCCTTTCTCTCCGCTTTTGTTTCTATGTGCGAGAACTTCCTCGGTTGCCGACCGCACTGGGGTTTGTTCAAACACATCTTCACCTGCCGCTCCCAGACTGTCAAGAGAGTGAACCCGAGTGACGGCAAGACGCACGTCCTCCAGGCGTGCGGCGGGCTCGGGATTCAGCTTAGGAATAGGAGCGCCTTCCCTCCCATGAAACTTCTAGAGTCGATCCGGGGCTAGCAGTCGACCTGGTTTTATTACAGGGACAGTCCGACCCCAGGTCAGTCGACTGGTCTTCCTCCGTTAACCTTAGGTCGAGCTAGCCCGCCACCTTCGATGGTTGTGAGCAAGGCCGAGAGAGCCGAGGTTGACATGCTGATGGAGAGGGTCGTCCAGCTAGTCCGCGAGGGGGTCACGGGGATGGACTTGTTCGAGGTGTACATCACGCGGAGGATTCAGCCGCTTCAAGCCCGGGACCACCCGATGTGGCTGTACTCTGGTACTGACGACTCGTCACGAGTCCACCCGGAGGCGGCCCACCCAGAGTACGTGGTGCGGTGTTTGAAGAGCATCACCGAGAACAAAGACAACCCCAGGGGTCGGGGAGGATCATCCCATTCGACGCTGACCACCTGCTAGACAAGGTTAGCCTTCCGCTTCCGAGTGACGTATATGTCGATTGGTTTATGATCTTTATTGATGATTACGACTGGCATTTGGTGAACTTCCTTTCTTTGCGGATATATACAGAGATGTATTCGTTGCCCAATGGAGAATCGGGCCAGGAGGTCGAGGGGGTACGGCCGACGCCACCGAGTGGAAGTCGGAGGAGGAGACCGAGGAGAGCGAGGAGTACAGCAGCGGGGAGGAGGTCGAGTCACCTCCCCGTGTCGAGCGCCGGTCCAAGGAGAAGAACGACCTAGGGGCCGCTTGACCTCATGCGGGTCCCTCGGGGTCCCGGACGCCCAAGCATACTCGCACGACCACCCCCGAGCCAGCTGAGAAGACGCCCAAGCAGCCCAAAGTCACCACCACCAAGCCCCGGAAGGCCCTGCCAAGGATCAAGGTGGACGTACCCATCACCTCCGCGTAAGTGTCGCTCGGGCTTGCTTTTCTTTGTTTCTTGGGGGGTCGACTGCAGTTTTGGTCGACTCATTTCTTGACCGAATTTTCCAGAGCCGCCGCTTCCACGACCTCGATGGACATCGACCGGGGTCGATACGACGAGGAGATCGCGGATGCCGCGACATCTCGAGTGGGTATGGGCTCTATGAGATCCGTTTTTGTCCTTCTTTTCTTTCGCGGGCGATAGTCGATTGACTTGGTTCCCTGTTTTGATCCAAAGCGCCGCGCCTTGTCATAGAGCTGCCGGACGACGACGAGGACGAGGAGCGGCTGGGGGAGGACCACCGGCGCGCAAGGAGGAAGGGCCGGAAGGCGCCTTCCAGCTCGGGGACCCAGCGACTCGAGGACGCGGCCCGAACCGCGGTCTCATTCGCTGTCCCTGTGTCGACCGCGCCCGTCGTCGACCCACCGTCTGCGCCGGGCGTCGACCCAGCGCCCGCCTCGGTTGTCAACCCAGCGTCCACTCCGGTTGTTGACTCAGCACCGATCCGTGCCGTCGACCCAGCGCCTGCGCCTGCGGCCGGCTCGACGCCCGCTGCTTCATCTGTCCTTTTTTCCACCTATCGCCTCCCGGAGGACCCTGTGGGGGCGGCACAAGAGGTTGTTCGTCAGGCGGTGGTGATGATGGGGCGGACGAAGGCGGCGTATGAGGCCAGCATGGCGGCTTACGACGCCAGCTCTGCTCTTCGGGCCAACGTCCAGGTATGTTGTCGGAGTACTTTCTCATTTCGAGAAAAATATGCTTGTTTTGTTTTGTGAGGTATTACACCCACTGGGTGTTCTTCTTTTCCTATTTTCCTTGAGCTCGCGCCGGGCTGGCCTTGGCCGAGTGAAACCAGTGGGGGCACGCTCAGTGCACCCACTGGGTGTAGCCCCCGAGACCGTGGTCGACTGATTGCAGTCGGCCATGGTCTTACTATAGAACTTCCATGCTGTTTTTTTTTTGCTCGCGCCAGACTGATCTTGGCCGAGTGAAACCAGTGGGGGCACGCTCAGTGCACCCACTGGGTGTAGTCCCCGAGGCTGCGGCTGAGTGATATGAATCGACTGTAGTATTATAATCTTTGCTTTGTCTTGTTGATACAGAAATCTTGCGAGTTCGGGGCCAAGTTTGCAGATCTTGAGCAGAAGCAAATCCAGCTTAATCTTGACTTGCAGTTGGCCCGGGACCATCTGAAGAAGATGCAAGACGATGCGGCTGCTAACTTACTTCTGTCTCCTGTCGACTGACTTTTCGCTTAGAGTGTTCCTTCATGTTCATCTGTCTAGTGGCGGCCTTGGTAGGTCAACTGAGAGCAGCTTTGGAGCAAAAGGACCTTGACTTGGCGGCAGCGCAGCAGGCGGCCCAGGAGAAGTCGGAGCTGGCGGAGAAGAAACTGGCTTCTATGGGCGCACTCGAGGCGGAGATTATCCGACTGAGAGGCTCACTCGACGCGGCCAACAAGGAGGTGGCTCAGCTGAAGAAGTCCAGGGCCGACTTGAATGACAAGTATGAGGCTCTGTTTCGGAAGAGGCTTGATCTTGAGGCGTATCTGGGCGACCTCACCAAAAAATGGTACCTCGTGCTCGAAGGTATGTCCTCTTTGGATTGGTTGAAATTGGGCTGGTCGACCCGTGTTGCATCTGCTAACTCGACTGCTGTTCTTGGTGCAGAGTTCTGTCGTAACTTCGGAGAGGAGACTAGCCGGGTCGAGCCTGGCTTGGACCCCACCAACTCCATTGTGAAGGACGAGGTTTCCATGAACATACTGAGGCTGGAGTCTCGCCTTACTGCGGCCACTGATTACCTGGGACGACTGAAGGCGGTGATGGTCCGAATCGACGCTGCACTCTGGAGGGGAGTCGTGCAGGAGAACGACCTCGAGTCCTTGATGACTCGACTCAATGAGGTCCCCGACCGAGTGCAAGAATGGAAGAAGTCAGCCGCCCGGGGAGGAGCAGACGTGGCGCTGGCTTTGGTCCGTGTGCACTGCAGGGAGGTGATGGAGAGGAAGCTTGCTGCGCTGAAGGTTGCAAACACGAAGGAGCTCCAATTCCAGTCCTTCATGGAGACTTTCTTGGAGGCTGCCACTCGTATCGCCGACGGGATTGATTTGGACGAATTTGTCGCGCCAACAAGCCCGCCTCCTTTCGAGCCATGACTTTGATACATTAACCTTTATTTCCCGCGGAATGCCGCGTGGATTTGTACTCGTTAAACTCTGGTGGATCTGTGGCCCAAGTACTCTTGCTCGAACCTTGCGGGGCTTTTATTTGATTTTGATCCTTCGGTTTGCCGCTCTTCTTTTGATAGCTTGAATCTTTGAGTCGACGCTTGCAACCGAGTCCCCGAGTGAGAAGGTCGCTCTTCACTCGGAGTAGATAGTTGTAACTTAGGCGAGTCACAGGGTCGCAGCTAAGCCCCCGAGTGAGAGGATCGCTCTTCACTCGGAGTAGATAGTTGTAACTTAGGCGAGTCACGGGGTCGCAGCTAAGCCCCCGAGTGAGAGGGTCGCTCTTCACTCGGAGTAGAATGTTTATAACTTAGGCGATTCCAAGCTACGTTGTAATTGTGGCGGAGTTCGGAGGATCGAACCGCCTTGTACTTGTGGCGTAGCTCGGAGGACCACAGCTAAGCCCCCGAGTGGGAGGGTTGCTCTTCACTCGGAGTAGATAGTTGTAACTTAGGTGAGTCACGGGGTCGCAGCTAAGCCCCCAAG
>LR738715.1:738570669-738594766 GCA_902687465.1 Secale cereale
GTACTTGTGGCGGAGTTCGGAGGATCGAACCACCTTGTACTTGTGACCTAGCTCGGAGGACCGCAGCTAATCCCCCCGAGTGAGAGGGTTGCTCTTCACTCGGAGTAGATAGTTGTAACTTAGGCGAGTCACGGGGTCGCAGCTAAGCCCCCGAGTGAGAGGGTCGCTCTTCACTCGGAGTAGAATGTTTATAACTTAGGCGATTCCAAGCTACGTTTTACTTGTGGCGGAGTTCGGAGGATCGAACCGCCTTGTAATTGTGGCGTAGCTCGGAGGACCGCAGCTTAGCCCCCGAGTGAGAGGGTTGCTCTTCACTCGGAGTAGATAGTTGTAACTTAGGCGAGTCACGGGGTCGCAGCTAAGCCCCCGAGTGAGAGGGTCACTCTTCACTCGAGGTAGAATGTTTATAACTTAGGCGATTCCAAGCTACGTTGTACTCGTGGCGGAGTTCGGAGGATCGAACCACCTTGTACTTGTGGCGTAGCTCGGAGGACCGCAGCTAAGCCCCCCGAGTGAGAGGGTTGCTCTTCACTCGGAGTAGATAGTTGTAACTTAGGCGAGTCACGGGGTCGCAGCTAAGCCCCCAAGTGAGAGGGTCGCTCTTCACTCGGAGTAGAATGTTTATAACTTAGGCGATTCCAAGCTACGTCGTACTTGTGGCGGAGTTCGGAGGATCGAACCGCCTTGTACTTGTGGCGTAGCTCGGAGGACCGCAGCTAAGCCCCCCGAGTGAGAGGGTTGCTCTTCACTCGGAGTAGATAGTTGTAACTTAGGCGAGTCACGGGGTCGCAGCTAAGCCCCCGAGTGAGAGGGTCGCTCTTCACTCGGAGTAGAATGTTTATAACTTAGGCGATTCCAAGCTACATTGTACTTGTGGCGGAGTTCGGAGGACCGAACCGCCTTGTACTTGTGACGTAGCTCGGCGGATCGCAGCTAAGCACCCACTGGGGGATTTAGAGGACGCCAATCGTTAAGGAATCATTGCTATCTTGCTTTTGAAACAAATTGGGGAATCTTTATTACAACTCGACCATCGAGTGCTTCAAGTGAAAAAACAGCGGAGTAGGTCCGCATTCCACGAATGAGGTTCGTCTTTCTTCTGGGCTACATTGTAGAGGTGGTAAGCTCCGTTGCGCGGCACCTTTGTGATGATGAACGGGCCTTCCCATGCTGGGGCGAGATTGCGCGGACGTTTCTGATGCACTCGGAGGACCAGGTCTCCTTCCTGGAACGCTTGACTTCTTACGTTGCGAGCGTGGAATCGACGCAGGTCCTGTTGATAGATGGTCGACCAGATCAGGGCCATCTCTCTTTCCTCTTCTAAAAGGTTGACTGCATCCTGACGAGCTTGCTCTGCCTCAGCTTCGGAGAAGAGTTCTACTCTGGAGGCATTGTGTAATAAGTCGCTTGGCAATACCGCTTCGGCCCCATAGACCAGGAAGAAAGGGGTACGGCCAGTCGACCGATTCGGAGTTGTCCTCAGACCCCATAGGACGGAGGGCAGCTCGGTTACCCAAGCCCCGGCGGCATGCTTGAGGTCACGTATGAGCCATGGCTTTAAGCCTTGGAGAATCAGCCCATTTGCTCTTTCCGCTTGTCCATTCGACTGAGGGTGTGCTACGGAGGCGTAGTCGACTCGCGTCCCTTGGGAAGTACAGAAGGCTCTGAATTCATCCGAGTCAAAGTTGGAGCCGTTGTCTGTGATGATGCTGTGAGGGACCCCATATCTAAATATTAGTTCCTTAATGAAGCTGATGGCGGTGCTCGACTCGAGGTTCTTGATGGGCTTGGCCTCAATCCACTTGGTGAACTTTTCGACTGCCACCAAAAGGTGAGTGAATCCGCTCCTGCCTGTCCTGAAGGGGCCGACCATATCTAAGCCCGAAACAGCGAAGGGCCAGAATAGTGGGATGGTTTTGAGGGCGGATGCTGGCTTGTGCGACATGTTGGAGTAGAAACGGCACCCTGCGCGTTTATCCACAATATCCTTGGCCATCTCGTTGGCGCGGGGCCAGTAAAATTCGGCTCGGTATGCTTTGGCCACGATAGTCCGAGAGGAAGCGTGGTGGCCGCAAGTCCCCGAGTGGATTTCATCCAAGATCAGTCGACCTTCCTCTGGATCGATGCAGCGCTGAGCGACTCCAATGACGCTTTCTCTGTAGAGCTGACCTTGAATGACTGTGAATGCTTTGGATCGGCGGACGATTTGGCGCGCTTCTTCTTCATCTTCTGGGAGTTCTTGCCTGAGCAGATATGATATATATGGCACAGTCCAATCAGGTGTGATTACCAGGACCTCCATGATCAAGTCGACCACGGCAGGCACTTCGACCTCAGTCGGATCGGTTGCACTGACTGGCTGCGGGGGCTCTTCCATGAAGGGGTCTTCCTTGACACATGGAGCGTGCAGATGCTCTAGGAACACATTCTTGGGTATGGACCTCCGAGTCGACCCAATTTTTGCGAGATCGTCGGCTAGCTGATTCTTTGCTCTAGGCACATGATGGAGCTCTAAGCCTTCGAACTTCTTTTCAAGATTTCGCACTGCACTGCAATAACTGGTCATTGTCGGGCTCCTGACGTCCCATTCTTTCATTACTTGGTTCACCACTAGGTCGGAACCGCCGTAGACCATCAGGCGATGGACGCCGAGTGAGATGGCCATACGCAACCCATACAAAAGTGCTTCGTATTCAGCCTCGTTGTTTGATGACTCAAAATGGATCTGAAGGACGTAGCTGAGCTTGTCGCCCCTAGTAGAGATCAGGACCACGCCTGCACCGGATCCGTTCAGCATCTTGGACCCATCGAAGAACATAGTCCAATGGTCCGACTGGACTTGAGTTGGAAGCTCTTGTTCTATCCACTCAGCCACAAAATCCGCTATGGCCTGAGACTTGATGGCTTTCTTTGCTTCGAACTTGATATCTAACGGAAGAAGTTCAATCGCCCATTTTGCCACTCGACCGGTTGCATCTCGGTTGTTTATTATCTCTGATAATGGGGCGTCGCTGACAATTGAGATTGAATGATCCGAGAAATAATGGGCAACCATTTTTGCAGTCAAGTAAATCCCGTACACAAGCTTTTGGTAATGTGGATACCTTTGCTTGGAGGGAGTCAAAACTTCGGATATGTAATAGACCGGGCGTTGGACCTTGTATGCCTTGCCCTCTTATTCCTGCTCGACCGTGAGTACAGTACTAACGACTTGTCCGGTGGCAGCAATGTACAGCAGAAGAGGCTCTCTGCTGGCTGGGGCAGCGAGCACCGGCTGGGTGGACAACAGGGCTTTGAGTTCCTCAAACGCTGCTTCGGCTTCGGGATTCCACTCGAACTTGTCGGATTTCTTCATGAGTCGGTAGAGAGGCAGTACCTTCTCCCCGAGCCGAGAAATGAATCGACTCAATGCGGCCAACCAACCAGTAAGCTTCTGGACGTCATGTATACGCTCGGGGCGTTTCATTCGGAAGATGGTGCCGACCTTCTCTGGGTTGGCGTCGATTCCCCGTTCGGAAACGAGAAAACCGAGCAACTTGCCACCAGGAACTCCGAATGTACACTTTGACGGGTTGAGCTTGATATCGTAACTTCTAAGGTTCGCGAATGTCTCAGCAAGGTCAGTCAGTAGGTCGGAACCTTTCCGTGACTTGACCATGATGTCATCCATGTATGCCTCGACGTCTCGACTGATTTGCTTTATCAAGCATTTCTGGATCATGCGCATGAAGGTGGCGCCGGCATTTTTGATGCCGAAAGGCATGCTGACATAGCAAAAACACCTGAAAGGGGTGATGAAGGCTGTATTTATTTCATCGGGCCCATACAGACGGATCTGATGGTATCCGGAATATGCGTCCAGAAAGGACAAACGCTCACATCCCGCAGTCGAATCGAATATTTGATCGATGCGGGGGAGAGGAAAATGATCTTTCGGGCAGGCCCGATTGATGTGCTTGAAATCGATGCACATGCGGAGAGACTTGTCCTTCTTGGGGACCATGACGACGTTGGCGAGCCACTCAGAGTGGTATATCTCGCGGATGAACTCTGTAGCTAGGAGTCGAGCCACTTCTTCGCCAATCGCCTTTCGCTTCTCCGCAGCGGATCGACGGAGATGTTCCTTCACAGGTTTCACCTTCGGGTCGACTCGCAAATGGTGCTCAGCCAGCCCCCCGGGCACACCTGGCATGTCCGATGGTTTCCATGCAAAGATGTCCTAGTTCTCACGGAGGAACTGGATGAGCGCTTCTTCCTATTTGGTGTCGAGGGTGGTGGATATGTGGGTCGGCGCTGCATTGGGGTCAGTGGGGTGGATGTGCACGGGTTTTGTGTCACCGGCCGACTGAAAGGCTGACTCGGAAGCCGGCTTCTTTGCCCTTAGCAGGTCGCCTGGATCCACTTGCTTCTGGTACTCCTCCATCTCTACTGCTGCCATCTGCTCGTCGGCGATCTTCGAGCCTTTCTGGAAGCATTCTTCCGCTTTCTGCCGGTTCCTAGTGATGGTTATGACACCGTTGGGTCCCGACATCTTCAGCTTGAGGTAGACGTAACATGGTCGAGCCATGAACCTGGCGTAGGCTGGCCTACCCAGGATGGCATGATAGGCGTTGTTAAAGTCCACCACTTCGAACGTCAGCTTCTCCTTTCGGTAGTTCTTGGACTCACCAAAGACGACGTCGAGTGAGATCTGACCAAGTGAGTCGGCCTTCTTCCCGGGGATTACCCCATGGAACCTCATGTTACTTTCCCTTAGCTTGGACATCAGAATGCCCATATCCCGGAGGGTTGCTGCATACAGGATATTCAAGCCACTGCCTCCATCCATAAGAACCCTGGTCAGTCGAGTGCCTTCGACCACTGGGTCGACCACCAACGCCTGCCGCCCAGGGGTGGCGATGTGCGCCGGATGATCGGACTGGTCAAATGTGATGGGGGTCTTCGACCATTTCAGGAACTTGGGGGTCGCTGGAGCAACCATGTTCACTTCTCTGTTGATGATCTTCAGTCGACTCTTGCTCTCGACGTCTGCGAAAATCACCAAGGTGGAGTTGATGCGGGGGTATCCTCCGTCCCCTTCCTTGTCTTCGGACTCTTCTGATTCCTTCTCTTTCTCAGTGGACCGGTCCTTCTGGAAACTCTGGATCAAGAGTCGACACTGTCGAGTGGTTTGCTTGGGGTACACCAAGTTTCCCTCTTCGTCCTTCTTAGTGTGTATGGGACACGGCTGGTCGAGCATATCATCTCCAGCCTGACCCTTTCCTTTCTTGGGGGCCCAGGAGCCTTTGGGCTTTCCTTTGCCTTTCCCTTGGTTGACCACCGCAGCCTCTCCTGGAGCAGCTGGGTCGGCCTTATGCTTGTTCTTCCGATTGTGATTCTGGTCGTCCTGCCCGACTGGTTTCTTGCCGCTACGGAGCCGATCGGCCTCTTCACCATTGGCGTACCGACTGGCAATTTCCATCATTCGCGACAAGGACATGTCGCCTGTTCGCCCAAACTTCAGATTCAACTCCCGATTGCGCACGCCTTCCTTGAAAGCGCACACCGCCTGGTGCTCGAAGACGTTTTCCACCGTGTGATGCAAAGTGGTCCACCGCTGAATGTAGTCCCTCAAAGTTTCACTCGGCTTCTGCGTGCAATGCTGAAGCTCGGCGAGCCCGGCAGGTCGTTTGCAGGTGCCTTCAAGGGTCCGAACGAACACCCGAGCGAGCTTTTCCCAACTGTATATGCTCCTGGGGGCTAACTGGTTGAGCCACGCCCGAGCGGAGCCTCCCAGCATCAAGGGGAGGTGCTTAATGGCCACGTCGTCGTTGCCTCCTCCGATCTGCACGGCCACTCGGTAGTCTTCCAGCCACGTGTCCGGCTTCGACTCCCCGGTGAATTTGCTTACTCCGGCCGCCAGCCTGAAGTTCGGGGGGATCTCTGCAGCCCTGATTGCGCTGCAGAAGCACTCGGGCCCGGAGGCCGGCGCTCGGCTTCCGGAGAGTTGGTCTCCGCCTTGCTCGTCCCTGGATGCCCGGTTACGGTCGACCCGGCCCTGCACAAGGATGGACCTTGCGTCGAAGCCCGGCCGCCGGGGATCCGGGGGAATCCTACGCTCGTCGTCTCGCAGGCGCCTGCCCACGTGTCGCGGAGGCGAGTGTGACCCACTCACCGGAGGAGGGGTAGGCGCTCGACGGCGGTCGTTGCGTCCGTGTCGACGGTCGAGTGGGTCGTCGTTCCGACCCAGGTGTCGGTCATGCCGCGGATCACGTTCCTCACGCCTCAGGGGCGATCTTGGATGGTGGGCCGACCATACGGTGTCTGCAGCCACCGATCTGCTGTGAATCCTGTTACGCGACTGAGAGACAGCCGCGTTTTGCTCTTCAGCCGTTCGAAGCAAAGCTCGGATCTGCTGAAGGCCTCTTCCAGCTTTTGACTGGGAGGGCTGAATCGACTCCGCGATACGGGCCGCGGCTTCGAGGTTTTGGACTGGTGTGCGGAACACCTGAGTCTCACGCTGACGTGACTGCCGCGGCCGTCGACTGGACTCGGGGGCCAGTCGGCGGGCCTGTTCGTCAAGTGAACGTTGGATGTTTTCCAGGCGCGCGCGCTCGGCCAAGGTGGCCACGCGCGTGACTTCGAGGGCCAAAGCTTCTGGGGAATCCCCCACGATGGGGGTGAAGAGCGCATCTCCGTTGCGGCGACAGAGCTCAGCTCTCTGCTCGGAGGTAAGGGGCTGAGGGATGTAACCGTCGTTGTCGTGCGCCCGATCACCGCCGCTGCCGCCGTTCTCCCCGCGAGGAAAACCTGGCGGGTTACGACGCGGATCGACCATGAGGATTTCCGCCGGGGTCGCTGCTTCCGCACTAGGAAATGGAATCTTCGAGCCCGGTCGACTGATCGGCCGGCCCGTAAAGGTAACCATCGGGCTCGATGGCCGCGACTTGCGGGGTGGCCGTTTGACGAGCCACCGCGTGTTTTACCCACCGCTGGAGCCGCGAACGACCGGATCGCTTACGGCGGTGTCCAGCGGGGATAATGGACGATGAGTATCGGGTCGACGGCTACAGAAGGAGGACGCCGCCGGCTCCAGCACGAAAGTGAGTGGCTCCGCGGGCGGGCAGAGCCTCAACGTCGAGCGGGGCTTCCTTAATCCATGCGGAGTCGTCGGCGACGAAGGCCAGTGCGCCGAGCCGAATCTCGTGGCCCGACGCCAAAGCGCCGCCTGACACCATGATGAAAGCGGTCGGGGAATGGATTGCAACTTCACCAAATGTCGCTAAGACGCCTTGCCCCATGGTGGGCGCCAACTGTCGTGGTTCTGAGTCTGACAGTGAGGGTAGGGGGTACGAATGGAGAGGCAAGTATCTAGCTATGGCGAGGTTGTACACAGAGTGTTCTGCGAGTTCAGGCCCTTCTCGAAGGAAGTAAAATCCCTACGTCTCGTGCCCGGGGGCTTGGTCGACTAATGTGTGTATGTATGTGTTACAGAGGTGCGAACCCTTGTTCTGGAGGAGGGGGGTGGCTTATATAGCATGCCAAGACCCCAGCCATGCTCCACGTTACCAAGGGCTTAAAGGTACATTAAGGGAGGCGTTACTGATAACGCCTGCAGTAAAGGGTAGTTAAGGGGTTTACTACAGTGAGTAAATATATGACCGTTGCCGTTCCGAGAGGCGTTTAGTCTTCGGAGGTCGAGTGCCTAATCCAGTCGAGTGGAGTTGAGTCGTCCTGGGTACACGAGTCACTCGAGTGAAGTGCCACCTTGGACCGTCTCAGTCGACTGTCTCCACTGTTATGGGTCTTGTCTATTGATCTCCTAGGATAGTGACCTTGGGTGGGGCCCTTTGGTCAGGCCTATGACCCTACCCTAGGTCCGTAACCTCGTCACTCGTCTGTTACAAATTTGGCATGGTATCATCATAATAGTTGCGAAAAAAGTCTTCACTTTTTCTTCGCTTGTGTCATTTGCTTATTGCGTCGTAACCATGGATAATCTTCATCATTTATCAGGATGCTTGGGTCAGCCTTGACTTTGAAGGGAGGAATTTGATGAAACTTTTCATAATCTTCAGATATGTCTGTCTTGCCCTCCACTCCCAGGATGAAACTTTTCATAACCTTCTGAGAGATTGCATTGAGGAATGCACATAGTTTCACAATGGCTAATCGGACGTTTTCCGGTAGAAGCCCCCTCAATGCAACCGGAAGCAGTTGCGTCATAATCACGTGGCAGTCATGAGACTTTAGGTTCTGGAACTTTTTCTCTAGCATATTTATTATTCCCTTTATATTCAACGAGAAGCCAGTCGGGACCTTCATACTGAGCAGGCATCCAAAGAAGATTTATTTCTCTTCTTTCGTAAGAGCGTAGCTGGCAGGACCTTCATACTGCTTCGGAGGCATGCCGTCTTTTTCGTGCAAACGTTGCAGGTCCTCCCGTGTCTCAGGTGTATCTTTTGTCTTTCCATAGATGCCCAAGAAGCCTAGCAGGTTCACGCAAAGGTTCTTCGTCACGTGTATCACGTCGATTGAAGAGCGGACCTCTAGGTCTTTCCAGTAGGGTAGGTCCCAAACAATAGATTTCTTCTTCCACATGGGTGCGTGTGTCCCTCAGCGTCATTCGGAACAGCTAGTGCGCCGGGGCCCTTTCCAAAGATTACGTGTAAATCATTGACCATAGCAAGTACGTGATCACCGGTACGCATGGCGGGCTTCTTCCGGTGATCTGCCTCGCCTTTGAAATGCTTGCCTTTCTTTCGACATTGATGGTTGGTCGCAAGAAATTGACGATGGACTAGGTACACATTCTTCCTGCATTTGTCCAGGTATATACTTTCAGTGTCATCTAAAAGTGTGTGCATGCACTACAAGAAATATGTCAACTTGTGACCACCACTATTGGTCACTGAATGGTCACAAATTTCCATTTGTGACCTTTTTGTGACCAAAAACATAAGGTCAAAAGCTGGCCGTCATAAACTGACTATAGCGACCTTCTCTGTGAGAAGGTCATAGACGTTTATGACCAAAATATGCCTACTGTCGTGTTTTGGTCATTAGCAGCCTCCCCAGGCCACGTAGGCATCCGACGTGGCAAGCTGATGTGGCACAAGAATCAGCCCAGTCCAATTCGGTGTTTATATGGGCCGAGCCCATTAATTCAGCCCATTTATATTATTTTTTCTGTGAATTTTTTGTCAGCTTCATGGACCTAGCCCAACATTTTTATGTCCATTTCATTTATCCTTTTGTTCTGGCTTCTTAGAAATGCACGTTGTGATTTGTTTGGGCCATAGCCTTCTTAGAGCCCAAATATTGTTTGGTCCAGTAGAATATTTGGCCTTTCTAATTCATAGATTCCAATTTATAGACATTTAAAAATCAAACAATCAATAATTCTCTTATTAAATGATCAAATCCAGAACTCATATGATCAACATTCACAAAAACATACAAGATCGCACATCCACAGTAACACAACTTAAACAAGTCTAATTACAATTTATATTCAACAATTATACGTGCAATCCAAAACATGGTGGCAAATTTCAACCAAAACTATGGTTCACATCCTTGCTTGGCTCTTTGCTATCAAAGTATATAGTCCTTGGACCTTGGGAGCTACCACCAACAACACGGTTGTCCTGGTTGTACTTCTGTGGTCAAAGTCCTCACCTGGAAGGATTATACAGCTCAGTTATATATTCACAACTCACAACTCATGACATGACATGACACTAAGAGAGAACATCATAGAGACTCAACCAGATTCTAATATAAAGGCTATTCAGACCATAGCTAATTTATTCCGGTATTTTTGGACATATGTGTTGCTCCTGTTTTCTGGAAACATGGAGTACAAGTATTTCTGGAAAGATTCATGGATTTAAGGATATACACCATGGCTGCATAATATTGATAAGGATATACACCATGGCTGCAAAATATTGACCGCACACTATGAATCTAGTCGGGAAAAAGGCAAAGACTAAGTCACATGAAACACATGCTGCGTGCGTGCATGCATGTGGAAACTTCAGTACAGCCCACAATGAACATCAACATCAGAATAGTTCAGAAGGTGGCAAGTGTTGGCTGTACCTGCGATGAGCATAAGTATTTTGACGTCCATGGTGTGCCGTCGGAGCTTCTGTAAAATAGGAATAACCACAACTTTAAATCTCAATTGTAGTATAGGCCATATACAGAAGCAATTCACAGTTGAAACAACATCAAATAAACACAACAGACACCAGCTACAAATCCCAGGCAATATCTACTAGCACAGTTAACCAGAACAATTACAAACAGAGTAGAAAATCCTGAATGTGTAAATGCATGAATGGTTCTTTAAAACAACTTTAAAGCTAGCAGCAAGCATGTTTAGACAAGTTAACAACAATAGTAATACTACTTCAGATTTGGACTAGTAGAAGGCCAGGAAGAATTCGTGAGAACTTCATTGAATTCATTCAATAGAGGATAGCACAAACAAAAACACACTATCAAAATGAGTCTTTGTTCTTAACAGTACAGAGCAATTAGGACTGGAATTGTAGATGTTCTGTTGGTTATACTATATATTAAACTGAGCCAATTATTGTAGGTGAAAGTAATGCTCCTAGTATATCATCATCATTAACATCAAACAATTCTGAATGTAATCAGAGGAAGCACAACCCAATCATGTGCAATCAACTCATAATAGAAGGGTGCAGATGATTATTAGTGTTACTATTAACTTGATGGTGGCATCTTATATACAAAAACATGTATTAAAAAAACAATCAATAGGGCCGCTGGAAGGGGAGCCCCGGTTCTAGCAAAAGGTCTTAATGCTTTAGAGAAATACAGATGCAGACATATAGGATTTAGTCAATAGAACCGCAGAAATCCATAAAATCACTTCACATCCTGATTCAGTGATTTGTGTTGAAATATTGGCCATCAGGTAATTTTGTGCAAGTCTCAAAACAAGGCAGTAATGATATAATTACTCAAGCCGCTGATATGGTTAGATTATTTGCAAGTGACTTCAAACAGAACATATGGCATGCCTTAGTCATGCCCTAAGGCTAAACAGAACATATTTAAGAACCTCCATGTATACAACCAAGTCTCTTAACATGCTTCTACTACAGAAATCATGACAACAGCAGGATCAAGTTGAGTTAGCTGCAGACCTAGTTGAGTTGTCCCCTTCGCTTGGAGAGGATGACAATCTGGTTGTTGCCCACGTCCCCCGCTAGCGGCCGACTCTGCTTCTCCAAGGTCTGTAGGGTCAGGCAGAAATCATACTGCCATAGTGTGCCCCTGGTTAACCCGAATCAGCAGCTCGCCATCCTACTCCAACAGACTGAACCTCTGCTTGCTATCTCGCCTGGTCGCCTACACGCGAGAAGGAAAAAAACATTTACTCAAAGCAACTTACAATTCACAACAAATTCGAGATTGACCCAATTAATTTTATAGCATATAGAGATTTCATAATCATAGTTCATGGTGCTAGGCTGCTAGCTATCAAGATGAAAACAACATGTAGCAGATACAAGCATACCAGGCAAGGTTTAGTATAAAGGAAATAGGATTTCATATATCAACTGGCATGGGTTGCATTGATATCTAAATGAGTTAACAGGGTGCATACACATCAGCAGGGTATGTAGCATCTCTCTCTCCCCCTCAATCCCTCTCACCACTAGCAGCATATGAAGCAGCCAATCTGTACGACGCGCCTCTCACTCCCTCTTGACACACACATACATAGGCAAGAAGACAAACGATACATTCACATTCACATTCACTGGAAAATAATCAGCATCATTATTGGCAGTTTGTGGCATCTTCAAGATTTTTATATATATAAACAAAATTTTCAATGGTACAGCACAGATCGCATCAAGCAGCACGGCGAGAGGGGGCCAGGGGAAGTACCGGCGGCCTAGGGCGGGCGGGGGCAGAGCTCGAGGTCGAGGAGTGTGGGTGGGCGGGGGCAGAGCTCGAGGTCGAGGAGCACGGCCGCCGTCATCTGCGCCAGCTTGCCCCTTCCTTGGTAGAGGTCGAGGAGCACGACCGCCGTCATTTGTGCCAGCTCGCCACGACCATGAAGCCCGCCGGCGGATTTGGTGGATGCGCCCGCCACCGCACCAAGAACTGGTGGAAGCGACCAAGCCGCGTCCGCCGTGCATGTGGACGTCCGCGTGGGGGCACCGCCGTCGGTGATCTGGGGAAGGGGTCGTCGCAGCCAGGGAGGAGTTCGGGAAGTCAAAGGCAGTGTCCATGGGTGGGCTGGGGATCTGGAGCTCGAGAGGAGCATGGGGAAGGGGGTGGGAAGTGGAATCGAGGTCGGAGACGCTAGATCCGTGCATATGGGGTACCTGCAGAGTGACTGGCGAGGAGGGCGCAGCGTCGCGAGAGAGAAGACGGCGGGGAGGAAGGGGACGGGATCGAGACGGCGGGGAGGAATGGGATGGGATCGAGAGGAAGGGAGGGGTTGGGGTGGCGATGCGGTGAGGAAAGGAGGGAAAGAAAGGAGGCGGGGGTGGATGGAAAATCACCACGAGGACGAGCTAGGGTTTCGGGGTTGGAGCAGAAGGGTTGAGGACTGCCGTTGGATCCCGAGCATCCGACGGTGTTTGATACACGATCCGCGTGAGATGTCTACGGACCAATCAGAATGCAGTACGATGTTATGACCATCTAAACTGGTCGTAGTTGACTAAAAATAATATGTTAAAATCATGTCAGCTATTTTATGACCTGAAATTTTCAAAAAGGAAATGAAAAAACTTGTCATTGTGTTACCAAAATGTGAACAAGTTTTCAGAAAAAATAACAAACATGAAATAAAATTAATATCTTTAAAAATGTGTCGTGAGAAATGAGTTTTTAGACAGAAAAATCATTTTCCATTTTTCTAGTGCCCAAAATGAGTTTTTTTTTGTGAAGGATCTACCATATATTTGTTATAAAATAGGACAAAATCATTTTTATAAAATACTAGGCCGTCTTTAATACACAGTTGATCAAATGGTTGGGTGTCAAAACCTTTGATCCACCTCTGGTGAAAAAGACAAATTTTCGCCGATCCAGGTGGAAACGGGTCAAATTTGAACTGCAGGTGCCTTGTAGTTTGCTCTTTATTTTTTCCAAAAATCATTTCTAGGTACATAAGTACCTATTTAATCAGAGAAACACCAAAAAAATTCTAGGATTCAACCACTAGCTAGGAACGATCATGCCCACCGTTTTGACCGCATTTTGAAATGGGCATAAAAAATTCAAAAAAAATCTAAAAATTGGAAAACCTTCGCATTGTGTCATTACATGTGACCAAGTTACCAGAAGAAATAATAAACTTGTAATACAACAATTCTTTTAAAAAAGTGTTCTCATAAATGAGCTATCATGTGTGAAGATTCATGGCTTTCAAGCCAAATGATCAATCTTATGGCCAGATTCATGGCATAGTTTGTTCAAATGATCTCATATTGTGCACAAGGGTGCATCTTCGAATGGAAAACAATGTTGACTAAGGGAGTTTTCACTTTATTTGCACGAAAAATTAATTTTCCATTTTTCGAGTGCCCAAAAGGAGGTTTTTTGTGAAGGACCTCCCAAATAATTGTTGCCAAATTGTACCAATATCAATTTTCTAAAATACTAGGACATATTTAATGCACAATTGACCAAATGGTTGGGTGTAAAAAGTTTTGATCCACCTCTCATGAAAAAGACAAATTTCAGCCGATTCAGCTGGAAGCGGGTCAAATTTGAACTCTAGATGCCTTGTAGTTTGCTCTTTATTTTTTCCAAAAATCATTTCTAGTTACATAAGTACCTATTTAATCAGAGAAACACCAAAAAAATACCAAGATTCAACCACTAGCTAGGAACGGTCAATCCCGCCGTTTTGACTGCATTCTGAAACGGGCATAAAAAATTCAAAAAAAAATTGGAAAACCTTCGCATTGTGTCATTATATATGACCAAGTTACCAGGAAAAATAATAAACTTGTAATATGGCAATTCTTTTAAAAAAGTGTTCTCAGAAATGAGCTATCATGCGTGAAGATTCGTGGCTTTCAAGCCAAATGATCAATCCTATGGCCACATTCATGGCATAGTTCGTTCAAATGATCTCATACTATGCACAAGGGTGCATCTTGGAATGGCAAACAATGTTGCCAAAGGGACTTCTCACTTTCTTTGGACGAAAAGTTCATTTTCCATTTTTCGAGTGCTCAAAAGGAGGTTTTTTTGTGAAGGACCTCCCAAATAATTGTTGCAAAATTGGACCAAATCATTTTTATAAAATACTAGGCCATATTTAATGCACAATTGACCAAATGGTTGGGTGTAAAAAGTTTTGATCCACCTCTCGTGAAAAAGACAAATTTCCGCCGATTCAGTTGGAAGTGGGTCAAATTTGAACTGTAGCTGCCTAGTAGTTTGCTCTTTATTTTTTCCAAAAATCATTTCTAGGTACATAAGTATCTATTTAATTAGAGAAACACCAAAAAAATACCAAGATTCAACCACTAGATAGGAACGGTCATTCCCGCCGTTTTGACCGCATTTTGAAACGGGCATAAAAAATTCAAAAAAAATCAAAAAATTGGAAAACCTTCGCATTGTGTCATTATATATGACCAAGTTACCAGGAAAAAATAATAAACTTGTAATACGGCAATTCTTTTAAAAAAGTGTTCTCAGAAATGAGCTATCATGCGTGAAGATTCATGGCTTTCAAGCCGGATGATCAATCCTATGGCCACATTCATGGCATAGTTTGTTCAAATGATCTCATATTGTGCACAAGGGTGCATCTTGGAATGGCAAACAATGTTGCTTAAGGGAGTTTTCACTTTATTTGCACGAAGAATTAATTTTCCATTTTTCGAGTGCCCAAAAGGAGGTTTTTTTGTGAAGGACCTCCCAAATAATTGTTGCAAAATTGGACCAAATCAATAGGACATATTTAATGCACAATTGACAAAATGGTTGGGTGTAAAAAAATTTGATCCAGCTCTCGTGAAAAAGACAAATTTCCGTCGATTCAGTTGGAAGCGGGTCAAATTTGAACTGCGGCTGCCTCATAGTTTGCTATTTTTTTTTTCCAAAAATCATTTCTAGTTACATAAGTACAAATTTAATCATAAATACATGGTTTGGTGGCGATACGTCGAGGTTTGGGCGGTGGTCGAGGGCCCCAACTCTAGAGCGCGTAAACTCGCATGCCCGCCGCGTGACTGTGGCGTTGCCATGTGTTCTGGGCGGCCTAGGCATGTCTAGTGGGTTGGCCACTCCCCAGGTAGGTGCTAGGAAGAAAATTACAACATAAGATTCTCGCGAGGAGACCGATCGATGCTCAAACATGAATTAGCAGCCAAGTGTTTGATTAGCGGTATGGGAAATGCACATGGCTAATGGGCGTGAGTTTTGGTTGAGGATGATCAGTTACTAAGAAGACCGTCTTCACAAATTTTCAGCTCAAAAGGAGGAGTCTAGGTGGTACTTGCTTTGCAAAGTACCACACTGGACATAAATACGAATGTTGAAGATGGGCTCAAAATAATGAATGGATTGAGCTGGCATTTGGTGGAGGATAGTTATTTGGGCATAGGAAAGCACTGTAGAAAATGGATACCATTTGGACATGCCAAAGTGGTACTTCCTTCACAAAGTGTTTTTTTGAACAGAATAGGAAAATGAATATTTTTGAATTATTTTTGAACTAGGCAAGGAAGGTTTTTTACATATTTGACGAAGATATGACCCAAAGAATTTATGAGATTTTTTGGGGAATTTTCGGAATGACAGAAATATAGGTTGCTTCACAACCTAGGGCAAAAACTGCCACATGGACATGACACATAGGCAAAACTGATGAGGTGGCGCCTAGTCGTAGCAACCCACCACAATTTACAAGGTTATGACCATCTATATTGGTCATGATCAGCTAGAAATAAGGCAGCGAACCAGTGCTATCTGCTTTATGACCATTTCGTGTAAGGAAATTATGACCTTTCTGACCAAAATGGTCGTTATAGTTTAGGGTTTGGAGCCCCCCGAACAGCTTTTGACCAATTGGTCTGAAATGGTCATAGGTCTATGACCAATTCTTCCAGGGTCACTAACAAAAGGTCATAAGTTGACATATTTCTTGTAGTGATGTGTGGTATCCTTTGTTTGTCTGTCCTGAAAGGTTACTGAGAGCGGGCCAATCGTTGATGGTCACGAACAGCAACGCCTTTAGGTTAAATTCCTCCTGTCTGTGCTCATCCCACGCACGTACACCGTTTCCATTCCACAACTGTAAAAGTTCTTCAACTAATGGCCTTAGGTACACAGCAATGTCGTTGCTGGGTTGCTTAGGGCCTTGGATGAGAACTGGCATCATAATGAACTACCGCTTCATTCATATCCAAGGAGGAAGGTTATACATACATAGAGTCCCGGGCCAGGTGCTGTGATTGCTGCTCTGCTCCCCGAAAGGATTAATGCCATCCGCGCTTAAAGCAAACCATACGTTCCTTGTATCCTTTGCAAACTCCTCCCAGTACTTTCTCTCGATTTTTCTCCACTGCGACCCGTCAGCGGGTGCTCTCAACTTCCTGTCTTTCTTACGGTCCTCACTGTGCCATCGCATCAACTTGGCATGCTCTCCGTTTTTGAACAGTCGTTTCAACCGTGGTATTATAGGAGCATACCACATCACCTTCGCAGGAACCCTCTTCCTGGCGGGCTCGCCGTCAACATCACCAGGGTCATCTCGTCTCATTTTATACCGCAATGCACCGCATACCGGGCATGCATTCAGATCCTTGTATGCACCGCGGTAGAGGATGCAGTCATTAGGGCATGCATGTATCTTCTGCACCTCCAATCCTAGAGGGCATACGACCTTCTTTGCTGCGTATGTACTGTCGGGCAATTCGTTATCCTTCGAAAGCTTCTTCTCCAATATGTTCAGTAGCTTATCAAATCCTTTGTCAGCCACAGCATTCTCTGCCTTCCACAGCAGCAATTCCAGTACAGTACCGAGCTTTGTGTTGCCATCTTCGCAATTGGGGTACAACCCTTTTTTGTGATCCTCTAACATGCGATCGAACTTCATCTTCTCCTTTTGACTTTCGCATTGCGTCCTTGCATCGACAATGACCCGGCGGAGATCATCATCTGGTTCCTCTTGATCTTCAGCAGCTTCACCCGTTGCAGCATCATTGGGCACATCGTCTGGTTCCTCTTGATCTTCACCAGCTCCCCCCATTGCAGCATCACCGTATTCAGTGGGCACATAGTTGTCATCGTACTCTTCTTCTTCGCCGTCTTCCATCATAACCCCTATTTCTCCGTGCCTCGTTCAAACATTATAGTGTGGCATGAAACCCTTGTAAAGCAGGTGGGAGTGAACGGTTTTCCGGTTAGAGTAAGACATCGTATTCCCACATTTAGTGCATGGACAACACATAAAACCATTCTGCTTATTTTCCTCAGCCGCATTCAGAAACTCATGCACGCCCTTAATGTACTCGGAGGTGTGTCTGTCACCGTACATCCATTGCCGGTTCATCTGCGTGCATTATATATAATTAAGTGTGTCAAAAACCATTACAGAACATCATAAATAGATAATTAAGTGACCAAATTAATAGAAGTTCATCATCACATTAAAACCAAAGTACATACATAGTTCTCATCTAACAACATATAGCTCTCCAAAGCATCTAATTAATTTTCACCATACATCAAAACTATGTAAAACATTTCAATGCGAAAACAAATGCGATCATAATCGCAACCAAGGTAACAATTGATCCAACAACATAATGATACCAAGCCTTAGTATGAATGGCATATTTTCTAATCTTTCTAATCTTCAACCGCATTGCATCCATCTTGATCTTGTGATCATCGACGACATCCGCAACATGCAACTCCAATATCATCTTCTCGTCCTCAATTTGTTTTTATTTTTTCCTTCAAGAAATTGTTTTCTTCTTCAACTAAATTTAACCTCTCGACAATAGGGTCCATCTTGATCTTGTGATCATCGACGACTTCCGCAACATGCAACTCCAATTCCATCTTCTCCTCCTCCATTTTTTCCAATTTTTTCTTCAAGGAAATGTTTTCCTCTTCAACTAAATTTAACCTCTCCACAAGAGGGTTGGTTGGAATTTCCGGTTCAACTACCTCCTAGACATATAAAAACATCTATGCATGTCAGGTTGGTCGGCATAATTGTCATAAACACAAAAACAAATAGTTATAAATTAAAGATAATATACCACATCCGAATCGTAGACAGGACGAGGGCCCACGTGGGCGTATATCAAAACCATCGCACTATATAATAACAAGCAATAATAAACGTAAGAAAATTAGACAAATATCTATCTAAAGCAATAATAACAAGCAATAATAAAAGTACGAAAAGCATGGACATAACAAGAGGCTCACCACGGTGGTGCCGGTGACGAGATCGGCGGGGGCTATCGACGGCGGCGAAGACGGGGACGGGACGTGACGGACCGGTAAACCTAGACAGATCTCGGAGAAAATGAAGCTTCGAGAGGAGAAAAGCTTAACTAGTGTGGCTCAGGCATTCCATCGAACACGTTGTGTGCATAGGAGGTGAGCTAGAGCACCACCAAGCCCTCTCCCCCTCGGCCAGAAAAAACAGAGCAGTGTGCTCTGCTCTTACGCGAGGGGGTATATATAGGCACCTCATTGGTCCCGGTTGGTGATATGAACCGGGACTAAAGGGGTGCCTTTGGTCCCGGTTCAATTCACCAACCGGGACCAATGGTGGTGGGCCAGGAGCAAGACCCATTGGTCCCGGTTCGTCGCACCAATCGGGACCAAAAGGTCCAGACGAACCGGGACCAATGGCCCACGTGGCCCGGCTGGCCCCCTGGGCTCACGAATCGGGTCCAATGCCCCCATTGGTCCCGGTTCTGGATTGAACCGGGACTAATGGGCTGGACCATTGCCCCGTTTTCTACTAGTGCAGGACTGCGAAAAGAATCTACACAAAATTTAGGATGACCAAAGTCACTCAAAGACCTTCCTAACTTAGATGAATATACACTCGGGACAAGATATCATACTAAATTAGCACTGGATACATAAGTTTAATGGCTAAAATGATGGAAATGTGTAATGTCCTGGCACTTTTAATTATTCATGTGCAAATCCAATAGTAAGCATGATCTGATGAAGGACGAACAGATACAAAGTTATCACTTGACATAAAATGTGCTGAATAAATATATTGATTCACCTTTAAAAAGAGAGACGTCGCTAAGATCTGTAGAAAGATCTTACCAGTACTTGGAGAGCACCAGCAGTTGCGTAAGAGATGATGCACTATCTCTTCAGAAGCTTTCTTGCTTATTCGCATTTCTTGAGTTCAGCATAAAACACATCAAGATTAAGCAATGCTGGTCGGTTGTAGCTAATTTTCCATGTGACGTTTACCGAAATGTTGAAGCTCGGCAATGTTGTTTCATGGTTCGGTAGGTTAGTGTAAAATAATTATGTGGCCGTCAAGTCTCATTACCAGGTTATTTACAATCTCAACAATGAAACCTTGCTTTCTCTCCGGTTCACCAAAGTTTCTAATTTACTACTTTTTACTCAAAAATATGTTGACTATGGATATATCTCAATCTTATGGCTGAGATTAACATAATTGCAGAAAGCAACATCAACTCAAATTTTAGTCTGCATTGGAAACCACCAAACAATTTCTAGCATGATGATTTTTGAAGACCAGAGGGGGTATATGACTTCCATCTGTCTAGGAACAATGCATGTAAAACCTATACAAAGAGCACACACATATATACTGCTCATAACTTGAAACCAGCGGAGTATACAAGGTAGAATTCCCATAGACGGATGAACTTCTCATCAAAGCCCAGTTTCAAAACTTGACTGCAAGTAAAAGGAAGTGATAAGAAACTAATACTAACTGAGCAACCAAGTGAAACACATACGTATATAATCGTCACAACACTATTCTTCCTGCAGTAAGTGTCAAGTGATACTCTTTGTTGGCCATGAGTTAAACATGACAAGTGATACTTACTCTTATCCCCACCTGCACCTGCTTCGTGTTGTTGCTCGTGTGTCGTGGTCGTGCAGCCGCTGCCACTGTGCGCTACACATGTGTTGCCGTCCGCCGATGTGTCGCCGCTCCCCGCCGCTCCCCGGCCGACCCCACCAGCCACAACCATTCATATCATCTGCACCTTGTTATCTTATTTTTTTTAGCAAAAGTGCAATTCACACACTTGAAACATCATGGAGTTTATTCATAAAATTTACTTCCGAAAATATTTTAAAATAAAATGGTGCCTCAGCTTATGCGAAAAGTGAAATATTTGGAAATATAACTTCATAGACTATAGTGTTAATATGAAAATTACACCCCAATAACTTTTTGAAACACATAACCGTACCAGAAAAATATGCGTGCCCTTCTTCCGTCGCGGCTTCACATCGATAGTCTGCATCTCCTCCGCCAGGATCGTCTTTGTACACATAGTCGCCATGAGGAAGTAGCCTTTAGTGCTTATTTTAGCACCTAAAATCAGTTGTTGTTCTATTAAAGACAGTAGCCAAAACTGAAACTAAATAATCCAAAATGACCGAGCAGGCTAAAATTGAAGGTGGCTTAAATATTAGTAAGAACCGCCCCGTCTGAAGTATTTGATTAAACCAACAAAGATGCTGCACTTCTTATAATCTATCTTTAGAATATATCATGAACAATGGTGGTTGTCGCTGCATCTACTAAAGAAATCAAACATACCCAAGTGGTCAACTACACATTTCCCAGGTTCAGGTTTAATCTTGTAATCATACGAAGGGGTAGGAAAAGAGATTGCTTACTACAAATATTCATCTGGTAAGAACTAAGAACTGAGTAGTGAAAAGTTCCCAGTTATTATCCCATAGCTCACCATGACATCAATACAACACCGGCGGACATGAACTTGCAACCACAAGGATCTTGGTATATGTACGTGTGTACCTGAGCGTGGTCCTCACGGTTGGTTCGGTCCTTACGGCGAGGTTGAAGCTGTCCTTGCCGGCCTTGCAGAGGAGGGCCTGGGTATAGGTCCGCCGGCTTCCATGGACAACACACGCTTGGTCATCAAATCGATTGTGTTGGCAACTTCGCACGCGTGTTCGATCAAGCAAACTGGCGGCTGCAGTTTCCACATGTGCATGTGCTCCTCACAGAAAAATCCATCCCGCTAGCTGCGTGTTTGCTTTTGGTGGGCGTCAAGGAGAAGAGGGCGCCCGATCTTGAACCTGCCGCCGCCGCCGCCAGACTGCTATCTCCTCGTCACCACTTGACTGCTGTGGGGTGACGCCGGGAAAACCCTAGCGTCCTGATCCAACTGTGAGCGCCAGGTGGCCGCCGGAGCCCGCTCGTCGGCAAGTACCTCCTCAGCCGCCCTCTGCGTGTGGGCGAGCGCCGCCGGGCGCGTGGTTTTTTTGGGGAGGGGGCGGCGGCTGCAGGCGCGTGGAGGCGTGCGAGGGGAGTTTCCGTGCGAGGAGGCAGGGCTGTTTTCGTTCGCGGTGGAGTGCGGTCAGTCATTGGAACTAGTAAGTGTGCATGTGCTGACGTGCAATGCACGTATAACCATGAGAGAAAACAATCTCCCGTGTAAACATATTTTTTACATGTAATACATAGTATGTGGATTCTGCAAAGAGGAAGTTAAGTAGGGAATGGAGAGAATGGATTCTAGCATGTAGAACTGCTACTAATTAACATGGTGAAGATTTTTATTTGTTATCAGACTGATACTGCAAAAGACTTGTCTAACTTACATGGACCAGGGCGGCCTAGAACCACACATAGTCACTGCTCGTTGATGCTATTCATAGAGATTTTCCGCGGCTTGGTGAAGAATGAAGTCGGTAAACCGGTGAAAATAAAAATAATAGGAGAAAGATCCAATCTAAATGCACGCGTCTCACTCAGAATTGCTACATGAACAAGTAATTATGCATGTATCCTTAGTTGTCTAGAACACACGGGGCTCATGCCTATTCAAAATTGAATTCACATGATGTAGAGCCGCCTACTTGCCAAAACTTTCAAATGTCACATGAAAATACAAAATAGAATCTTCATTAAACAAAGCTGCAGACAATATCCAAACAAGAAAAAGATTGAGTTTCTAACTAACTCATCCATTCTTCACCATAGGTGGAGTTTTCTCAGTTTTTTTCATAACTGTTAGATGCTGAAACGATTAAGCCATCCTAGTGTTAATGACTCTAGGGCATTTAAATTTGGTCTCAGTTAAGAAGTTTAGTCCAAAATGATGCACAATCAGTAGTCCCAATCAGGTTTCAAGTTTCTCTCTAAAAAAAATCAGGTTTCAAGTACTCTTGAATCAGTTGACACCAAAAGTTACTACAGCACAGTATGGATTTTATTCACTTTTCATTTTGAAGTTAAACTGTGATCAGCATATATGCAAAGGAAGTTCACACAGATGAATCAAAAGTCAAATTTTCTTTGCGAATTTGCTATGTACTTAAGTACATCTAGTGCACCTACAGACTCTCTGAAACACACTAAGAGCCCATAGTTAATTAGCACCACCACCACTTTATTATGGAAAAAGTACCACCCAGTGGATATGCCTGCTTTTCTAATTCTATTTGAGCACAGCATCTTACCATCCACTCCAAACATTCTGAAATAGACTCTGAATTAAACTAATGTCAATGAGCATGAAGGCAGCCTCACCGTGGAGGAGTGCCGTCTGTGTGGTGAGTTGTGCAGTGCGGCGGGCGGGTGATCTGCGCCGCAGAGGAGTTGGACTCGGCAGCCTGCAAATGCAAAGGAGGAGGCTAGCACACACAAATGGATTTGCGCCTGGTTGGTTAGTCTTCTACAACTAAAAGCTAGACTGGATTGTTAGAAATTATGTGAAAACGCACACGCACCAAATCCTAACGAAAATTGCAAGGCTGTTGAAAGTGCACAAGACCCAGTATCACACATCAGTTCCACATGAGAAGTAAATACACAGAGTTGAACCGGAGGACATTAGAATAACTACATACAGAAAATCCAATTTTAGAATTGAAACATATGAACTTAACTTCCAGTCGTACCACTTAGAATTAAGCTTTCTGCACACGATGTATCAAATAAAAAATGCACAAGATTTGAAATTGCCTTTGCCAGAACAACAACCAAGGAATTTACCCCTAGTCAGGTCAAGAAATGAATATCACATGCCCCTAGTAGGCGGTTCTGATCCTTACAGTATATGCGATGTGAACATACTTTAACTTGCAATGAGATGTACCTTCTACGGATTTCCAGGATTGTTACTTGATTGACATATACACTCTTCTCATTAAAGCACTCAATTATAAATCAGACACTGCAAAAAAAGGCATATCATGACTTCCCTACATACTCTCTTGGCACATATAGATGGAACTCTTAATCCCAACTTAATTACCAAAGAAACTGCAGGTTCTTATGTAATCAAAATCCATCATACTACCAGAACAGAAAAATGAGGAAAAAAATTGTTGGAGAACCTCACATGGACCATCCAACACGTCCCAATTCCGTGGAAAATAGGCAGATCATCATCAACAAGCTCTCAAAATATTGCTCATCAGGCTCTAAACTCTGAATTTGAGTATGTCATCTGCTGTAATTGTTCAGCTCATAGATAGCCCTTGCAGGATCATAGATAGGGCCAAGAATGCACATTTTGCAGGCTATGCAATTCACGCTGTGATTGATAGCTTTTGTGTCATACATTTTCTTTTCCCCCTTTTCTCTTAATTGACTGGACCATTATTAACAGAGGGGTTATTAACCTAAAAAATGACATGTGTTGGGTAAAAGTTTCTACCCTTGAAGAAACCAATAGTAATAACATTTGATGCAAACATTTAGTTGCTTCACTTTTAGCTTGTCTTGCAATGATGTACATGTGGGCTGGTCAAGTATGTGATGGTCTTCCTAGAATCGCAGTCATCAAGAAACTTTGAATGTTCACCCTGTCATCTAATTTACTCAATTGTTGAGGCATCGATAAAAAGTATA
>LR738715.1:738595228-738642105 GCA_902687465.1 Secale cereale
TATACATGTTCCTATGACTATGAGATTATGCAACTCCCGAATACCGTAGGAACACCTTGTGTGCTATCAAACGTCACAACGTAACTGGGTGATCATAAAGATGCTCTACAGGTGTCTCCGAAAGTATTCGTGGTGTTGGCATAGATCAAGATTAGGATTTGTCACTCCGAGTGTCGGAGAGGTATCTCTGGGCCCTCTCGGTAACACACATCATAATAAGCCTTGCAAGCAAAAGACTAATGAGTTAGTCACGAGATGATGTGTTACGGAACGAGTAAAGAGACTTGCCGGTAAACGAGATTGAACTAGGTATAAAGATACCGACGATCGAATCTCGGGCAAGTAACATACCGTTTGACAAAAGGAACAAACGTATGTTGTTATGCGGTTCTGACCGATAAAAGATCTTCGTAGAATATGTAGGAGCCAATATGAACATCCAGGTTCCGCTATTGGTTATTGACCGGAGATGAGTCTCGGTCATGTCTACATAGTTCTCGAACCCGCAGGGTCCGCACGCTTAACGTTTGATGACGATCGGTATTATGAGTTTTTGAGTATTGATGTACCGAAGGTAGTTCGGAGTCCCGGATGAGATCACGGACATGACGAGGAGTCTCGGAATGTCCGAGACATAAAGATTGATATATTGGACGGCTATATTCGGACACCGGAAGTATACCGGAAAAGTTTCGGATTTATCGGGAATGCCGGAGGGGGTTACCGGAACCCCCTACGAGAGGGGATGGTCCATAGTGGGCCTAAAGGGTGAGAGAGAGGCAGCCCATAGGGCTGGCCGGCGCCCCCACCTAAGAATCCTAGTTGGACTAGGATTGGGGGCGCCACCTCTCCTATTCCTTTCCCCCTTCTTCCTTTCGGTGAATCCTACTAGGAATAGGATTGCAATCCTATTCCTAGTAGGAATCCCTTCCCTAGCCGCACCAGGAGAGTTGGCCGGCCCCTCCTCCCTTGCTCCTTTATATACGTGGGCAGGGGGGCACCCAAAGACACACAAGTTGAATTGTTTTAGCCGTGTGCGGTGCCCCCTTCCACAGAATCACACCTCGGTCGTACCGTCGCGAAGCTTAGGAGAAGCCCTGCGCCGGTGAACACATCATATCCGTCACCACGCCGTCGTGCTGACGAAACTCTCCCGTGAAGCTCAACTGGATCAAGAGCTCGTGGGACGTCATCAAGCTGAACGTGTGCTGAACGCGGAGGTGCCGTACGTTCGGTGCTTGATCGGTTGGATCGCGAAGAAGTTCGACAACATCAACCGCGTCACTTGACGCTTCCGCTCCCGGTCTACAAGGGTACGTAGACACACTCTCCCCTCTCGTTGCTATGCATCTGGTAGATAGATCTTGCGTGATCGTAGGAAAATTTTAAAATACTACGTTCCCCAACAGTGGCATCAGAGCCAGGTCTATGCGTAGATGATATGCACGAGTAGAACACAATGAGATTGTGGACGATACTAGTCATACTGCTTACCAGCATGTCATACTTTGCTTCGGCGGTATTGTGAGATGAAGCGGCCCGGACCGACATTACGCGTACGCTTACGCGAGACTGGTTTCATCGTTACGAGCACTAGTTGCTTAAATGTGACTGGCGGGTGTCTGTCTCTCTCACTTTAGCTGAATCAAGTGTGGCTACGCCCGGTCCTTGTGAAGGTTAAAACAGCACATACTTGACGAAACATCGTTGTGGTTTTGTATGCGTAGGTAAGAACGGTTCTTGCTAAGCCCGTAGCAGCCACGTAAAACTTGCAACAAACAAAGTAGAGGACGTCTAAATTGTTTTTGCAGGGCATGTTGTGATGTGATATGGTCAAGACATGATGAGTTATACGATTTTGTATGAGATGATCATGTTTTGTAAAGTTATCGGCAACTGGCAGGAGCCATATGGTTGTCGCTTTATTGTATGAAATGCAATCGCCATGTAATTGCTTTACTTTGTCACTAAGCGGTAGCGATAGTCGTGGAAGCAATAGTTGGCGAGACGACAACGATACTACGATGAAGATCAAGGTGTCAAGCCGGTGACGAAGGTGATCATGACGGTGCTTTGAAGATGGAGATCAAAAGCACAAGATGATGATGGCCATATCATGTCACATATTTTGATTGCATGTGATGTTTATCTTATTATGCTTCTTATTTTGCTTAGAACGACGGTAGCATTATAAGATGATCCCTTACTAAATTTCAAGGTATAAGTGTTCTCCCTGAGTATGCACCGTTGCGAAAGTTCGTCATGCCGAGACACCACGTGATGATCGGGTGTGATAAGCTCTACGTTCAAATACAACGGGTGTAAGTCAGTTTTGCACACGCAGAATACTCGGGTTAAACTTGACGAGCCTAGCATATACAGATATGGCCTCGGAACACTGGAGACCGAAAGGTCGAGCGTGAATCATATAGTAGATATGATCAACATAAGATGTTCACCATTGAAAACTACTCCATCTCACGTGATGATCGGACATGGTTTAGTTGATTTGGATCACGTGATCATTTAGATGACCGGAGGGATGTCTATCTAAGTGGGAGTTCTTAAGTAATATGATTAATTGAACTTTAATTTATCATGAACTTAGTCCTGGTAGTATTAGCATATCTATGTTGTAGATCAATAGCTCGCGATGTTGCTCCCGGTTTAATTTTTCATATGTTCCTAGAGAAAACCAAGATTGAAAGATGTTAGTAGCAATGATGCGGAATTGTTCCGTGATCTGAGGATTATCCTCATTGCTGCACAGAAGAATTATGTCCTTGATGCACCGCTAGGTGACAGACCTATTGCAGGAGCAGATGTAGACGTTATGAACGTTTTAACAAAAGCTCGATATGATGACTACTTGATAGTTTAGTGCACCATGCTTTACGGCTTATAACCGGGACTTCAAAAACGTTTTGAACGCCATGGAGCATATGAGATGTTCCAAGAGTTGAAATTAGTATTTCATACTCATGCCCGTGTCTAGAGGTATAAGACTTCTGACAGTACTTTGCCTAAAGATGGAGGAGAATAGCTCAACTAGTGAGCATGTGCTCAGATTGTCTGGGTACTACAATTACTTTAATCAAGTGGGAGTTAATCTTCCAGATAAGATAGTAATTGACAAAGTTCTCTAGTCACTATCACCAAGTTAGTAGAACTTCGTGATGAACTATAATATGCAAGGGATGACGAAAGGAATTCCCAGCTCTTCGCGATACTGAAGTCGGCGAAGGTAGAAATCATGAAAAAGCATCAAGTGTTGATGGTTAACAAGACCACTTGTTTCAAATAAAGGGCAAAGGGATAGAAGGGAAAATTCAAGAAGAATGACAAGCAAGTTGTCACTCCCGTGAAGAAACCCAAAGCTAAACTTAAGCCTGAAACTAAGTGCTTCTACTGCAAAGGAAATAATCACTAGAAGTGGAATTGCCCTAGATATTTGGCGGATAAGAAGGATGGCAAAGTGAACAAAAGTATATTGGATATACAGATTATTGATGTGTATTTTACTAGTGTTCATAGCAACCCCTGGGTATTTGATACCGGTTCAGTTGCTAAAATTAGTAACTCGAAGTAGGAGTTGCATAATGAACATAAACTAGTTAAAGGATGAAGTGACGATGTATATTGGAAATAGTTCCAAGATTGATATGATCATCATCGCACACTCCCTATACTTTCGGGATTAGTGTTGAACCTAAATAAGTGTTATTTGGTGTTTGTGTTGAGCATGAATATGATTTGATCATGTTTATTGCAATACGGTTATTCATGTAAGTTAGAGAATAATTGTTGTTCTGTTTACATGAATAAAACCTTCTATGGTCATACACCCAATGAAAATAGTTTGTTGGATCTCGATCGTGTGATACACATATTCATAATATTGAAGCCAAAAGATGCAAGGTTAATAATGATAGTGCAACTTATTTGCGGCACTGCCGTTTAGGTCATATTGGGGTAAAACGCATGAAGAAACTCCATAATGATGGACTTTTGGAATCACTTGATTATGAATCACTTGGTGCTTGCGAACCATGCCTCATGGGCAAGATGACTAAAACTCCGTTCTCCGGAACTATGGAGCGAGCAACATGCAACTCCAATTCCATCTTCTCCTCCTCCATTTTTTCCAATTTTTTCTTCAAGGAAATGTTTTCCTCTTCAACTAAATTTAACCTCTCCACAAGAGGGTTGGTTGGAATTTCCGGTTCAACTACCTCCTAGACATATAAAAACATCTATGCATGTCAGGTTGGTCGGCATAATTGTCATAAACACAAAAACAAATAGTTATAAATTAAAGATAATATACCACATCCGAATCGTAGACAGGACGAGGGCCCACGTGGGCGTATATCAAAACCATCGCACTATATAATAACAAGCAATAATAAACGTAAGAAAATTAGACAAATATCTATCTAAAGCAATAATAACAAGCAATAATAAAAGTACGAAAAGCATGGACATAACAAGAGGCTCACCACGGTGGTGCCGGTGACGAGATCGGCGGGGGCTATCGACGGCGGCGAAGACGGGGACGGGACGTGACGGACCGGTAAACCTAGACAGATCTCGGAGAAAATGAAGCTTCGAGAGGAGAAAAGCTTAACTAGTGTGGCTCAGGCATTCCATCGAACACGTTGTGTGCATAGGAGGTGAGCTAGAGCACCACCAAGCCCTCTCCCCCTCGGCCAGAAAAAACAGAGCAGTGTGCTCTGCTCTTACGCGAGGGGGTATATATAGGCACCTCATTGGTCCCGGTTGGTGATATGAACCGGGACTAAAGGGGTGCCTTTGGTCCCGGTTCAATTCACCAACCGGGACCAATGGTGGTGGGCCAGGAGCAAGACCCATTGGTCCCGGTTCGTCGCACCAATCGGGACCAAAAGGTCCAGACGAACCGGGACCAATGGCCCACGTGGCCCGGCTGGCCCCCTGGGCTCACGAATCGGGTCCAATGCCCCCATTGGTCCCGGTTCTGGATTGAACCGGGACTAATGGGCTGGACCATTGCCCCGTTTTCTACTAGTGCAGGACTGCGAAAAGAATCTACACAAAATTTAGGATGACCAAAGTCACTCAAAGACCTTCCTAACTTAGATGAATATACACTCGGGACAAGATATCATACTAAATTAGCACTGGATACATAAGTTTAATGGCTAAAATGATGGAAATGTGTAATGTCCTGGCACTTTTAATTATTCATGTGCAAATCCAATAGTAAGCATGATCTGATGAAGGACGAACAGATACAAAGTTATCACTTGACATAAAATGTGCTGAATAAATATATTGATTCACCTTTAAAAAGAGAGACGTCGCTAAGATCTGTAGAAAGATCTTACCAGTACTTGGAGAGCACCAGCAGTTGCGTAAGAGATGATGCACTATCTCTTCAGAAGCTTTCTTGCTTATTCGCATTTCTTGAGTTCAGCATAAAACACATCAAGATTAAGCAATGCTGGTCGGTTGTAGCTAATTTTCCATGTGACGTTTACCGAAATGTTGAAGCTCGGCAATGTTGTTTCATGGTTTGGTAGGTTAGTGTAAAATAATTATGTGGCCGTCAAGTCTCATTACCAGGTTATTTACAATCTCAACAATGAAACCTTGCTTTCTCTCCGGTTCACCAAAGTTTCTAATTTACTACTTTTGGAGAAGCCTGTATTTACAAGAAGTGAGTGGGAGCACTACAACCTTTCTGATAAGTATATGTAAATGACATATTGTCGATCGGAAATGATGTAGAATTTTCTGGAAAGCATAAAGGAGTGTTTGAAAAGAATTTTTCAAAGAGAGACCTCGGTGAAGCTGCTTACATATTGAGCATCAAGAATCTATATAGATAGATCAAGACGCTTGATAAGACTTTCAATGAGTACATACCTTGATAAGATTTTGAAGTAAGTTCAAAATGGATCAGTCAAAGAAGAAATTCTTGCCTGATTTGTAAAGGTGTGAAGTTGAGTAAGACTCAAAGCCAGACCACGGCAGAAAAATATAGAGAGAATGAAAGTCATTCCCTATGCATCAGCCATAGGTTCTATAAAGTATGCCATGCTGTGTACAAAAACACGTTGTGTACCTTGCCAAGAGTTTGACAGGGAAGTACAATAGTGATCCAGGAGTAGATCACTGTACAGCGGTCAAAATTATCCTTAGTAATTGGATGACTAAGGAAATATTTCTCGATTATGGAGGTGATAAAGAGTTCGTCGTAAAGGGTTACGCCGATGCAAGCTTTGACACTAAATCCAGATAACTCTAAGTATCAATCTGGATGCATATTGAAAGTGGGAGCAATTAGCTAGAGTAGCTCCATGCAGAGCATTGTAGACATAGAAATTTGCGAAATACATAGGGATCTGTATATGACAGACCCATTGACTAAACTTCTCTCACAAGCAAAACATGATCACACCTTATTACTCTTGGGTATTAATCACATAGCGATGTGAACTAGATTATTGACTCTAGTAAACCCTTTGGGTGTTGGTCACATAACGATGTGAACTATCGGTATTAAATCACATGGCGATGTGAGCTAGATTATTGACTCTAGTGCAAGTGGGAGACTGAAGGAAATATGCCCTCGAGGCAATAATAAAGTTATTATTTATTTCCTTATATCATGATAAATGTTTATTATTCATGCTAGAATTGTATTAACCGGAAACTTAATACATGTGTGAATACATAGACAAAACAGTATGTTCCTAGTATGCCTCTACTAGACTAGCTCATTGATCAAAGATGGTTATGTTTCCTAGCCATAGACATGAGTTGTCATTTGATCAACGGGATCACATCATTAGGAGAATGATGTGATGGACAAGACCCATCCGTTAGCATAGCACTATGATCGTTTAGTTTAACTGCTATTGCTTTCTTCATAACTTATACATGTTCCTATGACTATGAGATTATGCAACTCCCGAATACCGTAGGAACACCTTGTGTGCTATCAAACGTCACAACGTAACTGGGTGATCATAAAGATGCTCTACAGGTGTCTCCGAAAGTATTCGTGGTGTTGGCATAGATCAAGATTAGGATTTGTCACTCCGAGTGTCGGAGAGGTATCTCTGGGCCCTCTCGGTAACACACATCATAATAAGCCTTGCAAGCAAAAGACTAATGAGTTAGTCACGAGATGATGTGTTACGGAACGAGTAAAGAGACTTGCCGGTAAACGAGATTGAACTAGGTATAAAGATACCGACGATCGAATCTCGGGCAAGTAACATACCGTTTGACAAAAGGAACAAACGTATGTTGTTATGCGGTTCTGACCGATAAAAGATCTTCGTAGAATATGTAGGAGCCAATATGAACATCCAGGTTCCGCTATTGGTTATTTACCGGAGATGAGTCTCGGTCATGTCTACATAGTTCTCGAACCCGTAGGGTCCGCACGCTTAACGTTTGATGACGATCGGTATTATGAGTTTTTGAGTATTGATGTACCGAAGGTAGTTCGGAGTCCCGGATAAGATCACGGACATGACGAGGAGTCTCGGAATGTCCGAGACATAAAGATTGATATATTGGACGGCTATATTCGGACACCGGAAGTATACCGGAAAAGTTTCGGATTTATCGGGAATGCCGGAGGGGGTTACCGGAACCCCCTACGAGAGGGGATGGTCCATAGTGGGCCTAAAGGGTGAGAGAGAGGCAGCCCATAGGGCTGGCCGGCGCCCCCACCTAGGAATCCTAGTTGGACTAGGATTGGGGGGGCGCCACCTCTCCTATTCCTTTCCCCCTTCTTCCTTTCGGTGAATCCTACTAGGAATAGGATTGCAATCCTATTCCTAGTAGGAATCCCTTCCCTAGCCGCACCAGGAGAGTTGGCCGGCCCCTCCTCCCTTGCTACTTTATATACGGGGGCAGGGGGCACCCAAAGACACACAAGTTGAATTGTTTTAGCCGTGTGCGGTGCCCCCTTCCACAGAATCACACCTCGGTCGTACCGTCACGAAGCTTAGGAGAAGCCCTGCGCCGGTGAACACATCATATCCGTCACCACGCCGTCGTGCTGACGAAACTCTCCCGTGAAGCTCAACTGGATCAAGAGCTCGTGGGACGTCATCAAGCTGAACGTGTGCTGAACGCGGAGGTGCCGTACGTTCGGTGCTTGATCGGTTGGATCGCGAAGAAGTTCGACAACATCAACCGCGTCACTTGACGCTTCCGCTCCCGGTCTACAAGGGTACGTAGACACACTCTCCCCTCTCGTTGCTATGCATCTGGTAGATAGATCTTGCGTGATCGTAGGAAATTTTTAAAATACTACGTTCCCCAACAGAAACATGTTAACCAAACACTACAAGGAGCTAAAAGGGAGGTGTCAAATCTGGGTGCCAACCCAAAAGTTGGGGATGCCGTCGGCGACCTCCGGCCGGGAATGGCGGGGCTATGGCTCGGTGATGCGGTGGCGCTGCGATCGTGTGGGGTGTGCGGGGTTGCCACTCGGTGATGCGGCTGCAGGGCGCTCGCGTGGGGTTTGGCGGCAGAGTTGCCGCTCGGTGATGCGGCTGCAGGGCGCTCGCGCGGGGCTGCCAACATGGGGCTAGAAGCAACAACCTCTGTGTGCCACGCTTGCGGCCGAGCTCCACCTTCGGCGCCGCCCAGCCTCCCTTCTCCCGCCATCAGCCGCACCACCTGCTCCTCCGTTATGGCCGTGTGACAAGACCTAGTAGTGACTGTCACTAAAATTATGCTCGAAATTGGGGAAGATCTAGTTGAATTACTCAGATCGGGGACAAATTTAGGGTTTGCCGGCCGGAACACGGCGGCTACATGGGCCAAGCCCAGAGTAAATGAACTACCTCCCCTTCCACAAGCCGGAGAGGGGTTATATAAAGCTAAATCAGGTAAAAGTATAGAGTGACAGGTACTACAGTAAAAGGACAAGCGCGGTAACTTTTGAAAAGTAGGATGCGTCGGTGCGAGCCGTTCAGATGAAGATCGACGGCTGGGACAGTCACTTAAAGGACGAACCGGTAAGTTCACTTGATCGCCGTCAGATCGCACATCAACGATCGAGACTTCTCCAGGCGATAGCTGAGTGGCTGTTATAATTGGCGGGCCTGACAATTCCCCCCTTCTAACAACAGACTTGTCCTCAAGGATGGAATTCTGGGAAAATCTTCTGGATGAAGGCTGCTTCTTCCCAAGTAGCATTTTCTACAGGTAGGTTGAGCCACTTGATGTGCCACTGTACCACTGGAATGCTGATGTCTCCTTGTACCCGAGGAATCAGCCTTCTGTCCAATAAGGTTTCTGGTTGAATGAGGATGTGCCCCTGTGCATCAAGTAGGGGTAGTGCTGGGTTTGGAACAGCTTCAGGTCCAATGTGCTTCTTGAGTTGGCTGACATGAAAAGTGGGATGGAGTTGACAGCCCTCAGGTAAAAGGAGACGATAAGCTACAGCTCCAATTCTTTCCATAACTCTGAATGGACCATAATGTTTGGAGTGAAGTTTTAAGTGTCTGTGTATACTTAGGCTTGTGTGCCTGTATGGTTGCAGTTTGACATAAACCATATCTCCCACTGCAAATTGTCTTTCAGATCTTTTCTTATCAGCAAAGTACTTCATTCTTTCTTGTGCTTTGAGCAAGTTATCCTTAATCTGTTGTGCTATTGCTTCCATGTCCATTTGAGCTTGATGATCATCTCCCTCCACTGGTGGTAGCATCAGTTCTGCAATCAGGGGAGGTGGCCTTGCATACAAGGCTTGAAAAGGGGTCATTTGCAATGATGTGTGGAATGTGGTGTTGTACCACCATTCAGCCATGGATAACCAAGAGTGCCACTTCATGGGATGGGCAAAAGCCATGCATCTCAGGTAGTTTTCCAGGCACTGGTTTACTCTTTCAGTTTGCCCATCAGTTTGGGGGTGGTAGGAAGTACTCAAGTGTAGTTTGACTCCCATTTTAGTGAACAGATGTTGCCATAGGTGACTAGTGAAGATCCTGTCTCTGTCAGTTACTATCACAGTGGGCAAACCATGTAGTCTGAATATATTGTTAGTGAAGGCTTGTGCTACTGTTTTGACAGTAATGGGATGTCTCATAGCAATGAAGTGAGCATATTTGGTGAAACGGTCAACCACTACAAGTATCATGTCCTTGTGTTCAGATTTGGGCAGTCCTTCTACAAAATCCATGCTAATGTGGGTCCAAGCAAAATCAGGAACTGGCAGTGGTTGCAGCAACCCAGGGGACTGCACATGTTGAGCCTTGTTGAGTTGACAGACTGGGCACTGCTGTACAAAGGTTTGGACTGCTTTTCTCATGCCTGGCCATGTGAAAAGGATTTTCAATCTGTGGTAAGTTGCTCTTTCACAAGAGTGGCCTCCTAGTTCAGACTTGTGAAAAGAAGTGAGGAGGGAGTTCTTCAGTGCACTGTTGTTGCCAATTAGGATTTTTCCTTTGTATCTGAGAACTCCACTGGTTAGGGTATAAGGAGGTTGTGCAGCTGGGTCTATAGCTAATTTAGCTAGTAAGTCAGAACATTTTATATCCCCTTTGTAACTGTTTGCAACTTCAGTTATCCAAGTTGGAATAGCAGTGCTTGATCCTAGTGTGAGTATTGCATACTTAACTCTGGAGAGAGCATCAGCCACTCTATTCTCTTTTCCTTTCTTGTATCCACTGTGAACTTGTAACCCATGAGTTTTATGAGGAGTTTGTGTTGAATGCCTTCAGTCACTTTCTGTTCTTGTATGTATTTTAAACTCTGCTGATCAGTTCTGATGATCAAGGAGGAAGAGGCAAAGTAATGTTTCCATTTATTAATAGCTTCAATGATTGCCAAGGCTTCTTTATCATAGGTGGACCATGCTGCAGCTTTGGGGCCAAGTGCTTTGCTCATGTAAGCAATGGGTTGCCCATTCTGCATTAGTACTGCTCCAATTCCATATCCAAAAGCATCAGCCTCCAACACAAACGGTAGGGAGAAGTTGGGTAGGGCCAGAACTGGAGCAGATGTCATTTTCCCTTTTAATTATTGGAAGGCAGTTCTTTGGGTATCAGTCCATTGAAATCCATCTTTCTTCAATGCATCAAATAGTGGCTTGCAGATCAGACCATAATTTTGAACAAACCTTCTGTAATACCCTGCTAACCCCAGAAAACTTCTTAACTGTGTCACATTTTGAGGTGTAGGCCAGTTCAGGATTGCTTCCACTTTAGCAGGGTCTGTTGATACTCCCTTATCAGAGATTACATATCCCAGATATTCCACTTGGTTTTGTGCAAAAGTACACTTGGAGAGTTTTGCATATAATTGGTGTTTCCTGAGTGCTTCAAGTACCAGTGTCACATGTTCCAAATGCTCATTGTAAGTTTTACTAAAGATGAGGATATCATCAAAGAAAACCAGAACACAATGCCTCAGGAGGGGTCCCAAAACAGTCTGCATTAATTCTGTAAAAGAGGGTGGTCCATTTGTCACTCCAAAGGGCATGACTAGGAACTCAAATAAGCCTATGTGAGTGCTAAAAGCAGTTTTTGCAATATCTCCTTCTTTCATTCTAATTTTGTGATAGCCACTTCTGAGATCCAACTTAGTAAAGATCTTAGCTCCATTGAGTTCATCTAGTAGATCTTCTATCATAGGAATGGGGTACTTGTTCTTGATTGTGTGTGCATTTAATTTTCTGTAATCAATGCATAACCTACAAGTTAAATCCTTTTTCTTGACCAATATAGCAGGAGAGGAATATGGGTTGTGGCTCAGTCTGATTATTCCTTTTTGAAGAAGGTCTTTTATAATTTCCTCCAGAGCATTTTTTTGGTGGTGTGGCAATCTGTACCCCCTCTGGTTTATAACTGGTGCTCCAGGTTCTAAGTTGATTACATGATCACAATCTCTTTTGGGGGGTAGTCCATTGGGCTCTTCAAAAACATCCTTGAAGTTCTCTAATATTGTGGTAATTCCAGGTTTTGTGACAGAATCATGGATAGTCTCAAGTTGTACTGGTTGCATCCACATTAGAGCTCCAGTGAGCATGTCTTCCAGTATATTTTCCATATCTTGTAACAAAGGAGTGCAAGGGCTGGTTGGCAAACTCTCATCCAAGAATTTGATGTGTTCTCCATTTGGGTGTAGGATGCCTAACTGCATTTTAGGAAGATCAAATGTAACAGGGCTGTGCTGATACATCCAATCAGCTCCCAGAATGATGTCATATCCAGTGAGTTTCAGCATTCTGAATTCTGCTACTAATTCTACTCCTTGGATAGTGTACTTGGTGTTGGAGAGGGTGAAATCACTGTACAATTTGCCCCCATTTGCTACAGTTACCTGAACTTGTTTGACTGGTGTTGCAGGGCATCCAGATTGTGCTGCTAGTGTAGGTGAAATGAAAGTTGTAGTGCTTCCACTATCCACTAGAGCCATGCCTACAGTATTTCCAATATGAACCTGTAGTGTGAAAGTGTGCTTCTTTTTGTCTTCAGGGATTCCTGTGGCTGCATGCATAGAGATTTTCAGTTCTTGTTTCTCAGGGGTGTCTGTCTCCCATTCAGATTGTTCTTCCTCTTCTGCATCCAGTATGTAAATGATGTCAGGGTTTGCCACTTGTCCTTGCAGAGCTTGAATTTGGGCTTTTTGTGACATCTTGCACACCTGCTTGTGCCCAGGGAACCATGGCTCTCTGCATTTATAACAAATGCCTTTCTCTCTAGCTTGTTAAATGACAGTAGCAGGAGAAGTGCTTATAGGAATGACAGGTTTTGGAAGTTCCCCTGAGTTTCCTCTCCTGTAGTTGGGCACATAGGACTTCTGTGGAATAGCAGGGGGACAAGATTTTTCAATTCTTCTGGCTAACCACATTGCTTTTGTGATGTTGGGGGGTTCTAAGCATTCCAAGTGACTTTGGATATAAGGGTTCAGGCCTGCAATGAAACTGTGCATGTAATAATCATCAGGTACTGCAGGATTGTCTCTCCTCATCAAATTCATTTGCTGCTCAAATTCTGTTATGTAGAGGTCTACTGAGGTTTGTTGGGTTAACTTGTGAAAGGCCTTTACATTTTCACAAACATAGGTTATTGCAAACCTTTGTGTGAGAGCAGAACAGAACTTGTGCCAAGGAGTATGGTAAGTAATGAACCCAGTTCCTCTCCACCATTGAATAGCTGGCCCTTTTAAATAAGAAACTGCTATTTCAGTTCTCTGTTCAATAGGAGTTCTAGCAGCAGAGAAGTATTGTTCAATGTTCTGAACCCATGAGTCTGCATCTGTTCCATCAAATTCAGCTATGTTTAGCTTTGCAGGTTTAATACTCAGGAGGTTTCTTCTGGCTTCAGGAGTGAAAGGTATGTTTCTGTCCCTCCTAGTTTCTGTTTCAGATAAGTCTTCTACTGTCAGCATCTGTTTAGATGGTAGGCCTTGTTGTTGCTGGGGGGTGTGAAGTTCCTGCTTATTAGCAGTGTGGTGTGGGTGTCTGTAGGGGCCTTTGGGGGTGCCATCCATGTTAAGCTCCCTGCCTGATGCTTTGTCCACTAATACAGCTGATCCCCCCAGTGGGTAATCTTGTTTTTCAGTGTTGAACTTGTTGTTGGGTAGTTGCTTGGGTCTGCCTGGAAGAGCTGTTGTACTTCCCTTCCCTGAGAATGGTTCAGGCCTCTCATCTTCTTCTTCAACTTCTTCTACTGGCTATTCAGCAGTCAACTTTAGCAGAGTCGTCTGAATTTTCATGAAATTCTTCTGGATGCTAGCAAAATTCTTGTTGACCGACTCGGTGAAGTGATAGAATTCCTTTCGGTCCTCCTCTCTTTCTTGCCGGAGTGTTTTGATGTCCAATTGCAAAGACTCCAGTTCCAAACACCCCGTGTCGTTCGTCTCTTCTGCCATCTCGTCCGGTTTTGTGTTGGTCATTCCTTGTAGATCCAGATCGAAACGAGCTTGCGAAGAACGGGTGGTGGGAGAGATCTTGCCCCGTAGAGTGGAAAACTCACCGTGCTGAACTAGGACCGCATTGAAGGGAGGGCTGGGTGGGATTTTGCACTGAACAATTGTTCTTCAGAAACCACTACTTCACCTTCTTCTGCCAGTCGATCCACCGCCCCCAAACGCCGCCAAACACCGCCGCACGTCAGATCGGAGGCCAGATCGGATCTGGGTCAACTCCCACCTCCAAGGACTACAACCTACGCTCTGATACCACTTGACAGGACCTAGTAGTGACTGTCACTGAAATTATGCTCGAAATTGGGGAAGATCTAGTTGAATTACTCAGATCGGGGACAAATTTAGGGTTTGCCGGCCGGAACACGGCGGCTACAAGGGCCAAGCCCAGAGTAAATGAACTACCTCCCCTTCCACAAGCCGGAGAGGGGTTATATAAAGCTAAATCCAGTAAAAGTAGAGAGTGACAGGTACTACAGTAAAAGGACAAGTGCGGTAACTTTTGAAAAGTAGGTTGCGTCGGTGCCAGCCGTTCAGATGAAGATCGACGGCTGGGACAGTCACTTAAAGGACGAACCGGTAAGTTCACTTGATCGCCGTCAGATCGCACATCAACGGTCAAGACTTCTCCAGGCGATAGCTGAGTGGCTGTTATAATTGGCGGGCCTGACATCGTGCTGCTGCAGCTATGTGCTGCACATGCGCCGCTGCTCCCCGCCGCCGTCGCGGGCGCACCCTTCATCACCTCTCGATTTCGAAGACGAAATCTGGTGAGAAGGATCACGCCACTGGGAAGTCTTGTGATGGAAAGTTGAGTGGTGAGGGGATCCGATTGGGATCTGCTCCTTTTTTCCTTGCGTAATTGTTGGGGTTGCGGCCGCGGGTCAGATCGGGACGGCAAAGTTTTCGTCCGCCCTCTGAAATCGCTAAACGCACTCTTGACTGGCGGTTAGCGTAATTGGACGGCTAGATGAAATCAAGTGACTAAGATCGTAAGGCTATAATTGGTCGAGAGTGTTATGTGTAGATTAGGTTGGGTGCGTTTAGGGATAAATATGTTTGCTTGTTTAATAATAAGTAGTTGAGATTTGCTACGTCCACACCACAATGAATGATGGCTGTTAGATTGTGTCTAGTGGGCCTAATCGTGTGGTGCTAGTTGATCCGCGTGTTTCTGTTGAACTAATTGCTGGGTGCACGTAAGAAAGTTCTTGCTTGATTGTTTAATAGTAGTGGAGATAATTCAGTTTTTGGAAGAAAGGAACTTCGCCAAGGCCCCAAAATAATTTAAATTGGCAAATGATTGTGCACATGTTGCACAACGTGTGGCAAACATCTATTTTGATCATTGCTCAATTTTTTATAATATTATTTTAGGCACGAAAGAGTTATGATACTATTTCTTGTTCATGTAAAATTGAATAAATGTTCTCTTATTATTGCCAATTCAAACGGAGATATTTAATATTCATATTATTACTGGTTGTAGTCTTCAACATGAGAAATATTACTAATTTCCTAGGGTCAACATGCAAGTGGCCGGCGCACAGATGCAGAAGCTGCTATGTACGCTAGCTTTGGTCTGGCTGGTTGCAAACTACTGTTTACTTTGAACGCTAGCTTTGCTCTGGCTGGTTGCACGCTTAGCAAATGATAAGTAAATTATTTCAGCATTTGGCTGGCTGATTGCTCTAGCTGGGTGATCAAAGACCAAAGTATAGTTTCCCGCAAATAAAAAGGAGCAAAGTATAGTATCACTTCAAGTGCTCAATCATGAAGAGCGACAACATCTTGTAAAACTTAATTCAAATTATAGTACCATCTTCAACATTTCAGCATAGTAAGCACATAGCATGAGCCTTGAAAAATCAAGAAAAGAGAAGAAGGCCAGCACTACTAATGAAGAACGTAGCTTGCCCACGAAATTCTCAGAGAAGAACAGTGTATCCCTGGAAGAATAGAGTTATGTTCACAATCATCTACTCCCTCCGTTCCAAAATTATTCTCTTGGATTTGTCTAGATATGGAAGCATCTAACACTAAAACGTGACTAGATACATCCTTATTTAGACAAATCAAAGACAAGAATTTTGGGACACAGGGAGTACAATATCTAGGTAGCCTACGCAAACCTGGAAAATCACTCATCATACATGAGTATTCGAGAATTGATATACAGGCATACAAGTAAGGGTGGAGGACCTGGTGCTCACCTTGTTGGGGGGCATGCGACGAATCAAACCCTGGCCTCTGGGTCACTACTCACGAGCAGGGGCCATGGCACCATGACAACAACACACGCATCACACAAGGCGCAGCCGAAGAACGCAAGACGCGCGCGAGGCAGTGCAAAGGGCGTCACCGCGTCAGGGTGCATGGCCAACAGCGAACTGGAGGCAGTCATCGCGTGCTCACCTTCCCGAAGCTGACACGGAGGCGGACAGACAGGGAGCTGGGGCACCTTCTTGCATCTTCTTCGGCGGTAGCCTAGCTTTGGCCGCAACCGCATCTCTTGACAACGACGACATGGGGCGGGCGGCTCCGGTAGTAGGGGCGGTGGGGCGCCCACAGTCTGGGCGGACACGGGGTCGATCGAGGTGCCGGTGACTTGAGAAAGTTGCATGCCAAGCATGAGATACACCTTCGCGACATAGGACGGTGGGGTGTTGGTGGTCTGGGTAGGCGTGAGCTCGTGCCGTCGGCAAGCTGGGCGAGCTCGAGGACAGAAACATCACCACCACATGCACCTACGACGCTGTCATTGACACTGAAGAAGGCGGCAACGCATCACCGCAGACTGCGTTCCGCCATTGCCTCCTCTTCTCGGTCGAAGCCTCTGCACATTCCTGGCCATCAGAGTGATTCCGAAAGTTGGGTTGTGGTAAAACTAAGGCAAGTAAAGAGAGCGCCGGTGTTGCAAACAGAGTAGTCCACTCCGTCGCGGTCGTCAATCCCTTGTTGCCCAAAAGAAGAGTAAAAATGCAGCAAAAGGAAACTAAACAAGTGGAAGAGGGACTGAGGGACACCGGACATACGGGACAACGACCTCGTCTAGGTCGTGAATGGGATCCAGCGGACAGCGGCGTGCATGTGTCTTATTCCATAGCCGCCGACATAGAGCCCGGTCGCGGACGTCGGGCGTCCACTCCATGAAGTTGAGCGTCGTCGTGGCCGACTGCACGCAAACAGCAAAGAATCGCCATGACGACGTTTTCGTCCAGTCGTCGGCTCACCGGGCCAGGACGTGCGCTGCTCAAAGATTCCTGAACAATACAAGAGAAAAGAGGATTCAGGTATCCGGCTGAAGCAACGCGGCGGCGAGGGTCTGATCGTCCTCGTCGAACACCGCGCGAGCTCGCGAGGTCCAGGTCGTGCAAGACGGACCGCTCCTCTTCCGCAATGGCAACCACTAAATGCAAGGACGAACGCACGAATGGCTGAAACCGGAATGGGAGGAAGACGGATTGAAGGGCCATGTATTTATAGCAAGCAACCACGAACCGAAAAACAAATTGAAGACAACCACTGTGTGTAGGAAAGAAGCAACTAGAAAGATGGAGAAAAGCGGCAGCCGACTTCACAAGAACATAGGTGCCGCAAGAGAAATCTAATCTCGAACGTTCAGGACAGGGAACAACCAGAGTTGGGTTGTGGTAAAACTGAGGCAAGGAAAGAAAGCGCCGGCGTTGCAAACAGAGTAGTCCACTCCGCCGCGGTCGCCAATCCCTTGCTGCCCAAAAGAAGAGTAAAAATGCAGCAAAAGGAAACTAAACAAGTGGAAGAGGGACTGAGGGACACCGGACATACGGGACAACGACCTCGTATAGGTCGCGGATGGGATTGTGACGCCCCCGATTTGACCGTACACTAATCATGCACGCAAATGTGTACGACCAAGATCAGGGACTCACTGGAAGATATCACAACACAACTCTAGACACAAATTAAAATAATACAAGCTTTATATTACAAGCCAGGGGCCTCGAGGGCTCGAATACAAAAGCTCGAAAACACAAGAGTCAGCGGAAGCAATAATATCTGAGTACAGACATAAGTTAAACAAAATTTGCCTTAAGAAGGCTAGCACAAAAGTAGAAATGATCGAAAAGGCAAGGCCTCCTGCCTGGGACCTCCTAACTACTCCTCGAAGCCAATCTGCACGTAGAAACCTCCTCGGGATCTTCTGGGTCCGGGACTCCACCATCTGGTTGCGTCATCCGAGAAGAAGCAACAAAAGGGGAAAAGGGGGAGAAAAGCAACCGTGAGTACTCATCCAAAGTACTCGCAAGCAAGGATCTACACTACAATGCAATGATATCTGTGTAAGGGGGTAATGTCTGTGGGCTGAACTGCAGAATGCCAGAATAAGAGGGGGATAGCTAATCCAAACGAAGACTACGCTTTTGGCCACCTCCATCTTGCAGCAGTAGAAGAGGGTAGCTGGAAAGTAACAAGTATCCTCACTTCTGGAAGCCTCCGTCTTGCAGCAGTAGAAGGGAATAGATGGTAGGTTGACCAAGTAACATCGTATAGCATAATCCTACTCGGCGATCCTCCCGCACATCACCCTGTGAGAGAGCAACCACCGAGTTGTATCTCGCACTGGTAAGGGTGTGTTTTATTAAGTATCCGGTTCTAGTTGTCATGAGGTCGGAATACAACTCCGGGTCGTCCTTTTACCGAGGGACACGGCTATTCGAATAGATTAACTTCCCTGCAGGGGTGCACCACATAACCTAGCACGCTTGATCCCATTTGGCCGGACACACTTTCCAGGGTCATGCCCGGCCTCGGAAGATCAACACGTCGCAGCCCTACCTAAGCACAACAGAGAGGTCACCACGTCGGTCTAAGTCCTAAGCACACAGGGGTCTGGGCCCATCGCCCAATGCACACCTGCACGTTGCGAGGGCGGCCGGTGAGCAGACCTAGCAACCTCCATTACTAAGGAAGTTACGTTACGCGGTCCAACCCGGCGCGCGTCGCTAAACTGCTAACGTCAAGAAGGCTTCGGCTGATACCACGACGTCGAGTACCCATAACTATTCCCACGTAGCTGGTTAGTGTGTATAGACCAAATGGCCAGACTCAGATCAAATATCCAAACTCGTTAAACGTGTTATTATGAAATAACCGCGGACAACGACCAGGGCCAGGCCACCTCTCCACTGGGTGTCTCAACCTGCCCTGTCGCTCCGCCACAAAGATCCACTCGGGGGCCGTCGGGAACTCAGGCCCACCACAACCTGGATGGAGCCACCTGTCCTTTCAGCCCCCATATCGGAATAACTTGTGGGTACTCAAAGAGCCGACCCGACTTTAGTCACATCATGTACCATGTAAAGTGTATGTAGTATATACCCGTGATCACACCCAAGTGATCACGACCCGATAGAATAGCAGGGCAGGCGGACAAGGGTGTAGGGCCACTGATGGAGTACTAGCATCCTATACTAAGCATTAGGATGGCAGGTAAAGTATCAATGGTTGTAGCAACAATGACAGGCTATGCAGCAGAATAGGAGTAACCGAACAGTAACATGCTACACTACTCTAATGCAAGCAGTAGAGAGAAGAATAGGCGATATCTGGTGATCAAAGGGGGGGCTTGCCTGGAAGCTCTGCACACGAAAGGAATCTTCGGAAGCGTAGCCGTAGTCGAACACCAAAGCATCAATGGTCTCGGGGTCTATCACAGTATCGGACTCTACCGAAAATAAGCAACGAAGGGGGAAACAAATAAATAACAGAGCAAACAATAGCATCACAAAGCATAACATGGCAAAAGGCGGTGCTACGTGTGACCTAACGCGGTGCTCGGTGATACAGGCGAAGAGGAATAACATCCGGGAAAGTATTCCCGGTGTTAGGCATTTTCGGGCAGATGAAACGGAGGGGAATGTTGTATGTTCGGTATGATAGAGATGTGTGGCGGACGAACGAACCACGTATTCGGATTCGTCTCGTCGTTCTGAGCAACTTTCATGTACAAAGTATTTTCATCCGAGTTACGGTTTAAAAGATATGATTTTCTAAAGTTTTTATTAATTTCTGGAATTTAATATTAATTAAATTAATTCGAAAATGGATTTATGACATCAGCATGACATCATGCTGACGCCAGCATGGTTGACTGGTCAACCTGGCCAGTGGGTCCCACCTGTCATTGACTGTTTAAATAATGAACAGTTAATTAAGTTAATTAGTGTTTAGGTTAATCTAAACAGAATTAATTAATGTAATTAAGTAATTAATTAATTAGTTAATTAATACATTTAATATTTTTATTTTTATTTTTATTTTTATTAATGTTTTTTTTTCTGGGGCTGGGCCCGAATTGTCATAAGCACATGGGGCGGGGCCCAGCTGCCAAAGGCCCATCCGGCCTTAGCGGGCACAGGGCACAGGGCAATCGGGCGATGGGCGCTGGGCACCGCTCGCCCAAGCCAGCAACGGGGCACGGCGCCGGCGGGGCGCCAGCGGCCAGGCGCACGGCCGGAGGCGGCACCGGACCGACGAGCATCGGTAGGCGGTAGGGGAGGCCGGCGGCGATTGGGGGTAGCAAGCGGCAGCAGCAGTCAAGCGCAAGGGGGCAGGGGCGGTCGTGGCTGCGGCCCGGAGCATGGCGAGGCGAGCTCGGCGGCTGGCCGGAGCGAGCGCGGGGCGCGATGGCGCGGGCCTCGGCGTGGGGAACGCGGCCAGGGGAGGCCCGGGGTGCCGCGGCCGTCGCGCTGGCCAGCGGCAGCAGTGAGGTGGTGGCGCTAGGCGCAGGCGGGCGGCGGTGCTAGGCGCGGTTCGGGAAGCGGCGAGCGGCGAGCGAGCGTGGCCGGGGACAGCGACAGCGGCGTCGTCAGGCAGCTGCGGCCGCTGCAGGCCATAGCGCAGCACGCAGCTGCACGCGGCAGGGCCACGCGTGAGCGTCGCCGGAGCGGGGTTGGGGCGGTCGACTGCGGTCGCTACTACGGCGGCGAGCGGCGGTGATGGTGGCCTACGCCATCGGGTTCGAAAGGAAAGGAGGGGGGCGAGGAGCTCACGTCGGTGCCGAAGGTGAACTCGAGGAGGCTGGGGACGGGCCGGAGACGAGGTAGTCGACGACGGCGGCTGGCGCACCCGACGGAGATGAGATGAGGAAGAAGAGGTCGACGGCTCAGTCCACGCAGCTTCCCGCCTTGCTCCAATGCCTTGAACGGACGTGGAGGAACGCGACGAACCCCCAGGACATGCTCCCGAGCGCCGGCAAGGCCGGTGGACGCGTCAACGACGGTGAGGAAGGCGCGACCGTGTGAATTTGTGAGCTCAAAATCGAGCCAGAGGAGGGGGAGAGGTGGAGCTGGATCTGAGGGGGGTAGCTAGGGTTCGACGGGGAGAGGGGCACTGGTTAAGTAGCCGAGCCGGCCCGCCGGATGGTAGCCACGGTGATGGCCGAGGCCGTGGCGGCCATCAGCACTGTCCACGCCTCCTCTGTGAACAGAGGAGGGGGATGAGGGGCGTGGTGGGCTGGCATGTGGCCAGTTGGGCCAAGGCCCACTGGGGAAGGGGGGCTTTGGTTTGCTTCTTTTTTGTTGTTTGTGTTTTGTCTGTTTTTCTTTTCTTTTATTTATTTCTCCCTTTTCTGTTTTATTTAAATTTAGATTTGTAAAAATCAAAAGTTATATCTAAAATAGTATTATTAAGTATGCTACTGCCCCATTAACTTTTGGGCAACTAAATAAATAGTTTATTATTTTAGAAATACAAAAGGCGTTCATTTAAATGGTTTACCTACAATTATAACTATTTAAGTGCATTTAAACTATTTATAAGATTGTGGTTTCTCCACCATAATCATCTACGATTTATTTGCTACGATTTGAACAATTTTGTTTTGATATTTTGAATCTTTAATTATTTGACTTTGTTTTAAATTTGAAATTCGAATCGGTTTGAATCATCGTGAAATTATCAACAGTAATTGTGGTGATGTGGCATCATTAGCAGAGTTTAATTGTAGCTTGATTACCCGGGCGTCACAATTCTCCTCTACTACAAGAAATATCATCCCGAGATTTAGGAGCGGAAGAAAGGGGGAAGGGATTTGGTTACGAAATTCTAACGAGTCTTCTCGGTCTTGGCTGCCCTTTCGAAGAGGTTGATCCATTTTGTTGATGTCTTCGTTTATCTGCTTCAAGTTATCGTGATCAAGTCGTCATCCTTTCTTCGGGATCTCCATCGTCCTACGAGCGTGACCGGGGGGAAAAAACTCCGGAAGAACGCATCTCCACAAGCTGGGCATCTGACGGTGAACTCAATGGGAAATACACGAGGTACCCCACGAGTTGTATTTCAGTGAACTCGTTGAGTGCAAAATACGATGGTACCAAAGTTTTAAATGGGTAGGCAATCATTCGATGCCTAGACAGAAGCTAGAACAACGAGAATAACAAGGTGTTTGATATCAGGATGAAACATGGTAGAATTTAGCTCGTGACTTACACACGAAGCCAAGTGCAAAGAATACATTAGAATCAGGGTTGTACAAGAGAGTCAGGTTTTGATCCCGTGGACCTGTGGGTTATGGCCCACCATGTGGGCTGAAATAGGAAGGGTGGTGACATCTTGCATAGCCACGACACGGAGGCATGTGAGTGGATAGCTTGTCAGCTATGTCGGCAACAATGTCGGAACCAAGGACGGGGGACGAAGAGAACCATTTTCTTGCTCGTTGAAATGAGGCGGACCGGTAGGCAAAGTTTTCTTCCATCGGTGGTTACCGGAATGTTATCAACAATAGGAACAAGGTCTTACTGTCAGAGTTGTACACCAAGGTGTTTACATAATCAGAAAATTATTACTGCTTAGCTTATATGAAGATCATAGAAAGGTTAAACAAACAAATGGAAAGGAAAATTGTGATTTCACACAATTATTAGGAGTATATCCTTCCCATGGACAAGAAGAACATGACATAAATGGTAGGAGAGCAAGTACCCAACCATTTAGATAAAGAGGCAAGGATTAATCAAGATGTTACCCATACAACGGTGTCTGGACAACTGACCAAGAAACATTTAGCATTGGGCTTCAAATGCGCTTGTTGAAAATCGGAGTACCATAGACATGCTTCGAGATAGCATTGGCATGGTCTTGAAGTAAAGGTTGGACTTGGATACACAAGGGATTCATCAGGAACAACTTATAGAATAAGTCTTACAATTTCCTCCTGGAAGAATGGTTATCCTTGCAAAAGAGATTATAATGTTAGGTCCTCCAGCCAGGGGTGCTAGGCATGACATCATATTACCGGGTCAACAAGGGACCAACAGTATAACTACTAGAAGGTTGTCCCAACCATCATAACTGACCGAGATTCAGATCCGATTAGTGTCATGATACCTCAGACATCAGGATGTTCGAGAAGAAAAAGGTGCAACACAAATCAACGAAGTAACATTGCAAGATTCTCGGGAAATGAACTATGGGAGCGGGTTCCCGAATTAATAGTTCATCATTTAAACGAAGGAGAGGATGAGGAGGCGGCTGATGAGCTCAGCGACAATTCATCAAGAATTCCAAACGGATGGATTTCCACAATAGTGTGAACAAAAATATGACACTTGTCAATTCAAATGATATAATGTTGTATGCTCGAGGAAAACATACAGCATTAATCATTAGTTGAAAACGTGTGCCCGAATTATGACCTTAGACGACAAGATCAATGTTAGAGTGATGATTCAATAACCAACGGCCTAAGAATGAACTGTCGATCGTTAACTTCAAAGCAATAGGGTTGCTAGAAGTACAGAACTCAAGCAGCATCGTTAGCATATTGGTATCCTGGTTAAAAAACAACACGGGGACCAAGGAAGAATGGTGATGGTGAGAAGTATCATCATACCGAGAATATCTAAGAGGTGGAGCAATCCCTCAACATTCGCGACATAAAAGACAGTAATACTTCAAGGCGAAACACAACACTAGCTGGAGAGCAAGTTGTTTTCATAATGCAGACAAGTTCACAACGAAAGGAAGTCAAGGGTGTTGTCGATGATAATAAAAATCATCGAGGGCAAGAAAGGTATTTCTCATTATGAACACAGTTGACATCTCGAAAGAAGTCAAAGTGTTGAAGGTGATCCGACACATTTGTCGGGAAGTTTCAAGAGGATGCAATCAAACAACAACGACAACAAGCAAGAGAATGACGAAGTGGAAAGTTATAGGATCAATATAAGAGATGCAAGATCGGAACCAACATTCACTACAGGAATCAGCTTCTTTGCCGACTGCCATGGCAGACGGCAAAGGCATGAATGGCAGTCGGCAAAGCTCTTTGCCGACTGCTAGCTGTCGGCAAACAGTCCGGCTCAATTCCTGCCGGTAAAGGCCTTCTTTGCCGTCTGCTTCACAGAAGCAGTCGGCAAAGCTCTTTGCCGTCAGCCGTTTGCGGCCGGCAGACGGCAAAGGGCATGGCTCCGTTAGCCGCTAACGGAAGGCTTTGCCGTCAGCCTCCTACAATCACAGACGGCAAAGAAGTTTGTTTGTTTATTAAAATAAATAAACAGTCCAAGTGCAGAGGCTATAAATAAACACGACATTATCCATCCACACTTTGTTCCAAGAATCGAAGACGAACGGACAAATTTCACAATACAAAATTACAATATTTACACAGAATACATCATCCACACTTTGTTCCAAGAATACATCATCCACGAATGGACAAATTTCACAAATTTCACAATACGAACACGACATTATCCATCCACACTTTGTTCCAAGAACGAACGGACTCCTCTGTGCCCGTGGTCGCCGGAGCAACTAGCAGCCGCGCCCTCTCACTTCTCCTCGAGGCCGGGGCCGGGGTTCGAGGCCGGCGGAGGCCGGCGGGGCTGACGGAGCCGGGGTCGATGGAGGCCGGCAGGGGAGACGGGGTGTGGGGGCCGTCGCGGTCGACGAGCGACGAGATGCGGAGGCAGGCGGGGGCGACGGGCGACGGGGCCGGGGCCGGCGGACGAGAAGGCGACCAGTGAGGCCGGGGCCGGCAGGCGAGATGGCGGCCAACGAGGTGGTGGCGGGCGTCGGCGGGCCGATGGAGGCCGGCGGGGGCGACAGGCGAAGTGGCCGGGGCCGGCGGTGAAGGGGGAAGTGGACGCGGCCGGCGGAAGAGGTAGTGGCCGGCGAGGCTGGATCCGGCGGGCGAGGTGTTGGCCGGCACTGCCGGGGGTCAAGGCGGTGGCGGGCGCCGGCCGGCCGGTGTGCCGATTTGGATCGAGAGGGAGAGAAAGGAGAGAGAGAGATGTGGTGGGGTGAGGTGGGGATAAGGGACAGAGAGAGAGACGTGGTGGGGTGAGGTGGGACGTGGTGGGGTGATGCTGCCCTCGGGGCGTGTGCATCGTGGGTGCGTGCGTGGGTGTGCGTCCGATGGGGTGTGGGTGGGGATGCCAGGTCATCGATCCGCATGATCGATCCGGGTGTTGTGCTTCTTCTTTGCCGTCCGCCCCGGCTTAGCCGTCTGCTATTTGTTCTTTGCCTGTTAAGTGGCCCCACGTCACTTCTTTGCCGTCTGCTGGCAGATGGCAAAGATTGGACATTGCCGTCTGCTAGCAGACGGCAAAAAAGTTAACCTCTTTGCCGTCTGCCAGCAGACGGCAAAGAAGTTGACCTAGCCACGCCGTGCCCCGTAGGGCCCACTAGGCTCTTTGCCGTCTGCCTTTTCCCTCTTTGTCGTCAGCTGGCAGACGACAAAGAGCCAGCTGATGGCAAACAGTCTCTTTGCCATCTGCCAGCTCTTTGCCGTCTGCTATCCCAAGGCAGACGGCAAAGAGCCTCTTTGCCATCAGCTGGCAGACGGCAAAGAGCTGGCAGATGGCAAAGTAGCAGATTCCAGTAGTGATTGCCTTTCGAGACAAGCAACATGATGTTGAAAGCTCGACGTAAGTTGTGCTCACACACTGAAGAATTCGTGCACCAAAGAAGGACGAGGTAGCACAGTCAAAGATAGCTAGACAAGGGATGTACCCGATAGTCTAGGAATAAACCAGATTGAGTTTAAAAATTTCCCAGTAACATCTACTAGTGGTGTTGAATTTTTAGAGCAGATTTGATTTACTAAACAATGTCCTCGGTTGACGGCAACCTAGAACCCGTAGAGTGATTACGACAAGCAAAGGTATTACTTCATCAAAAGTTCAAAAGGTGTGGTGCAAAGGCATGATATCCTCGAGATATCAGAGGGTAAAACTCGAAGGTAGAACACGATAGAAATTGAACTAGGTCATTGACCTATGACAGTAGGATGATTTAACCTTGTCAAAAATTGACGAGGCGTGGAATGGATTTAATCCAGATATATTGAATAAGGACAGCATGGTCGAAACCATAACTGCAAGGGGTCAAATTTATTGACACCGAAAGAATTATTTAGATGAAAAATCATTTTGCAAGAAGCTCCCGAGACGGTCTACATCGTTTCCATGGGCATGAACAAAATCTCAAGGTCGACTCCCATTTCTCCAATGCATACGTTTCATTTACCTCCTGCTTTGATAAAACTGTAGTGTTGGAATTTTATCCGGTAGAACACCGGAAGGGTATGACTTGTGAAAACTTTTTGGGTTCTCACGGATTAGGGGAAGGCATAGGTTCAACCCATCGGGCATCTTAGTATCATATACCACAAGTTTCAAAAGTAAAAACACAAGCTCGAAAGCAGAGCATGGTTGGCCAAGCAGAGGATGCAATTTACCAAAGGCATTATGTATCAGGGGAAGAACTCAAGGTTTTGATATGTAGGAACGGTCGGATAATAATCCACAAAAGGATCTAGCGGACCGCAAGGAATCAGATGTGAGTATCGATACTCAACCAGAAGAAGAAATAATTAAAGGAGACCAGATTATAGAAACAACTGACTAATTCGACCAAATGTAAAGGAATTATGTTTTCCGAATCAAGAGATTAGAAGCAAACGCTCTGATCAAGGATGGACAAGCTGAATATGCTTGGGGATACAATCGATGGCAATTTGATTGGTCGAGATCCAACCAGGTTTAAAATGACGTCTGCGTCGGAAGGATGAATTCTAGGATCTAATTGGGGATTGCGAGCATCCGCAACATTTTGAACCAACGGACTCGAAATGACAGTGACAAGGATGGCAATAAGATTGCCAGACTTATGGGATTAACCATATAGCACGCAAGCAAGAATTTCAAGATAAATATGTTGTTGAGGATTTTCTAAAGCTCGAATAGGATTTCGAAGACTTTAGTGAAACATATGTGTGAGGATTAATTTGTAGGTGTATTCAGTCGACCAGGAACTGCAAGGCAGTAGGCACAAAGGATTCTCGAAACAACGACCAATATTTCGGGGTATCTTGTAAGAACAAGACCAACTGGGGATGAATGTAAGAATGACAACTGCATTTAGCTATCCATTTAGAGTTGACGATGGAAGGGGAATTGCAATGCGAGGAACCCAAGTTCTCGAGTTAACAGCGTAGAGTATCTTCAGGGTCTTCTGGTGCAGCAGACGATCATCGGTAATAAGGTGCTCTCCGGGTGAAGTGATAACGAGATCCTAATGTTCGATTTTGCAAAATTCATTTATCCCGAATAGAAGAGAGATCAGAGTCCCAGAGTATAGACGAGGAGTAAAAGATCCTAATACCACCCATTGGTGTTGTGGGCCCGCAAGCCACACAACAAGTTAGTAAATTTGTTTCTCCAATACTAGACTCAACTTCGGCCAAGGAGTTGGAAAGGGGGATTCCTACTGGCAGTCGGCTCTGATACCAACTTGTGACGCCCCCGATTTGACCGTACACTAATCATGCACGCAAATGTGTACGACCAAGATCAGGGACTCACTGGAAGATATCACAACACAACTCTAGACACAAATTAAAATAATACAAGCTTTATATTACAAGCCAGGGGCCACGAGGGCTCGAATACAAAAGCTCGAAAAAAAAGAGTCAGCGGAAGCAACAATATCTGAGTACAGACATAAGTTAAACAAGTTTGCCTTAAGAAGGCTAGCACAAAAGTAGCAATGATCGAAAAGGCAAGGCCTCCTGCCTGGGACCTCCTAACTACTCCTCGAAGCCGATCTGCACGTAGAAACCTCCTCGGGATCTTCTGGGTCCGGGACTCCACCATCTGGTTGTGTCATCCGAGAAGAAGGAACAAAAGGGGAAAAGGGGGAGAAAAGCAACCGTGAGTACTCATCCAAAGTACTCGCAAGCAAGGATCTACACTACAATGCAATGATATCTGTGTAAGGGGGTAATATTTGTGGACTGAACTGCAGAATGCCAGAATAAGAGGGGGATAGCTAATCCAAACGAAGACTACGCTTCTGGCCACCTCCATCTTGCAGCAGTAGAAGAGGGTAGCTGGAAAGTAACAAGTATCCTCGCTTCTGGAAGCCTCCGTCTTGCAGCAGTAGAAGGGAATAGATGGTAAGTTGACCAACTAACATCGTATAGCATAATCCTACTCGGCGATCCTCCCGCACATCACCCTGTGAGAGAGCAACCACCGAGTTGTATCTGGCACTGGTAAGGGTGTGTTTTATTAAGTATCCGGTTCTAGTTGTCATGAGGTCGGAATACAACTCCAGGTCATCCTTTTACCGAGGGACACGGCTATTCGAATAGATTAACTTCCCTGCAGGGGTGAACCACATAACCCAGCACGCTTGATCCCATTTGGCCGGACACACTTTCCAGGGTCATGCCCGGCCTCGGAAGATCAACGCGTCGCAGCCCTACCTAAGCACAACAGAGAGGTCAGCACGTCGGTCTAAGTCCTAAGCACACAGGGGTCTGGTCCCATCACCCAATGCACACCTGCACGTTGCGAGGGCGGCCGATGAGCAGACCTAGCAACCTCCATTACTGAGGAAGTTACGTTACGCGGTCCAACCCGGCGTGCGCCGCTAAACCGCTGACGTCAAGAAGGCTTCGGCTGATACCACGACGTCGAGTACCCATAACTATTCCCACGTAGCTGGTTAGTGCGTATAGACCAAATGGGCAGACTCAGATCAAATATCCAAACTCGTTAAACGTGTTATTATGAAATAACCGCGGACAACGACCAGGGCCAGGCCACCTCTCCACTGGGTGTCTCAACCTGCCCTGTCGCTCCGCCACAAAGATCCACTCGGGGGCCGTCGGGAACTCAGGCCCACCACTACCTGGATGGAGCCACCTGTCCTTTCAGCCCCCATATCGGAATCACTTGCGGGTACTCAAAGAGCCGACCCGACTTTAGTCACATCATGTACCATGTAAAGTGTATGTAGTATATACCCATGATCACACCCAAGTGATCACGGCCCGATAGAATAGCAGGGCAGACGGACAAGGGTGTAGGGCCACTGATGGAGTACTAGCATCCTATACTAAGCATTAGGATGGTAGGTAAAGTATCAACGGTTGTAGCAACAATGACATGCTATGCAGCAGAATAGGAGTAACCGAACAGTAACATGCTACACTACTCTAATGCAAGCAGTAGAGAGAAGAATAGGCGATATCTGGTGATCAAAGGGGGGGCTTGCCTGGAAGCTCTGTAGACGAAAGGAATCTTCGGAAGCGTAGCCGTAGTCGAACACCGAAGCATCAATGGTCTCGGGGTCTATCACAGTATCGGAGTCTACCAAAAATAAGCAACGAAGGGGGAAACAAATAAATAACAGAGCAAACAATAGCATCACAAAGCATAACATGGCAAAAGGCGGTACTACGTGTGACCTAACGCGGTGCTCGGTGATACAAGCGAAGAGGAATAACATCCGGGAAAGTATTCCCAGTGTTAGGCATTTTCGGGCAGATGAAACGGAGGGGAATGTTGCATGTTCGGTATGATAGAGATGTGTGGCGGACGAACGGACCGCGTATTCGGATTCGTCTCATCGTTCTGAGCAACTTTCATGTACAAAGTATTTTCATCCGAGTTACGGTTTAAAAGATATGATTTTCTAATTTTTTTTATTAATTTCTAGAATTTAATATTAATTAAATTAATTCGAAAATGGATTTATGACATCAGCATGACATCATGCTGACGTCAGCATGGTTGACTGGTCAACCTGACCAGTGGGTCCCACCTGTCATTGACTGTTTAAATAATTAACAGTTAATTAAGTTAATTAGTGTTTAGGTTAATCTAAACAGAATTAATTAATTTAATTAAGTAATTAATTAATTAGTTAATTAATACTTTTAATATTTTTATTTTTATTTCTATTTTTATTTTTATTAATGTTTTTTTTCTTTCTCGGGCTGGGCCCGAATTGTCATAAGCACATGGGGCGGGGCCCGGCTGCCAATGGCCCATCTGGCCTTAGCGGGCACAGGGCACAGGGTAATCGTGCGATGGGCGCTGGGCACCGCTCGCCCAAGCCAGCAACGGGGCACGGCGCCGGCGGGGCACGGCACCGGCGGGGCGCCGGCGGCCAGGCGCACGGCTGGAGGCGGCACCGGACCGGTGAGCATCGGTAGGCGATAGGGAAGGCCGGCGGCGATTGGGGGTAGCAAGCGGCAGCAGCAGTCAAGCGCAAGGCGGCAGGGGGGTCGTGGCTGCGGCCCGGAGCATGGCGAGGCGAGCTCGGCGGCTGGCCGGAGCGAGCGCGGGGCGCGATGGCGCGGGCCTAGGCATGGGGAACGCGTCCAGGGGAGGCCCGGGGTGCCGCGGCCGTCGCGCTGGCCAGCGGCGGCAGTGAGGTGGTGGCGCTAGGCGCAGGCGGGCGGCGGTGCTAGGCGCGGTTCGGGAAGCGCCGAGCGGCGAGCGAGCGTGGCCGGGGACAGCGACAGCGGCGTCGTCGGGCAGCTGCGGCCGCTGGCGCAGCACGCAGTTGCACGCGGCAGGGCCACGCATGAGCGTCGCCGGAGCGGGGCTGGGGCGGTTGACTGCGGTCGCTACGGCGGCGGCGAGCGGCGGTGATGGTGGCCTACGCCGTCGGGTTCGAAAGGAAAGGAGGGGGGCGAGGAGCTCACGTCGGTGCCGAAGGTGAACTCGGGGAGGCTGGGGACGGGCCGGAGACGAGGTAGTCGACGACGGCGGCTGGCGCACCCGACTGAGATTAGATGAGGAAGAAGAGGTCTACGGCTCCGTCCACGCAGCTTCCCGCCTTGCTCCAATGCCCTGAACGGACGTGGAGGAACGCGACGAACCCCTAGGACGTGCTCCCGAGCGCCGGCAAGGCCGGTGGACGCGTCAACGACGGGGAGGAAGGCGCGACCGTGTGAATTTGTGAGCTCAAAATCGAGCCAGAGGAAGGGGAGAGGTGGAGCTGGATCTGAGGGGGGTAGCTAGGGTTCGACGGGGAGAGGGGCACTGGTTAAGTAGCCGAGCCGGCCCGCTGAATGGTTGCCACGGCGATGGCCGAGGCCGTGGCGGCCATCAGCACTGTCCACGCCTCCTCTGTGAACAGAGGAGGGGGATGAGGGGCGTGGTGGGCTGGCATGTGGCCAGTTGGGCCAAGGCCCACTGGGGAAGGGGGGCTTTGGTTTGCTTCTTTTTTTTGTTGTTTGTGTTTTGTCTGTTTTTCTTTTCTTTTATTTATTTCTCCCTTTTTTGTTTTATTTAAATTTAGATTTGTAAAACTCAAAAGTTATATCTAAAATAGTATTATTAAGTATGCTACTGCCCCATTAACTTTTGGGCAACTAAATAAATAGTTTATTATTTTATAAATACAAAAGGTGTTCATTTAAATGGTTTACCTACAATTATAACTATTTCAGTGCATTTAAACTATTTATAAGATTGTGGTTTCTCCACCATAATCATCTACGATTTATTTGCTCCGATTTGAACAATTTAGTTTTGATATTTTGAATCTTTAATTATTTGACTTTGTTTTAAATTTGAAATTCGAATCGGTTTGAATCATCGTGAAATTATCAACAGTAATTGTGGTGATGTGGCATCATTAGCAGAGTTTAATTGTAGCTTGATTACCCGGGCGTCACAGGGATCCAGCGGACGGCGGCGCGTGCATGTGTCTTATTCCATGGCCACCGGCATAGAGCCTGATCGCGGACATCGGGCGTCCACTCCATGAAGTTGAGCGTCTTCGCGGCCAACTGCACGCAAACAGCAAAGAATTACCGTGACGACGTTTTCGTCCAGTCGCCGGCTCGCCGGGCCAGGACGTGCGCTGCTCAAAGATTCCTGAACAATACAAGAGAAAAGAGGATTCACGTATCCGGCTGAACCAACGCGACGGTGAGGGACTGATCGTCCTCGTCGGACACCGCGCGAGCTCGCGAGGTCCAGGTCATGCAAGACGGACCGCTTCTCTTCCGCAACGGTAACCACTAAATGCAAGGACGAACACACGACTGACTGAAACCGGAATGGGAGGAAGACGGATTGAACGGCCCTGTATTTATAGCAAGCAACCACGAACCGAAAAACAAATTGAAGACAGCCACTGTGTGTAAGAAAGAAGCAGCTAGAAAGATGGAGAAAAGCGGCAGCCGACTTCACAAGAACATTGGTGCCCCAAGAGAAATCTAATCTCGAACGTTCAGGACAGGGAACAACCAGAGTTGGGTTGTGGTAAAACTGAGGCAAGGAAAGAAAGCGCCATGTTGCAAACAGAGTAGTCCACTCCACCGCGGTCACCATTCCCTTGCTGCCCAAAAGAAGAGTAAAGATGCAGCAAAAGGTAACTAAACAAGTGGAAGAGGGACTGAGGGACACCGGACATACGGGACAACGACCTCGTCTAGGTCGCGGATGGGATCCAGCGGACGGCGGCGCGTGCATGTGTCTTATTCCATGGCCGCCGGCGTAGAGCCCGATCGTGGACGTCGTGCGTCCACTCCATGAGGTTGAGCGTCGTCACGATCGACTGCACGCAAACATCAAAGAATCAACGTGACGACGTTTTCGTCCAGTCGTCGGCTCGCCGGGCCAAGACGTGCGCTGCTCAAAGATTCCTGAACAATACAAGAGAAAAGAGGATTCAGGTATCCGGCTGAACCAACGCGGCGGCGAGGGACTGATCGTCCTCATCGAACACCGCGCGAGCTCGCGAGGTCCAGGTCGTGCAAGATGGACCGCTCCTCTTCCACAACGGCAACCACTAAATGCAAGGACGAACGCACGACTGGCTGAAACCGGAATGGGAGGAAGACGGATTGAAGGGCCCTGTATTTATATCAAGCAACCACGAACCAAAAAAGAAATTGAAGACAACCACTGTGTGTAAGAAAGAAGCAGCTAGAAAGATGGAGAAAAGCGGCAGCCGACTTCACAAGAACATTGGTGCCCCAAGAGAAATCTAATCTCGAACGTTCAGGACAAGGAACAACCAGAAGGTACGTCTCAAGCGGCAGCCGACTCTGAATGGCAGCAGCAACACGGCATCGGACGAATCCAAAACGGAAAGAAACACACACGTGACGCCCCTTTACCAAGAGAACAAACCAGGCAAAAAAAATCCTGCATGCGGACGCACGAAGGGACACGACAGCACACATGTGCCTAGAAAAGAATGCAAGAGAAACAAAATCAAGGGACATAGCGGTAGGCAAAACATGAAGGAACACCTCCAGCAGGAAAACGCCAAAAGAGAACGTAGTCAAATCACCTTCCACCACAGTGACCACACATGCAAAATCAACATGCGCGCACATGCGCACCAATGGGAAACACTGCCAGCAAATCAAGTTGGGACCTGCTAAGCTCACCCAGCCGTGTACCCCGTCAGATCCCCCAGTAATTCAGGTGTCATCACCCCATTGGCCATGTTTTCACTGATCGAAAAAAGTCAAAAAAAATGAGGAAAAAGAAACCTGGTCAGGTTTAGTATATTCAGAATTCAACAAATGACATCGGGAGAAACACTAAATAGGTTGCCGGTGACGAGGTTACACACCTAGGGTAGGGTCACAAGCCCGACCAAGGTACCCCACCCAAGGTACTACCCTAGAAGATCAAAAGACAAGACTTATGGCAGTGGAGGCAGTCGACTGAGGAAGTCCAAGAAGACACTCCACTCGACTGACCCTCCTCCGCAAGACGACTCAACCCCACTCGACCAATCCAGGGCACTCGACCTCCGAAGGTCAAGCATCACTTGGGACAGCAACGGTCCCGTATTTACTCGCCGTAGTAAACACCTTAATTATCCTTTACTGCAGGCGTTACCTGTAACGCCTGCCTTAATGTACATTGAACCCTTGGTAACGTGGGGCCTGACTGGGGTCCTGGCGTACTATATAAGCCACCCCCCTCCTCCGGAACAAGGGTTCGCACCTCTGTAACACACCTATACACATACCAATCGACCAAGCCTCCGGGCACCGAGACGTAGGGCTATTGCCTCCTCCGAAAAGGGCCTGAACTCGCAAACACCTTGTGTACAACATCACCATAGCTAGGGCCTTGCCTCTCCATTCGTAAACCCTACCCTTATTGTCAGACTTAGAACCACGACAGTTGGCGCCCACCGTGGGGCAAGGCGTCTTAGCGACATCTGGTGAAGTTGCAACTCCTCCTTCGACCGCTTTCATCATGGTGTCAGGCGGTGGTTTGGCGTTGGGCAACGAGATCCGGCTCGGCACACTAGTCTTCATCGCCGACGACTCCGCATGGCTCCAGGAAGACCCTCTCGACGTCAAGGTTCTGCCCGTCCGGGGATTTGCGCACTTTCGCGCAGGCGCCGGCGGCGTTCTCCTGCAGCAGCCATCGACTCGGTACTCATCGTCCTCCATCCCCGCCGGACGCCGCCGCAAACGATTCGGTCGCTCGCGGCTCCAGCGGTGGGTGAAACACGTGGTGGCCCGTCAAACGGCCACCCCTCAAGTCGCGGCCATTGAGCCCGACGGATACCTCTACGGGCCGGCCGACCAGTCGTCCGGGCTTGAAGATTCCGTTTCCGAGTGCGGGAGCAGCGATCCCGCGGCGGAAATCCTTATGGTCGATTCGCGCCGTAGCTCGCCAGGTTTTCCTCGCGGTGGGAACGGCGGCAGCGGCGGCGACCGATCGCACGACAACGACGGTTACATTCCTCAGCCCCTCACCTCCGAGCAAAGGACTGAGCTTTGCCACCGCAACGAGGATGCACTCTTCACTCCCATAGTGGGAGATTCCCCGGAGGCTCTGGCCCTCGAAGCCACGCGCTTGGCCACCGTGGCCGAGCGCGCGCGCTTGGAAAACATCCAACGCTCACTCGATGAGCAGGCCCGCCGACTGGTCCCCGAGTCCAATCGACGACCGCGGCAATCGCGTCAGCGTGAGACTCAGGTGTTCCGCACACCAGTCCAAAACCTTTAAGCCGCGGCTCGCATCGCGGAGTCAATCCAACCCTCCTAGTCGGAAGCTGGGAGAGGCCTTCAGTAGATCCGAGCTTTGCTCCGAACGGCTGAAGAACAAAACGCGGCTGTTTCTCAGTCGCGCAACAGGATTCACAGCAGATCGGTGGCTGCAGACACCGTATGGTCGGCACACAGTCCAAGATCGCCCCCGAGGCGTGAGGAACGTGGCCCGCGGCAAGACCGGCATCTGGGTCAGAACGACGATCCACTCGACCGCCGGCACGGACGCCACGACCGCCGTCGAGTGCTTACCCCTCCTCCGGGGAGTGGGTCGCATTCGCCCTAGCGGCAAGAGGGCAGGCGCCTTCGTGATGACGAGCGGAGGATTCCCCCAGATCCCCGATGGCCAGGTTTCGATGCCAGGTCTATCATTGTGCAAGGTCGGGTCGACCGCAACCGGGCATCCAGAGAAGAGCGAGGCAGAGACCAACCGAGTGGCAGCCGAGCGCCAGCCTCTGGGCCTGAATGTTTCTGTAGTGCCATCCGAGCCGCGGAGATCCCCCTGAACTTCAGGCAGGCGGCGGGAGTAAGCAAGTTCACTGGTGAGTCGAAGCCGGACACTTGGCTGGAAGACTACCGAGTGGCCATACAGATCGGAGGCGGCAACGACGACGTGGCCATGAAGCACCTTCCCTTGATGCTGGGAGGCTCAGCTCGGGCGTGGCTCAACCAGTTGGCCCCCAGGAGTATTTACAGTTGGGAAGAGCTCGCTCGAGTTTTCGTTCGGACCTTCGAAGGCACCTGCAAGTGACTTGCTGGACTCGCAGAACTTCAACACTGCGCGCAGAAGCCGAGTGAAACTTTGAGAGACTACATTCAGCGATGGACTACTTTGCATCACACGATGGAGAACATATCAGAGCACCAGGCGGTGTGCGCTTTCAAGGAAGGCGTGCGTAACCGAGAGTTGAATCTGAAGTTTGGCCGAACAGGCGACATGTCCCTGTCACGGATGATGGAGATTGCCAGTCGGTACGCCAACGGTGAGGAGGCCGATCGGCTCCGTAGCGGCAAGAAACCAGTCGGGCAGGACGACCAGAATCCCAATCGGAAGAACAAGCGCAAGGCCGAGCCAGCCGCTCAGGGAGAGGCTGCGGTGGTCAATCAAGGAAAGGGCAAAGGGAAGCCAAAAGGCTCCTGGGCCCCCAAGAAAGGAAAGGGTCAGGCTGGAGATGACATGCTCGACCAGCCGTGCCCCATACACACGAAGAAAGATGAACAGGGAAACTTGGTGTATCCCAAGCACACCACTCGGCAGTGTCGGCTCTTGATCCAGAACTGCCAGAAAGATCAGTCGACTGAGAAGGAAAAGGAGTCAGAAGAATCCGAAGACAAGGAAGGGGACGGAGGATACCCCCGGATCAACTCCACTTTGGTGATTTTCGCGGACGTCGAGAGCAAAAGTCGACTGAAAATCATCAACAGAGAATTAAACATGGTTGCCCCGGCGACCCCCACGTTTTTGAAATGGTCAAAGACCCCCATCACATTCGACCAGTCCGATCACCCAGCGCACATTGCCACCCCCGGGCGGCAGGAACTGGTGGTCGACCCAGTTATCAAAGGCACACGCCTGACCAGAGTTCTGATGGATGGGGGCAGTGGCTTGAATATCTTGTATGCAGCAACCCTTCGCGATATGGGCGTTCCGATGTCCAAGCTGAGAGAAAGTAACATGAGGTTCCACGGGGTAATCCCCAGGAAGAAAGCCGACTCACTTGGCCAGATCTCACTCGACGTAGTCTTTGGTGAGTCGAAGAACTACCGCAAAGAGAAGCTGACGTTCGAAGTGGTGGACTTCAATAGCGCCTATCACGCCATCCTGGGTAGGCCCGCCTATGCCAGGTTCATGGCTCGACCATGTTACGTCTACCTCAAGCTGAAGATGCCGGGACCCAATGGCGTTATAACCGTCACTGGGAACCGTCAGAAAGCGGAAGAATGCTTCCAGAAAGGCTCGAAGATCGCCGACGAGCAAATGGCAGCAGTAGAGATGGAGGAGTACCAAAAGAAAGTGGATCCGAGTGACCTGCTAAGGGCGAAGAAGCCGGCTTCTGAGTCAGCTTTCCAGTCGGCCGGAGACACGAAACCTGTGCACATCCACCCCACCGACCCCAACGCAGCACCGACCCACATATCCACTACACTCGACAGCAAATAGGAAGAAGCGCTCGTCCAATTCCTCCGTGAGAACTTGGACATCTTTGCATGGAAACCATCAGACATCTCGGGTGTACCCAGGGGACTGGCTGAGCACCATTTGCGAGTCGACCCTAAAGTGAAACCTGTGAAGGAACATCTCCGTCGATCCGCTGCGGAGAAGCGAAAGGCAATTGGCGAAGAAGTGGCTCGACTCCTGGTAGCAGAGTTTATCCACGAGATATACCACTCCGAGTGGCTCGCCAACGTCATCATGGTCCCCAAGAAGGACAAGTCTCTTCGCATGTGCATTGATTTTAAGCACATTAATCGGGCCTGCCCGAAAGATCATTTTCCTCTTCCCCACATCGATCAGATAGTCGACTCGACTGCGGGATGTGAACGTTTGTCCTTTCTGGACGCGTATTCCGGGTACCATCAGATCCATCTGTTCGGGCCCGACGAGATCAAGACAGCTTTCATCACCCCCTTCGGGTGTTTTTGTTATGTCACCATGCCTTTCGGCCTCAAAAATGCTGGCGCTACCTTCATGCGCATGATCCAGAAGTGCTTGATAAAGCAAATCAGTCGGAACGTCGAGGCATACATGGATGACATTGTGGTCAAGTCACGGAAATGTTCCGACCTACTGACTGACCTCGCCGAGACATTCGCAAACCTAAGAAGCTACGATATCAAGCTCAACGCGTCAAAGTGTACATTCGGAGTTCCGGGCGGCAAGTTGCTCGGTTTTCTCGTTTCCGAACGGGGAATCGATGCCAACCCAGAGAAGGTCAGCACCATCCTCCGAATGAAACGCCCCGAGCGTATACACGACGTCCAGAAGCTTACTGGTTGCTTGGCCGCATTGAGTCGATTCATTTCTCGTCTTGGTGAGAAGGCACTGCCTCTCTACCGACTCATGAAGAAATCCGACAAGTTCAAGTGGAATTCCGAAGCCGAAGCAGCGTTTGAAGAGCTCAAAGCCCTGCTGTCCACCCAGCCGGTGCTCGCTGCCCCAGTCAGCGGAGAGCCTCTTCTGCTGTATATTGCTGCCACCGGACAAGTCGTCAGTACTGTACTCACGTTCGAGCGGGAAGAAGAGGGCAAGGCATACAAGGTCCAACACCCGGTCTATTATATATCAGAAGTTTTGACTCCCTCCAAGCAAAGGTATCCACATTACCAAAAGCTTGTGTACGGGATTTACTTGACTGCAAAAAAGGTTGCCCATTACTTTTCGGACCATTCGATCTCAGTCGTCAGCGACACCCCTTTATCAGAGATCCTAAAAACCGAGACGCAACCGGTCGAGTGGCAAAATGGGCGATTGAACTTCTTCCGTTAGATATCAAGTTTGAAGCGAAGAAAGCCATCAAGTCTCAGGCCATAGCAGATTTTGTGGCCGAGTGGATAGAACAAGAGCTGCCGACTCAAGTCCAGTCGGACCATTGGACTATGTTCTTCGATGGGTCCAAGATGCTGAACGGATCCGGCGCAGGCGTGGTCCTGGTCTCTCCCTGGGGTGACAAGCTCAGCTACGTCCTTCAGATCCATTTTGATTCATCAAACAATGAGGCCGAATACGAAGCACTTTTGTATGGGTTGCGTATGGCCATCTCACTCGGCGTCCGTCGCCTGATGGTCTACGTCGACTCCGACCTGGTGGTGAACCAAGTGATGAAAGAATGGGACGTCAGGAGCCCGGCAATGACCAGTTATTGCAGTGCAGTGCGAAAGCTTGAAAAGAAGTTCGAAGGCTTAGAGCTCCATCATGTGCCTAGAGCTAAGAATCAGCTAGCCGATGACCTCGCAAAAATCAGGTCGACTCGGAAGCCTATACCCAAGAATGTGTTCCTAGAGCATCTGCACACCCCTTTTGTCAAAGAACACCCCTTCACGGAAGAGCCCCCGCAGCTAGTCAGCACGTCAGATCCGACTGAAGTCGAAGTACCTGTCGTGGTCGATTTGATCATGGAGGTCCTAGTGATTACGCCAGACTGGACTGTGCCATATATATCATATCTGCTCAGGCAAGAACTCCCAGAAGATGAAGAAGAAGCGCGCCAGATCGTCCGCCGATCCAAGGCGTTCACAGTCATCCAGGGTCAGCTCTACAGAGAAAGCGCCACCGGAGTCGCCCAGCGCTGCGTCGATCCAGTGGAAGGTCGACTGATCTTGGATGAAATCCACTCGGGAACTTGCGGCCACCACGCCTCCTCTCGGACTATAGTGGCCAAAGCATACCGAGCCGGGTTTTACTGGCCCCGTGCCAACGAGATGGCCAAGGATACTGTGGACAAATGCGCAGGTTGCCAGTTCTACTCCAACATGTCACACAAGCCGGCGTCCGCCCTGAAGACCATTACGCTAGTCTGGCCCTTTGCTGTTTGGGGCTTGGACATGGTCGGCCCCTTCAAGACATGCAGAAGCGGATTCACCCACCTTCTGGTGGCAGTCAACAAGTTCACGAAATGGATTGAGGCCAAGCCCATCAAGAACCTCGAGTCAAGCACCGCCATTAGCTTCATCAGGGAATTAATATTCAGATATGGGGTCCCCCACAGCATCATCACAGACAACGGCTCCAACTTTGACTCGGATGAATGATGTCTACACACGCTTCTACTCTTGTAGACTATGTTGGGCGTCCAAGCGCAGAGGTTTGTAGGACAGCAGCAAATTTCCCTCAAGTGGATGACCTAAGGTTTATCGAACTCAGGGAAGTAGAGGTTGAAGATGGTCTCTCTCAAGCAACCCTGCAACTAAGATACAAGAAGTCTCTTGTGTCCCCAACACACCTAATACACTTGTCAGATGTATAGGTGCACTAGTTCGGCGAAGAGAGGTTAAATGGCAAGTGATATGGATGGATAAACAAGGTAATATAAATATGTAATAAAAAGTGCAGCAAGCAAACAAGTAGTAAACGTGAGCACAAACGGTATTGCAATGGTGGAAACAAGGCCTAAGGTTCATACTTTCACTAGTGGCAACTCCCAACAACATTAACATAATTGAATCACATGATATTTCCCATAAAACATGCAAAGGGGACACACTCGGAGATCATTCCTTCGTGGTCAAGAGAGGACGAGAATTATGTAGGGCTACAAAAGCACACCTCAAAGTTCGTAGTTCTCAATCTAAGGATTTCCAATGTCACCGCGGCCATCCAAAGAGAGTCCCACAATCACCACAACATATCTAAAGGATAGTCAAAGACAAGCACCAAGAGACTCTCGATCTTCAATCAACACACAAGAGAGGAAATCACTCATGAAAATATTGTTCTAATCCATGTCCAATAGACCGCTGTCACCTTGGTCTCGGGGATTATACTAGATAAAGTCAAGTGAGTACATCAATCCAATACATAGAGGAAGGGGAAACACCCTAGATTACCATAGCCTATGATCACAACGAAGATCACATCATGGGAGAGAGAATTGACCACATAGCTACTGGTAAGAACCTCAGCCCCGAAGAGGAACTACTCCCGCATCATGGAGGGAGGAAGCAACGTCGATGGAGATGAATCCGGGAGCACTTCCCCGTCCCGGCAGGGTGCCGGCACAGGAATTCTGGTCTCCCGAAGCTTGATGGCGATGGCGGCGGAGATCGGAATCGCGTCTGGAGAAAAGGGGTCCGGAATCAGGGTTTCCTCGACACGCTTTAAATATATGCCAAAGGGGGCCACCAGAGGGGGTCAGGGGTGCCCAGGCGCCCCCCCGGCGCGGCCCAGGGGCGGCGCGCCCACAGGCCGGCTGGAGCCCCTGTGGGTCCCCCCCGGCTGTACTTTGGCCGCACGGTAGCTCCTGGAACGCTGATTTTTTATATATTTTTTCCGGATTTTTCCAGGCAGTTCTCGTAATGTGAAAACCTGGAATACAAAAACAGCCGAAAACAGAAACTGGCACCGGGGTGCACTGGATTAGTAGGTTAGTCCAAATATGATCAAAAGTGTATGGAAGTGTATGAATATCATAGCAATATCACCCTAGAGTGGCATGGAGCAAGCAGAAATTATAGATACGTTTTGGACGTATCAACATCCCCAAGCTTAATTCCTGCTCGTCCTCGAGTAGGTAAATGATAACAAGAATAATTTCTGTGGTGACATGCTATTAACCATATAGGACTTTCTCATAGTCATATGACAAAAGCTTACTGAGACAATGATTCTATAGTAATTAAGTTGTCTCAAGAGAAAATCACAAATGACTGAAAGTTTTACAACATGAAATTGAAACATCAAAAAGATTTGCAATGAACATGATGTGCAAATATGATAAAGTGATATCTAGCTTGCCCCCCTTTAGTGATGCAAAACATAAATGCAGGGGCACCTTCAAGGTTTAAGTGATGACTAGATACAATCATTTCAGAATAAACGATATCACAATCATGCAAAAGACAATGCTACTTTGGGACAATGCACATTACACTCAGAATGACAATCATGCTCTCAGTAGTTGGTGCTTCAACATAAAGGTAAAAGAAACGTTAAGTGCTAGAGCTTTTTATTTGGAAACATGGAAGCAATTGTGTCAACGGTAGTAGTACTTCATATGTGTCATGTATAAAACATCCTATAAGTTGCAAGCCTCATGCATCGAATACTAATAGTGCTCGCTCCTTGTCCTAATTAGCTCGGATCCCCATGGGTTATCATTGCATTACATATGTTTTAACCAAGTGTCACAAAGGGGTACCTCTATGCCACCTGTACAAAGGTCCAAGGAGATAGATCGCATTTGATTTCTCGTTTTTGATAGATCTCAACTTGAGGACATCCATACCGGGACAACATAGAAAATAGATGATGGACTCCTCTTTAATGCATAGGCATATTCTCATGAGAGATTGAGGATTAAGGTCCAAGCTAAAACTTCCACCATGATGCATGGCTTTGGTTGGCGGCCCAATGTTCTTCTCTAACAATATGCATAGTTATTCAACCCACGGTAAATCACCCTTACTTCAGACAAGACGAACATGCATAGCAACTCACATGATATTCAACAAAAGTGTGACAGTTGATGGCGTCCCCAGAAACATGGTTACTGCTCAGCAAGCAACTTATAAGAAATAAGATACATAAACAACATATTCTTTACCACAATAGTTTTTAGGCTACTTTCCCATGAGCTATGTATTGCATGGTTAGTTTGCTTAGTACAGGTGGAGGTTAGCAAAAAGACTGGGAGCGACCAACTAAGAGAGCAATGACGGTCATAATCATGCAGAGCGACAAAGCAATATTGAATCAGGCATGGTAGTTATATCGCTACTTAGAAATAAAAGATCATCAAGGCTTGACAGACTTTCTTTATAGTCTTGAATATGCGTGAGCATACGCCAAGTCAATCAAAATAAATTCTCGAAGGAAGATATTACTAAACCATACCACATCATAGGCAAACAAACCAAGTTGGTACTCCAATAACACATTGGGAACCCCCCAGCTATTTGAGATTAACCAAAAGAAAACCGGAACTACTAAGCACCATCATGAAAGTAGCATCTTTATCATAGACACATTAACCCATGCAACAGAAGCAAACTCTCTTAATAAGGTGAGCATGGTAATTAAAGAGAGTTCAAGCAACCAACTAAATAAAAGCTCTTGAAAAGATAAGCATGAATACTAAGAGCAGAGTATGATAGTAGCTATTAAAAGACAAAGAACACACACAGCATAGATAGACATGAAAATTCTATGTAATGTTCTAGGTAGAGGTGGAGCGTGTTTCTCTCCCACATAAAGGAATGCTGGGTTCCGACTCGTGATGAAAAACTAAAGAGAAAACTAAAAGCAAGACGCTCCAAGCATAGCACATAACACATGAAGTGATAAAAATATAGCGGAACGAAAGACGAACTGATAATGTTGATGGAGAAGGGGATGCACGGGGGCATCCCCAAGCTTAGACGCTTGAGTCTTCTTGAATATTTCTTGGGGGTGCACGGGGGCATCCCCAAGCTTGAGCGCTTGACACTCCTGAATCTTTTTATCATCTTCCCTCGCACACTTGAAAACTCCCTTCATACATAACTCATCATAATCTGATTAGCGAGGTTAGTACCCTTAATAAAATAATTATATATTGCTGGAAATAAAGATATTCTTGGATTTCTACTGTTTCTCAAGATTGCCAAAAGGTTTTTGCAAAGAAAAAGCAAGTTCTTGATTTGCAAAGTGAAGGAAAGGCAAAACAGGACAGAATCTGTGAAAAACAGAACAGCAGATAGTAATTGATCTGTTCGGGATACTTCTGGAACTCAAATCAAAAAACTCAGAACAGACGCACGAAACAAAATTATATAGAGAACTCTGTAGAAAAAATTCAGACCAAAAAGATGATCTGGTGATTTTATACGAATTTTTCTATCCAAGGACAGAATCTGTTTCCTGGACAGCACCTCACAACTTTTGAACTTTCTAGCAATCGGAGGCTATACTTGGCACAAATATGAAAAGCAAAGATACAATGATGATGCTACAGCAGTAAACAACATCAAGACACAACAAAAGCAAAATAAAAGTTTTATTCATGTGGGCTGCCTCCCAAAAGCGCTTTCTTTTATGCCTTTAAGCTAGGCATAGGACTTTAATGATGCTCTCGTAAGAATAAGAGCTGAAGAACAAAAGAGGCATCAAGAAGCAAATGCTAAATACATTTAAGCCTAACATGCTTCCTATGCATAGGAATATTGCAATAGAATAATTCATTGAAGCACAAAGCAATAAGCATAGGAAGACAAAACAAGTGTAGCTTCAAAACCTTCAACATAAAGAGAGGAAACTTCTTATTATTAAGATATTTAGAACCAAGCCTCCCTCTCTCATTATAAATTTCAGTGGCATCATGGATGAACTCAACAATATAAGCATCACATAAAGCATTGTTACCATGATCCACATGCAAAAAGGTACTCTCACTCCCCACATAAGCATAATTTTTCTCATTGGTAATAGTGGGAGTAGGACTATCATAAACAACTTGAACACTATAGATTAGTTATATATTAGGAGGGTGGTGTTCAACAAGGGAGTAATTCCCTTCATGATTATGACAAGTTTCATAAGGATAATTTCTCCTTACGTCATAGGTACCTTTATAATCACTATAGATTGGAGTTATAACATCATCATGGTAGGGAAGAGCATTATCATTGCTAGCAACTATATTTGTAAACATGTTGTATTTATTCTTACTAGCAAGAGAATTATCAATCATCACATCACTAGTGGGGATAGGATTTGCAATCCTATCATCCCCAAGCTTAGAGCTTCCCATATCTTCACTTTCAGAGTTGGTACCAAAAAGATTTTCAAGATCATAAGCAGCATTATCATCATTTTCCCAATCACAATAAGTAACATGCACATCATAATCAAAATCATCTTCAATAGTACCTACGGACGTATCATCAAGATGATAATTAAGGCAATAAACTTCACCTTCTTCTTTACCGTTAGGATAAAAGTTGATGGGAGGAATATGCTCAGGCCAGGTTGATACCCGTTCTTCTTCCTTATTGCTCCTCTTCCTCCTCCTCTTCTTTTTCTTCTTCTTCACCTTAGGAGGGAGTGGTTGGAGATGAAGCTTCTCCACATATCCTGGTTTATCATTAGAAACAATAGGGGAAACTTGGGAGAAACTCTCCTTTTTATTAGCAGAAATATAGGAGACATTTTTATACTTTGGTAAAGTTCCCTCCTTTCTAATCTTACTTATGTAGTCATTTTCATGGCAATTAGCAACACAATAGAGATGGCAATTTTGCAAAGTGTTTTTATTCCTATGGCATTATCATCCAGCCAAGAAGTCTTTTCTGATAACTCTTCACACATCAAAAATAACATAAGCTCATCATAAAGATCAGAGGTGATCATGTCATCACACAACCGGTTAACAGTTATGTTTTGAAAGTTCATGCATTGAAAATTAAAGTGACCCTCTGTACGGCAAAGTTCACAAGTAAAAGGATAAAGGTCACACAATTCTCTAGCAATTTCATTTAAATCTCTGACCCAAGTGATTGTTCTTTCATGCTTATGTTGCTTACAATACTTCTCTTCTTCAATCATAGGCCTTTCACAAGGTCTCTCCACTCCACAAAAATTAACATGCTTATATAAAACTTCATTTTTAGGAATTGGATCATGCATGCTGAAATCATCATGAACAATTTCATTTTCTTTGCAAGTCTCTTTAAAAGGTTTATGATACTTGATCCAATCTTCCTTAGGCATATTAAGATGTGAAGCAAAAGATTTGAGGAAATCAACAAGGAGTTGAGAATCAAGCCCAAACTTAGCACTAAACTTATTAAAACTTATAGTTTCAACAAAGGACTTAATGCAATCATACTCATAAATTATACCTGACTCTTTACCTTTGTCGATCTCCCAATCTTCAGTGTTACGTCGAATTCTTTCAAGGAGTTCCCATTTAGCATCAATCTTTTTGTTTGTGAAAGAACCCATAGAGGAAGCATCGAGCAAATCTTTATCCTGTCGAGAGAGCCTCGCATAGAAGTTAGTAATAATAATATCTTTGGGGAGCCCATGGTTAGGACATTTTAGCATTAACGTTTTCAGTCTCCCCCAAGCTTGAGCTATGCTCTCTCCGTCATGAGGGTAGAAATTATAAACATAATTCCTATTCTTATGGACTTCATGAAGAGGATAAAATTTGGAGTAAAAGAGAGACTGGATCTCTTCCCACTCCAGCAGGTGAGAGTCATTTAGTAGCCTATACCATTCCAATGCTTTTCCTTTCAGTGACAAGGCAAATAATTTCCTCATGACAAACTCCCTCGATACACCTGCAAGCTTAAATAATGAACATAGTTGTGACAGATATAGCAAGTGTTCATCGGGATGTCTGTCTCCTGCATATCGATTAGCCAAAACATGATCGATAATACCAGCTGGTATTTTATAAGGCACAATTTCAGTAGGGGGAGGATCAACCACCACAGGTATGGGGCGTCCTCCCGCAAGCAACGATCCAATAGTAAGGTTTTCCATAAACATAACTAGTGAAATAAAAACAAGAAACAAAAAGATTTAATTGCAAGATCTAAAGATATACCTTCAAGCGCTCACCTCCCCGGCAATGGCGCCAGAAATAGCTTGATGTCTACACACGCTTCTACTCTTGTAGACTATGTTGGGCCTCCAAGCGCAGAGGTTTGTAGGACAGCAGCAAATTTCCCTCAAGTGGATGACCTAAGGTTTATCGAACTCAGGGAAGTAGAGGTTGAAGATGGTCTCTCTCAAGCAACCCTGCAACTAAGATACAAGAAGTCTCTTGTGTCCCCAACACACCTAATACACTTGTCAGATGTATAGGTGCACTAGTTCGGCGAAGAGAGGTTAAATGGCAAGTGATATGGATGGCTAAACAAGGTAATATAAATATGTAATAAAAAGTGCAGCAAGCAAACAAGTAGTAAA
>LR738715.1:738644144-738656108 GCA_902687465.1 Secale cereale
GACTCGCCTAAGTTATAGACATCTACTCCGAGTGAAGAGCGACCCTCTCACTCGGGGGCTTAGCTGCGGTCCTCCGAGCTACGTTACAAGTATAAAGTGGCTCTGCCTTCCGAGCTCCACCACAAATACAATGTAGCTTGGAATCGCTTAAGTTACAAACATCCACTCCGAGTGAAGAGCAACCCTCTCACTCGGGGGCTTAGCTGCGGCCCCGTGACTCGCCTAAGTTATAAGCACCTGCTCCGAGTGAAGAGCAACCCTCTCACTCGGGGGCTTGGCTGCAGACGTCGACTCAAAGATTCAAGCAATCAAAGAAGAGCGGCAAACCGAAGGATCAAAATCAGATAAAAGCCCCGCAAGATTCGGGCAAGAGTACTTGGGCCACAAGCCCACCAGAGTTTAACGATTACAAGTCCACGCGGCATTCCGCTGCAAATGAGATTAAAGTAATAAAGTCATTCCTCGGGAGGAGGCGGGCTTGCAGGTGCGACGAACTCGTCCATGTCGATCCCATCGGCGATGCGAGTGGCGGCTTCCAGGAAGGTCTCGATAAACGACTGAAATTGGAGCTCCTTCGTGTTTGCAACCTTAAGCGCCGCAAGCCTCCTCTCCTTCACCTCCTTGCAATGCACACGGACCAAGGACAGCGCCACGTCGGCTCCTCCCCGGGCTGACGATTTCTTCCACTCCTGCACTCGGTTGGGAATCTCATTAAGTCGAGTCATCAAAGACTCGAGGTCGTTCTCCTGCACGATCTCCCTCCAGAGCGCGGTGTCGATTTGGGCCATCACCGCCTTCAGTCGTCCCAGATAATCCGTGGCCGCAGTGAGGCGGGACTCCAGCCTCAGTATGTTCATGGATACCTCATCCTTCATGATGGAGTTGGTTGGGTCCAAGCCGGGCTCGACCCGTGCAGTCTCCTCTTCAAAGTTACGAAAAAACTCTACATCAAGAATAGCAAGTCGAGTCAGCTGACAAGATATGGGTCGACCGAACCAACTTTAACCAAGCCGAAGGAGACATACCATCGAGCACGAGGTACCATTTCTTGGTGATGTCGCCCAGATACGCCTCAAGATCAACCCTTTTCCGGAAAAGAGCCTTGTACTTGTCGTTCAGGACAGCCTTGGAGTTCTTCAGCTGAGTCACCTCTTGATTGGCCGCGTCGAGCGAGCCTCTCAGCCTGATGACCTCCGCCTCGAGCGCACCCACGGAAGCCAAATTCTGCGCCGCCAGTTCCGCCTTCTCTTGAGCCGCCTGCTGCGCCGCCACCAGGTCGAGATCCTTCTGCTCCAAGGCCGCCTTCAGTTGGCCTACCAAAGCCGCCACTGGACAGATGAACATGAAGGAACACAAGGCACATCTATCAAAAAGTCAGTCGACAAAAGGTCGGGGTTAGTTACCAGCCGCATTGTCCTGCGTCTTCTTCAGGTGGTCCCAAGCCAACTGCAAGTCAAGGTTAAGCTGGATTTGCTTCTTCTCAAGGTCTGCAAACTTGGCCCCATACTCGCAAGATTTCTGCATCAACACGACAAAGCAAGATTATAAGACTACAGTCGAGCCAAAATACTCAACCGCAGTCTCGGGGACTACACCCAGTGGGTGCACTAAGCGTGCCCCCACTGGTTTCACTCAGCCGAGATCATTCCGGCTCGAGCTCAAAAAAAAACAACAGCAAGGAAGAAAAGTTCTATAGTAAGTCCATGGCCGACCGCCAGTAGTCGACCACGGTCTCGGGGACTACACCCAGTGGGTGCACTAAGCGTGCCCCCACTGGTTTCACTCGGCCGAGATCATTCCGGCTCGAGCTCAAAAAAAAGAGAGAGGGGAATTACACCCAGTGGGTGCGGTATCTCACGAAACAAAACAGCAGATTCTATCGAAACCAAAGACTACTTCGATGAAGACAACGTACCTAGACGTTGGCCCGAAGAGCAGAACTGGCAACATAAGCCGCCATGCTGGCCTCATACACCGCCTTCATCCTCTCCATCATCACCCCTGCCTGGCGAACGGCTTCTTGAGCCGCCCCCACGGGATCCTCCGGGAGGCGGTAGGAAGAGAAGAGAACTGACAAAGCGGCGGGCGCAGGGTCGACAGCAGGTACGGGCGCTGGGTCTACGGCGCGAACTGGCGCTGGGTCGACGACTGGAGTAGGCGCTGGGTCGGCGACTGGAGCGGCCGCTGGATCGACGTTCGACGCGGGCGATGGGTTGACGGCTGTCGATGCCAAACGCACGGTCGACGCAGGGACGGCGAAGCAGACCGTGGCTCGGGCTGCATCCTCCTGTCGTTGGGCCTCTGAGCCAGAAGGCATCTTCCGGCCCTTTTTCCCTGTGCGCCGTCGGTCCCCTCCCAACCGCTCCTCGTCCTCATCGTCATCCGGAAGCTCTATGACAAGGCGCGGCACTTCGAGTCAAGCAGCGAGCAAAGTTCAGTCGACCGTCGCCCGTGAAAGAAAATAAGAATAAGACAGATTTCATAGGACCCACACCTGCGCGGGATGTTGCGGCGTCCGCAGTCTCCTCGTCGTCTCGACCCCGGTCAATGTCCATCGAGGTCGTGGAAGCGGCGGCTCTAAAAAGTTCACTCAGGAGATGAGTCAACAGAAGTTACAGTTGACCCCCAAGAAGCAGAAAGAAACAAGACCAAGCGGCACTTACGTGGAGACGATGGGTACATCCACCTTGATCCTAGGCAAGGCCTTCCGGGGCTTGGTGGTGGTGACCTTGGGCTGCTTGGGCATCTTCTCGGCGGGGTTAGGAGTGGCCGTTCGAGTGCGCTTGGGCGTCCGAGAGCCCGAGGGACCCGCCCAAAGACGTGCGGCCCCTGGGTCGTACTTCTCCTTGGATCGACGCTCATCACGGGGAGGTGACTCGACCTCCTCCCCGCTGCTGTAGTCCTCGCTCTCCTCGCTCTCCTCGGTCTCCTCCTCCGACTTCCACTCGGCGGCATCGCCCATGCCCTCTTCGCCCTCCTGGAAACAAAGGCAGAGAGGAAGGCGATGGAGTTGGGCGTGGAGTAGTGCAACTGGGCACCAAAGAAAATCAAGAACGCGCGGAAGAAAGGATGCGGGGGCATAGAAAAACCTCGGTCGACATGAGTAGCGTGGAGGACGCACTCGCCCTCCCGCGGCCGGGGCTCGAGTTCTCCCCTCGGCGCCCGCCAGGAGCCCCGGGCGATCAACCCCTCCTCCTCCAGCTCCTCCAGATCCTTCGCCACGACGGAGGACCGGATCCAATCTCCCTAGATACAACCAGCGGGGAGTCCGGACCTCGACGACGATCCACTCCGGCCGGATCGCCTCCCCTTCCCCGACGCCGCCTTCTTCGAGCGCTCCATAGCCGCAGTCTTGTCTTTGCCCATGGGTCGCACGCCGGCGGTCGCTGTGGAGAGAGGCGAGGAGAAGCAGGGGCGCAGCGAAGAAGCAGAGGCGGAAGGAGAAAGATTGGGTGCACAGTGCCCCCCGCTGCGGGCTCGGCGCGCCCTTATAGCAGCCCGGTCGAGTGGCTGACCGGTGGCCCCGTGTGATCTTATCAAATCCCGTAACAGGCGCTGGCGTGATACGTGGCGAAAAAGGTGGCGCGAGGATCGAGGCGTCTCAAGCGTGTCTCTCCGATTGCTGCGGCACGTCCCGCCCCGCGCGCTTCCCCAAATTTCGAAAACACCGCCGAATCCTGCGACCGAAGGGCAACCAATCCCGTCGAAAACGGCATACGCTCATGGCGCCCGACGCTTGGCGCAAAGTCCAGTCGACGCAAGAAGACTAGTCGACGCAAGAAGCGACTAACTCACTCGGCGGATCAAGTACCGAACGTACGGCACCTCCGTCTTCAGCACACGTTCAGCTTGATGACGTCCCACAAGCTCTTGATCCAGTTGAGGTTCACGGGAGGGTTTCGTCAGCACGACAGCGTGGTGACGGATATGATGAAGTTACCGTCGCAGGGCTTCGCCTAAGCGCTGCAACGATATGATCGAGGTGTGTTACTGTGGAGGGGGGCACCGCACACGGTTGGGAGAGATCAACTGATCAACTTGTATGTCTATGGGGTGCCTCTATCCCCGTATATAAAGGAGTGGAGGAGGGGGAGGACCGGCCCTCTCTATGGCGCGCCCTAGGGGAGTCCTACTCCCACCGGGAGTAGGATTCCTCCTTTCCTGGTAGAACTAGGAGCCCTTCCAAGTAGTAGGAGTAGGAGAGAAGGAACGGAAAAGAGAAGAAAAGGAAGGAGGGGCGCAGCCCCTCCCCCTAGTCCAATTCGGACTAGCCTTGGGGGCGGGGGGTGCGCAGCCTCCTCTCTTTCTTTCCGCTAAAGCCCAATAAGGCCCATATACTCCCCGGCAAATTCCCGTAACTCTCCGGTACTCCGAAAAATACCCGAATCACTCAGAACCTTTCCGATGTCCGAATATAGTCGTCCAATATATCGATCTTTACGTCTCGACCATTTCGAGACTCCTCGTCATGTCCCCGATCTCATATGGGACTCTGAACTACCTTCGGTACATCAAAACTCATAAACTCATAATACCGATCGTCATCAAATGTTAAGCGTGCGGACCCTACGGGTTCGAGAACTATGTAGACATGACCGAGATTCATCTCCGGTCAATAACCAATAGCGGAACCTGGATGCTCATATTGGCTCCTGCATATTCTATGAAGATCTTTATCGGTCAAACCGCATAACAACATATGTTGTTCCCTTTGTCATCGGTATGTTACTTGCCCGAGATTCGATCGTCGGTATCTCAATACCTAGTTCAATCTCGTTACCGGCAAGTCTCTTTACTCGTTCTGTAATAAATCATCCCGTGACTAACTCATTATTCATTTGCTTGCAAGGCTTATTATGATGTGTATTGCCGAGAGGGCCCAGAGATACCTCTCCAACACTCGGAGTGACAAATCCTATTCTTGATCTATACCAACACCACGAACACCTTTGGAGACACCTATAGAGCATCTTTATAATCACCCAGTTACGTTGTGACGTTTGATAGCACACAAGGTGTTCCTCCGGTATACGGGAGTTGCATAATCTCATAGTCATAGGAACATGTATAAGTCATGAAGAAAGCAATAGCAGCAAAACTAAACGATCATAGTGCTAAGCTAACGGATGGGTCTTGTCCATCACATAATTCTCCTAATAATGTGATCCCGTTGATCAAATGACAACTCATGTCTATGGTTAGGAAACATAACCATCTTTGACCAATGAGCTAGTCTAGTAGAGGCATACTAGGGACTCTTTGTTTTGTCTATGTATTCACACATGTACTAAGTTCCCGGTTAATACAATTCTAGCATGAATAATAAACATTTATCATGATATAAGGAAATAAATAATAACTTTATTATTGCCTCTAGGGCATATTTCCTTCAGATGCCACCCATCGTCGGCATCTAGTCCGGCTTACCCAATGCCCAAAAGGACGACAAGCCACATTTGGCGGGCCAAAACACAGGTAAGTAGAATATGATTGATCGTTTCCGGTCATGATCGCAAAAGGGGCATAATAGATGGTGTGGCAGCCCGCAACGTGCCAGTCGACCAGAAGTCCATCAACGATCATGAAGAGACGTCCACGTTAAAATCAACATGTTAGCGGAGCCCTCGATTTCCATGTGCAATCCGAAAATGGGGCAATAACTCGACCCTAGAGTTTTGTGGCATATGCAATCCTTGCCAATAAGCTACCATCAAACTCCCAAGACTATCTAACCGCGGCTAGGGGAGGGGCCCGGGCCATGTCTCGTAATGCATAATTTTGCTTCAATTGTGGCGTGTGTGGGCACTTTCGGTCTCAGTGTCTTGCCCCACCGAGGTGCCCGATGACTCTGGAGTTTTTGGGTCATGCCGTGGAGGGTGACTTATATTATGTCAACCTGATATTTGAGGAGCCGCCTGTTTCGGTCCACCAGGCATTCATCTTCGTGGTACTAACTCACGTGCCATTTCCGACTGTCGAGATCACTGTCGACGCCATCAGGGGCAGAGCTATGCAACTACACATGTTATTACATTAACTAGTCGTGTGACCCGCGCATTTGCGCGGCTAGTTTACTGATGGAAACATTCCTTCTATCATCATTACATAATAATTCATGAGTAGAAATATTTTCTATTTTCTCTATTAGTTATTTGCCATTGTGTCGACTTCTTTTTTTTTTTGCAAGATGCTAATCAATTGAGATTATTGATACATGATGGGAATGTGGTTAAGTATATTAGATGTTCGACTCTAGTATATAGAAACAAAAGATGGAATAATGTATGAGGCCTTCTCTACACAATATACATAAGATATTAATATATGGGGCCTGCTCTACACACATGTATTTCCTCTTTGTTAGTTAGCGAATATAGTAGTTTCTAAGATAATATCCCAAAAAAAATTGGTAGATGGTACCTACACTTTGTGTCAACTTTGTCCATCTGCATCATCAATGGGCATAACACAATCAATAATTTTATGAGTGCAACAGCATGCCTTCATGGATACTTATTTTAGTTTTTGTGCCGCTCATTTCATCTAAAGTAATTAATATGCCACTTTTTATTTGTTAGAGAGGAAATTAGTTCTCTCTTGCTTATCTTATTACAGATTAAGTACATCTTGTTTTATCTTGACTTAAATCTTTTGGCGAATTAACATGATTATTTGCTTCAAGGCTTTACTATCGTAATGACTATTATTTTCGTTAACTACAATACAGTACCCTTGATCTCACACATATCATCCGGACATATTTCCCCTTGTCTTCTAACACCATGCCATGCATGCCACACGCGGGTTTCTTGTACATGCATATTATATCATGATTTTTTATAGAACATTTAGTATATTGATGTCCTTCCATGGTCTATTTTCTTAGTCGATGCCGAGTGTGCATTTGATCATTGTATACACAGATATATAGGTATTAGGATAGTCTAAAACAATGTCATGTGTACATGTAGATGTGCTCTAGATTTACGCGTAATTCATTATTATTATTATTTTTCGAGTGACACCAAGAAACATATATGTGGATCTATAATAGCTTATATGACGTCTGTTGTAGGTTCACATTTTATGCCGCTTATAAATATAGTTTCTTCATGAAATTTGTAGACGTGTAATTGTACATACTTATATATCAATGATTCATTTTTTTCATTTCTTTTGAGACAAATTCAGCATTTTCTAAAGACCATGTTGTGCCTTTCTATTTTTATTAACTGAGATACACAAACCCGGATCCATTTGTGTTTTTTGATGTATTTTATTTTTGTGAAAAGGCATACTTTATTATTATTATATACCTAACAAAAGTATTTTGCTAATATCCTGGCCCCCACTATTCCTTTGATATATGTATATGTACGTACATATCAATTTGTTAGTAACTCTCAAAGAAAAAGTTGGTAGTAGACTAAAAAATTGGTAGTGCTAGTGTGTCATCCGAGCGTGAGGCTCCAAGGAAGAGTCCAAACGGGTTCTTTCCTTTTGAATTAATACTAGCAAAAGTGCCCGTGCGTTGCAACGGGAGAAACAAATTATCACCCCAACGCCTCCATCCCTGTTGTCACTTCTTTTCTTTGTCACCATCTTCGGTCACAATGTCCACTACATGACGAACGTTTTACCTAAGCTTGGAACCAATAAAGAATTGCATCTTCTGCATGAACAGACCAGCGAACGGTCATGTTTAAGATCCCGACCACATCTGCACAATCTAATGTTTGCGCCTTGTGTTTTTGTTATCCGGATTTTATATCATAATAGTTTAGTACCAATCCGTAATGGTGCCGGTTTCCAAAGGCGGGCCAGGCGGCGGCCATGAAGACTATGTGGGAGGTTCGGGCGGGGCAAAGACCACGCAAGCGGGAGAGGGCTGGTGGGGGCGAAACTACCTGATGATTTGGGAGAGTGATAGGAGATCGTGGGCGTGTGTTAGGATGCAGAGGGGATCGGGAGGCCTTTTTTTTCGTAGGAGCTAAACATGGTTATAACCAATGGCAGTGGTGGGTAATTATGGTGTCAGACGCGTTTGATGCTACAAGCCGATTTGGACCATCAGATCAGCATGGTTTGATGGTTGAGATGATTCGAATCTTCGCCCTTTCGTGCTTTTATAAGGGTAGTAGATACTCTTGTGTTGCAACGGGCGAAAAAAATTATGTTTCATGTGTCATTATGCATCATTTATATCTAACTCGGATAAACGTTGAGATGATGTTACCCTCGTCTTTGTAAGGTGCATATCCGTGTGTGTTGCCATGGGTTCCATCATCTTTCTTTTTGGACCGTGAAGTTTGTTGATGTGAAGAGGGCCACCCCAACATCCTTTATAGGTGCTTATTTAAGCTCTGTCATCGGATCGATGAAATAGTCTTTTAGAGAAAAGCATGCAGTGTAATTTATTTAAACAATCTGTATATAATTATCAAAAGATTTGAATCCTAACTATTTTGATTATGTATGATTTTTCTATTTTTATTGAAGATTGTTTGATTTGTAAGATTGTATTTCATTATTAATATTTTCTTAAAACTATTTGGGCTTGGCCCAAACGCAAGAATTTCTCCTCATACAGACGTGGAGTTTCTACACCTTGGCACAAATGCTCCTGATGTGAACAGTAAAATTTTAAAAATAGAAAAAGATCTGAAAAGTCTAAATTTTTTGTGGCATACTTTATGAAATGTTTGTTATGCGTGCAAAATTTTCATCACAAAATCACCTTGGTGTAAGGCGCGGTAAATAATGTTACTTTCAAACGCATTTTGAATCTTGATTTTTTTCGTGATGAAAATTTCATGCACAACAAATATTTCTTAAAGTATGTCACAAAGAAAATTCAGAATTTTCTTTATTTTTTTTATTTTACTGTTCACACCAGGAGCATTTGAGCTCAGGTGTAGAAAGGTAATTTCGTTCTGATGCGTCTCTCATATACTTCCTCCGTTCCTAAATATAGTTCTTTTAGAAATTTCACTATAAACTACATAGGGATGTATATAGACATATTTAGAGTGTGGATTCACTCAATTTGCTAGTCCTCTATTGAAATATATGCAAAGACTTACGAGGCGTTTGGTTGGAGACGGGTAACGTATTGGGCATTGTAATCAGGATACTCCGTATTAGGTGACGTTTTTAGTGATTACATGATTTGTTTGGTTCAGCGAAGGTTTGGCTTCCCATTTCAATGGAGGTGAGAGGGAAGAGGAGAGGTAGGGGTCAGGCGCTGCTGCTCTGGGTTCGTGGCGGAGGAGAGGGACGGCGAGGGGAGGTCGCCCGCGTTGCTTGTACAGGGCTCGTGGTGGAGGAGTGGTTCTCCGGCGGCCGGTGGGCGAACGGCGGCGTTGCTCGTTGCGGCTGCGGGACGATACAGGAACAGGAGGGGACGAGGCGACGCGAGGAGAGCGGAAGCAGACGAAGCGATCGAGGCCGTTATTGGATACCAATCGAATGAGGCCGTATTGGGTTTTGTGAAGGAGCGCTTTCTGATTACAGGGGACCTGAAACCGGGCCAGCCCAACCAAACGGAGGTAACGTATTCAGAAGGCAGCGTTATGGGAAGACGGCCGAAAAATCACGAACCAAACGCGTCGTTATATTTAAGAAGGAAGGGAGTACTACTATTCTAGCACAGTATGGTTGGTTCATGCATTTTTGTCGTGCATTTGCTAAACGGCCGAAGAAAAGATGCATCGTGCATTTGCTAAACGACCGATAAGTTGTCGGAGCCGACACGTACACCACCCATCTCCACCTCAAAACTTATCCATTCGTCACCACCTACACCGCTCGCTGTTTTATTTCTGTCGCTGTCCATCTCTCTCATCTCTATCTTCACCACGGATCTAAGCACAGTGCCCCTGTACACGGACGGCTTCCTCCGAGCGCGCCTCCACCACACAACGCCCAATCTCCAGCTCCCCTCATCGCCGCCAGAGGCCACATCCAGGCCTGCGTCAAGGCCTCTCCTCCTCTCACGGCCCGTTGTGTGCGCCCCGTGCCCTCGCGGCTGTCAGCCCGGTGCTCCGGAGGTCCGGTGGCGCGTCTCTCTGTGGTCAGCCGACCGATGAAGTGGCCCTTGGTGGCAGATCCGGGGCGGCTGCTCCCATGGCCGCGCCCTCCGGCGGACGGAGTGGCCCCTGGTGGCAGATCAGGGGCAGTTGCTCACATGGTCGCGTCCTCCCGTGACTTCCCGCGGCACACGTCTCGCCGCTCCTTCCCTTCAACCGCCACTGAGATAGTTGCCCGGTGCCGGCACGCGTCCTCGGTCTGCAGGATCCTGCTCCACCCCTGCCTCCCTTTCCTCGACCTCTTGCTGCCCCGACCACTCAGGGACAACGGCCCGGCCCGGTCTTTTCTTGGACTGGCTGTGGTGTTGCTGTGGCCACAATCAACTGTAGCCGTCTCCGCCGCCGACAAGGGTGCCGCCCCTCGCGTTCGCAGCCGGCGTACCCGCCCGAAACTCCTCTCCTCCCCCCTCCATCCTCTATCAACCCCACGAGCACAGCAAGGGAGCTCCTTTACCCGAGCACGCGCCCATGGCGTCCGCCTTCTATTCCGCCACGGCTGTAGCCGTACGCCGACGAGGGCGCCGCCCCTCAACATCTTCTGCTCCGCCACGGCTTGAAAGGGTGGGCGAGCGTCTGGATAAGATGAAACAGAGGATTCGCGGTTGGAATTCTTACAGGGTTTGTTTTGTAAAAACAAAGCGTTTTCCTAATCCACTTAAAAATGGAGTGCGGGTTCAGTTACGAGAAAGCACGGGGGCTTTTCTGCAAAAATACCGACGACGGACGACCAGAAGCAATCAATGGTTTATTAGTAGGTAAAGATAAAAGGAGAAGTCCAGATTTATATATTACATGAGCAGACGTATTACGCTAGGACACTATTGTCTTTTTTTGGTGGAGGGTTAGCTCGGACTGTACTTTTGGATTTTCCGTGTTGGACAATTCCTTCTTTTTCTTGCAACTAGTAAGCGTGCACGTGCAACGCACGTCTCAATCAATCCATGTCAAATTTATGCGGGTACAACATTTTGAATTCATACTCTAGTACGACCCATTCTATATAAACAAAAGGAGAAGTACAAACCCATCAATTCTCTTTTGACGATACCAAGCAGACCAGAAAGAAATCATAAATGTATAAAAAATACCACAAATCAATGGCAACCGACTGGCTGGACAACTTCTCCATGGAGAATGTAAGGGCGTAGCCTATTTAGTCTATTGTATAGCAGGAAGAATCGGAATTTCTTTGCCCCATTCTTAGTTTATGTCAGCTTATCATGAGTGGAACTACAGTTCAGACAGACGGTATCTATTGTGTATATAGTTGCAGAACATCTAGAAACTAAAAACAGATCAATAAAGTGTTAAATTCATGGTAAAGAAATGGAGGGAGGGAATTTAACATTTTCTCTATGACATGGATGGCATGCAAGCAACCCTTTCTCTACCATATGCCTAGTTCCGACAATATTAAACACTTGTTAAACATAGTCGAGATCTCCTTCCCTGGGATCATCTTTCTACACATAGTTGCCATGACGAAGTAGCGTTTAGTGTTTATTTTAGCACCTAAAATCAGTTTGTTGTTCTATTAAAAAACAGTAATGTGCATGTGCAATGCACGTCTTGTTAAAAATCAAAAACTAATAATACGCAAAGCATGTCTGAACTACGAACATACACTTGTATGATTTTAGATTCAAGTTACTATTTAGCAAACACATAATTCATCAAAGCACCGGAGTTAGTTTTTAGTTCTCTTGACAGAATGCACTGGAGATTTATTGAAAATGGCGCAGTACATTTCTATGCCATTCTTTGGTCGGCACTGGCATACAAGAGGAAAAAATATCATTCTTTTTGTGTTTACAAAGGACCAAAAATGGTTATATGATCTATTCTAATTGAAAATAACATAAATACTACCCCCCCC
>LR738715.1:738656165-738672835 GCA_902687465.1 Secale cereale
CCCCTTCCCTTAAATTTTTATAAGACATGTTTAGAGTCCATGACAGTGTCAAAAATGTCTTATACTATTAAGTTACAAAGGAAGTACTAAGTATGACCAAACAATAACATTCCAGTGCATGAATATAGTAGTCACATTAACTTTTACAAATATTTGCATGTCAAATGTCAACAGTACATGCCTTACACAAATGTGAAATTCAGGGATCCACTCATCGGCACCATAATATTATCTCCCTTATCGTGTTTCAAAAGTCAGAACAAAGTTCATTGGTTCTTTGGAAGTTCAAGAATGATGAATCTATAACAAAAATGAATGGACCATTGACATTTGCATCAGCTGCAATACATACTATTTAGGAGATAATTTACTGAATTAACATAGGTAAAACATGCTTTAAGAAAAGTTAGAATTTAAATCTGAAATATCTATTTCTCACCTCTTGAAGCCGTCCAGAAACATGATGCCACATAATTACAAGAGATAGCGATCAAGCTTCTTCACCAGTAATGCGGAAAACACAACATAGTCTCACTGAAACAAGAGAACATATCAATACTTACAAGTCACTACATGGTCCTTGTGTACGTGGAGATGGTCAGCTGCACATATCAACGAATGAATTGCCAGAATATCAAATAAATTATACTTCAGTAAGCCTATAGGGATTGGAGAACGATGCACCTGAATAGATAGTTAAATTTACAACCATAATGACATATGTGAGCTACTCCATGAATTTTTGGCATACCTAGAGATATAGCTAAAATAAAGATTACATGGATTCCTCCAATTTATAGAAACAGAGCTTCACTCTGCTCTTCAAACAATGTATCATGGGCTTTATTTGAAGTACCTTATACGCAGCAACAATGACAATGCTTATGCTAGATTAAATTTTTCTGGCAACCTGACTTGTCTTCTAGCAGAAAAGCGTTGCCCAATCTAGTATATAGGACATACTACTTTTTTCTGAATTGGACTTCCACTTGTTGCTCCATTAGTGCTTTAATTTGTCAAGCTGCCTTTCCTCCAATCCCAGATAGCAGTAGAGACCGCGATGCCTAAACAAGTTGTGTCAAGAAAATAATCGTTATAAAATTCGAAGGAACATAATAATATGAATTTGTTCTAGTCAATCTGAGAAAATAGCACATGACCAAATAGTTCATGAAACCCAGCTGGAGTTGCAGGAACTGAAGTGACATGACTCTAAAAAAAGATCCGATGTATTGCCAAATGGGACATGTCAAGAACAGGACATGAAGCAGAAAAAGAGAGAGGGGGGAGAGCTCCAAGATGGCCTGAAACAAATCACGCACCTGGACTGGACAATGATGCATCATCCTACGCGCATGCAATTAGCACTTACCAGCAATCACATGATTCTAGTTCTTGGAGTGGACGCTGCCAGATTCTGCAAACAGATTGCAAGTATCAGTTTTCATGCACCGCTTGCATACCTGCAACTCCAGTTTTCATGGTCAGATGCATGGCATGAGTGAATGGTACATCAGTTCTCAAGAATATAAGTAGATGAAATCAAGTGCCATTTATTTGATCAGTCCCTATCATGTTCATGCTACACAGACAAAAAATGCCATGACTGAATATCAGTGCACATTATCGTGCAACAGAATAATCTCAGAATAATCTTAGTCCATCATATAACTTCTATACATACAATATAAATTAATATAATCTCTATATACTTTCTGCTCTAGGTAACAGTAACAGTACGTGCATGCGTGAACAAAGGGCAGGCGTGAAGTCAATTACGCCCTGACGGTAATAGCAGACATCCAATCGACTCTAGCTGGCTTCCCCTCATGCAAAATTAGATGGATCAGGAGAGAACAGAATGGCCTAGCCCACGGCCTGGCGAATCGAGCAAAACTTCCAGGGGACTTCGTCTAGATGCTCTCGGTGCTTGATGAACTAAAAGATACCTGGTCCAAAGAGTGGAGGCTAGATATGTAATCTTAGCCTATGTGTTTCTCAAAAAACAATTACGGCCTGACGACGGTCCTTCTCACTGGAAGATACATCGGCGAAGAACATGTGGTGAAGAGGACCATCGGTTAGCCAAGTCTGTACCTATCATGTGATGAAGAGGACATGTGGCACCACTAGTGGTCCCTGCTATGCCGAGGAACAGCGGCGGCGAATCAGTTGTGCATGGGCGGTTTCGAAAGAGGCGGCTGGGAGGGCGCGGCATGGCTCCCTGGGAAGGTGGAAATAGACGGCGGCGGGGTAGATCCGGTCATCACCGTCGTCGATCTGGTCGGGAGGAGGGCCGGCAGTCGCGAGGGAAGGTCCGGAGGACCTCTAGTCCATGGCCATGGCATCCTGCGGTGTGGGAATAGAGAGATGGAGAGAGATTAGTGAGGAGAGGAAGAGAGAAGGGAGGAGGAGGGCTCTGGGCGTGGCTGACCGGCAGAGGAGCTCGTCGGCGGTTCGCATGACCGCGGCGATCGGAGGCTGGGTCGGCTCAGGGCGGATCGCAGGGGGAGGGGGCGTCTTCTTGGGAGGGGGGCGGGCACTCTTCGCGTGGATCGATCCAGAAATTTGGGTGCTGCCGTGGGGATCGGGGATCAGGGGCGTGGAGTGCTCACACGATTGGCAGACCCGACGTCTGCTCGGCAGAACAATTAATCTGAGACGTTGATCCGGATGGCAGACAATTGATGCAATATGAGCGGTAAGATATGGTTAAGTCGGTTTGATCAAAGGGTCCTGGTTATCCTGTGTACAGTTTGTTGTGTGGCTTTAGATAAACTCATGTTTGCTCTTTTAATAGTAGTATAGATCAATTTAACCTTCCATATTTGCATGCCAAATCTTTTTTCTAATTGTCTTACTTTTACAACACCAATGTAAAAGCTATATTTATTCAAAAAAAAAACGTAAAAGCTATATCTATGTTGAACGAACGGCATGTTGGACTACACGTGACATGCTTAAATAAAACTACACGTGACATGTCCAACTGTTTGTACGTGATAATATTTATGTGTAACGCTATCTCTTTTAAATCTCAGCCGTTAATATCAAAAATTTACGGTCAATATAATTCAACCTATGTGGACGAACGTGATGGCTTGTTTGACTCTTGTTTTAATAATTATATAATAGATAGCTCGTTTTCTTGGGTGGTATGGGAAATCTCCCTGCTGGTCTTCCCAGTGCCCTTACCCACTTCGAAGATGTTGCGCCTTTGCACGAGAAGTGAAGAGATCAAGTTTCCACTCAACAAGCTCATGGAGATTGTCTGTGAGTACTTGCGGATCCGATGAGGGGGACTCTCTCGCTCGCTCGGGCCTGGCTCCGCATCCACAACCCGCCGAAAAAATCTAAGAAGGATCATATCCTAGAGACTATCTCGAAGCCTATAGTGACGTTCGACATGGGATCTCTTGAGGGCGATGGCCCCGCGCGGATTGAGGTTCTGTGTCGGGATACCGATAGAATGGATGGCCTAGTCCGACCATTTTACTTCGGCTCGACGTGATAATAGTTGGACAGTTGGACTTTGAGCCGGACTTGGCTTTCTAGGAGGGTGTGGATGGAGGGGACCTTCCCCGTCCCTTCTGGCCGCCCTGCCAGGCCATCGAGGTGTGGGGGTTGACTTGGGGAGGACGGCGTCCTCGAGGGGCCGCCTCGCCTTCAGCCCTGGGACTCTGCCCTTATCGGGCCTGTCGGTCTTCCTACCGGAACCGCCGCTCCCGCGCTTGCCTCGAGTCATGCGTCTTCATTTGTCCCCGTATCCATTGGTCCGGCTGCACCTCTTCCTGTCCTGGCTGTCAGGTCGCTTGTTGGCCTGTCCAATGGCCTTGCTCCTACTTTTGCCCCTAAGGTCTCTGCCAGTTTGACTAAGGGTGTCACATGATGACCTCTGTGATTGTGTTTCCAAGTCATCTGGTTAAGCAGCTCAGGTGGGTGAAGTCAAAAGCTAACTGTCACAAAACACGAAATCGGTCGACACGTAGGGAGAAAAGAGATGTAGCCAACAATGTTGCTTACGAGACTTGGCTTTAGATAAGCCATCATCAAGACCTTTCCGGTCATCAAGATTCTCGCGGCCATGACAAGACGGCTAGGACTCTCGACAACCGCAAATCATATGGAAAGAGGGAGGCCTACGGGCTAGAAGAAGCCGACTTGAGAGCTATTTTCTTGCTATACAAAGCTCTCTGACACACTTTGAGTTTTGGCCTCAAGGTTGGATTGCCTAATTCCCCCATCAATTTTCCGCATGGGGGCTAGGCGCCCCTCTGACCCGCACGCGTTGCCCTTTTCATGCCCTCTACCTGGGCCTCCATGCCCAGCCGTCGCGGCATCCAACGCCCACAGCAGCCTCGACCGCAGAGGCCAATGCCACACCCGTACCCAAGGGTCGAGGCGTCATCATGACTACCGCTTTGATGCAGCCTTTCAGGTGCCTAGCCCCCACAAGAGGAGTTGATGGCTTAGTAGGCAGCGGCGAGCGAGGGAGTGCCACAAGTCAGGTGCCTAGCCCCCACAAGAAAATTTTAAAACCATCTAATAAACATAAAGAAAAGAAAAGAAAAGCAAAACAAATAGAAACAGAAAAAGGAAAGGGAAAAGTAACAACAGGAGAAAACAAAGCAACAAAAAATATAAATTAAACAAAACAGAAAATAGAACATAAAAATAAAAATAAAAACTATTATAACAATAAATAAAAACAGGAAAAATGAAAAATGAAAAATGAAAAGAAAGGGAAAGGAAGAAACCCGACACTACCGGGAGGACAAAGGGTGGGGTGTGCCTATGCTCCCGCGTGTTATTGCTCGCAAAGAGTGGTATGCAACATTTGTTGCAAATAGGCGATTTCTCCCATCTCAAACTTATTCCTATGTTAAATGAGGTGGCTAGTTGCATTCCTCATCAAGGCAACTCTGTTTTACTATGGAAAGACAATTGGCAAGGACCACCTCTCGACATCCAATTCCTTGAATTACACTCCTATATGCCATAGACAACCAAGTCCTGTTCAAAGCACGCTGACTTAGGAAAATTTAATTGTTTTTTTTTCGAAAAGGAGGTTGAAATCCCCAGCTAGAAAATGCAATTTATAATTTGCATACTCCAATATCAACTCAGTCTCACACTCAACTCCTTGCCCGTCAACAAACGATCAATAACATCAATTCCTATCAAAATCATGACATTTGGCAGTACCACTGGAACTCCCCTCACTAGAGCTCTGTGAAAATGTACAATCACCTCATGCAAGGTCCAGCTGCTCCATCCCCATTTTAATGGATTTGGCGGAACCCCAGTCAACTTAAGATCAAAGTTTTCTTCTCGCTCATCCTTCATGACAGAGGAAACACTAGAAGGCTTATGAAAAGGGTTATCCCGGGATCTGCTTTGTAAGAGGGCTTCCTCACCACCTTGTATCGTTTGGCCGTGCACAGTGGTTTGTGCTTTATCTATAAAGCGGGGCGAGAGCCTTCTTCATCAAGGAAGAATTTTCACTTGCAAGGCTGTCTTTGCCCCCTCTGCCATGACAATGTGGAAGAAACACACCTGCATCTCTTCTGGTACTGTACTTTTGCCCAAGACTGTTGGAATTTTATTCTCCCAGCCTACAAACAAGTATCTCCTTCATCCACCAAGTTGAGCTGGCGAAGTTTGGAAACAACAACCTTTCAGTATGATGATAATTATGTATGCCTTATGGAATATCTAGAAACAAAGGAATGATATCATATTCAACGGCATCCCACCCACAGTCAACATTTGGAGAACTGAACTCAGGGAAGACCTCACCATCATGACCCACCAAATAAAGCCAAAGCATTCCCCAAGGCTAAAATCTTGGATTGCTCACAAGCTTTAGCACTCCGTTTCTCTCTTTCTTTTATTTGGTTCCTCCCCTTGAGGATCACCTCATGTACATTAGTTGCTGAACTTCTACTTTTACTATTAACTAATATAAAAATTACAGTAGGATATTTTCCTGCTGTTTGGGGGTAAAAAAAGAGGTGATCTCAGTGCAAGAGTTGGAGCATGCCCTACCATCTTTCTCCAGGTTCTCATCAAATCCTCCATCTTCTTTATACTTTGTGTTAAATAGTCAAATCTCTGGGGTTAGGTTGAAATATGTTGTCAAATTAGCAGATGTTTTAGATGTTGAAGAAGATGAAGCAAAGGCATTACTCAAGCACCTATTGTAACATCCCAAATTTTCAATTTGGAATGTTATACATAGATCATAATTGCATTTCATGTTTTTGCATTTTTGTTCGTGGCGTTCCTCGAAATTCTAAGCAACTCAAGGACCTACGGAGAGAGTTGGGAATTTTTACCGTTTTCCTATTTGAGTTCGCTCGAATACCGATACGAGGACAGTGTGATTCTAATTATTTTTCTCTCCTAAAAATATTTATAAAAACAAAATATGAGCGGAGATAATATGACTTCTCCAAAATAATAGAAATATTGGAGGAAAAATATAAAAATCACTTTTGGTATTTTTCTGGATTTATTTGCGGATTTATTTGCATAGGAAAAATATGCGTTTTTCAAAATTGCATTTAGGTCCGGTAAAAATGTTCACTTTGTCCTAAATATTATTAGAGGACGGTGAAAATTTATTTCGGGAATTTTCGAGTCCGTTTGCTATTTCTTTCGTTAGTTTTCTGCGTCGGGACTCTTTAAAAAAAAAGGAAACCGACTTAGTCTCGTATAGGGTCGGGAGACTGGGCTTTATAAGCCGCAGCCCCGCCGGCCCAAAGCCTCGCCTCGCCCGCAGCCTCGCCGAACCCTAGCGCCGCCGCTGCCGCGCCCCGCCGCCGCCGCCGCCGTCGCCGCCCCGCCGTCGCGCCGCCACACCGGCGCATCGCCGCCCGCCGCCGCCGTCCCGCCCCGCCGGAGTTCGCCGGAGTTCCGCCGGAGTTGAGGTAGTTTTTTTTTCGGTTAACCGATCGGTTAGTTTAGGAAAAACCTAGATCTGTTTTTTTAGAATAGATCGGTTCAGTTTTTTTATTTTCCGCCGGTTTAGTTAAATAGTGGACGTTCGTCCGTACGTTCGTTTTAACGAACGGTTTTCGTTAGTTAACCGCAGACAGCGAACGTTCGTTCGTTAGCCTGTTCATCGTTTTTCTTTTTCGGGGTATTTATCCGCGGTTATTCCGATCGCGATTTCTGCCCTGATCTTGTTTTTTGTTTTTCTTTTCGCTCGAGAGTCGGAATCAGGTGATTCAAAATCCCAGATCTTTGTCTCGAATCCCTCTTTACGTTAGATCAACTTGAACAAAGTTTTGGCTATTGTAAAATTTGACTTTAGGCCAACTAGTAATTCGGAGCTCGTTTCTTTCGCAGTTTGAGTTTTGTTGCTTCTTTCGAGTTGATTCTTTTTGCAAAGTGGAGTTCTTAAGTTGAACTTTCTGGTTAGATCTCTTATTTGAGTTTTACCCGTGCATTAGTTAAGTACTTATTGTATGCTTATTTGATTGCAATTAATAGAGTACCTAGAGTGCGCCGCTTGCTACTTTGAGTCTCTAGGTTTTGCGGATCATCAGCAAGACAAGTAACACTTTGATCATGTTTTCCAATTACCCAGTTTTCATTGCATTAGTCCAACCCTCACACATTGCATGAGTAGGATCAATTAACTTGTGGGATTGGGAAGTAGATTGAGGTAGTACCTATTACCTGCATTATTTTCAAACCTTTGGGAGTTACTTCTACGTTTGCTGCTAGGACATGCTATGCTCGTAGACATGGATTGGGTGAGTGAAATCCATGACAGATGTGAGTTTGTTAATTAATGGTCCAACTTAAGGTGGCAACTTTAATACACATCTGGGTGGATTGAGGCATCTGGGCATTCCAGTGATTGCCTGTTCTTCTTTTGGACCGCCACCCAGGCTCAAAGGGATCATGAGATTATTCATACTAGAAACTTCCGTGTGCAGCCACAATGCTATTATGGGCTCTAGCATAGTATGAGTAAGTCGTGCGAACTCTTACAGTGGTGGACTAGCAGATGTAGTGGATGTAGGTTGGTACGGTCCGCCCGATCGTAAGGTGCTAGCGCTTCTGAAAGACTATGTCTTGGTCATCCATTTCTCAAACACCATGTAGTGCGAGAAACCAAACAGAGGCGATCGAGTCTTGTGGAAAAAGTGCACAAACCTCTGCAGAGTGTACAAACTGATCATGATTAGCCGTGTCCCCGGTTATGGACGTCTTGAGTATCTAGTACTTGGATTTTCATGTGCATCTCAACATGTTACTTTAATTTAATTTTGTTGGGTTTAATGATGAACTTTAATTGGGGTTGAGAGGATGTCTATCTTCTCAACGATGTTTCAACTACCATGATAGTTAGTTAAAATGCATTCCTTTGAAGTAGGGAAAAATTGGCTTAACGCAAAAACTTAACCATAGAGCTTTCCACCAGCCATATTGCATATAGTATAGCTTTACCTTCATTGCATTCTCTTGTGTTACCTTGCCAGCATATTCCACGTGCTAACCGGTTTTCGGGCTGCAACGTTTCATGTTGCAGACTTTTCAGACGACGAGTAAGATGCCCCTTTTAGGTCATGGTTCTATACTCAGTGATGCCGCTGGAGTTGATGGACTCACTTATCTTCCAAGCCTTCCGCTGTTCTCGTGTTAGATGGCCTTCAGCCATATCATTTGTAATAAATTCATCGTTGGACTATCGATGTAATAAGTGTGTGATTGCCACTCTGTTATAAATCCTTCAAGTACTGTGCGTGTCAGCATTACTGATCCAGGGATGACACTGATGCATAGAGATCAGACTGTTTGAGGTCTGGTCACTACAAGATGGTATCAGAGCACACGCTGACTGTAGGACACGACCACTAAGACAAGCCCTAGAGCACAATTCACTCTTCTCTTTTCTGACTCCTCATCTTTTCTACTCTTTAGGATGGTGGAAGCAAAGCACAAGTTCATGCAACCGGATGAAGAAACACCCTTTGGAGGACACCTGAAGGAAGTCACAAGATATCTAAACATTGGATTACCAAGTTTCATTGGAACCTACAATGCTACTCTACCAGAGGAGGAGCGTTGGTTGATTCAAGCTCAAGTTCCAGGAAGGACGTTTGCACCCGTCACCTCACTCATAGCATTTTCCTTTAATGCACCTACATGTAGCCTAGGAAGGAGTATGGCAGCCCACATTGCTATAGGAAGGATTGGAGAAGTCTACAAGCAGGAGCTAAAGGACACCATCTACCAGATTTGTGGACGCCGAGATGAGAATTGGGATATGATCAGCACTCGGAAGGGTATATCCATTGCAGCATTCATCCAGGAGTTGAACCACCACATTCGTTGCCAGGAGCACCAGATGTGTGCAGGAATGATAGATTTGAAAAAGGCCCTCAATAGGAATTTGGAGCTAGAAGAAGAACTCAAGTCTACACGCGACGGATATGAGGAGGAGATGAATATACTTGTGGAGAAGAAGATGATTTGACCCGGAAGTTAGGGATACTCATGGGAGAAGAAGACGAGGAAGAAGAACCCAAGGAGATTCCACCGGAAGACTATATCATCATAGATGACACGGATTCGGAAGCTGAGGATAGCAAGAACGAGGACTATGAAGATGAAGCTGGAGCAGATATTATGGAATCCCCTGCCGATCAATATTTTTAGAAGACCACCTTGTGACTAGTAGTATACCTCCATATATTAGATTTAGAGCACCTTTGTAACGATCGTTAGATTTGTAAGACCTTGTTTGAAATTGATTGGTGTGATATGATTGTGTGTTTGTCTCATGTGCATATGGGTAGTGATTTTCCCTTAGACCTCTTTTCTATTCTAATCTCTTCCCTCTACACCCATCAGATGCCTCCAAGACGTGAATTCGAGTTTTCCCCTGAGCTCACCCAGTTGATCCAGCAGCAGAACACCCTGATGCAACTTCTTGTCCAGAACACTCAGAACAACCAGAACAATAACAACAACTCTCCACCACCACCACCCATGGACAACCTGACCCGTTTCTTAAGGTTGCAACCACCCGTGTTTGCTAGCAGCATCGAACCAATTGTGGCTGATGACTGGCTACGCAAGATTGGAAGGGATTTGACCACCGCCAATTGCTCGGATGCTGAGAAGGTGCAATTTGCCGCACACCAGTTGTCTCCACCAGCCGCAGCATGCTGGGAAAATTACACAGCCACTTACCCCGTAGCCAATGTGACTTGGGATCAGTTTCAGCAAGCTTTTCGTACCGCCCATGTCTCAACTGGAGCCATGAGTATGAAGAAGCAGGAGTTTCGCAATTTGCGCCAAGGAAACCGTACCGTGGCTCAGTACGTGGATGAGTTTAGTACCCTATCTCGTTATGCCCCAGATGATGTGGCCACAGATGCCAAGAAGCAGGAGAGATTCATGGAAGGGCTGAATGATGAGATGAGTGTCCACTTGATGGTGGCAACTTTCAATAACTACCAGGAGTTGGTTGACCGCGCCCTAATGATTGAAAGGAAACATCAACCGATTGAGAGCCGCAAGAGGAAGTATGGCAAGGAAAGTATAATTCTGGAGCTCAGCAGAAGCCCCGCTTTACCCCTAAAGCGATAGGACAATTTCAGCACACCCATGTAGGAGGTAGCTCGCACAACCACAATGGCACCAAGAATGGTAATGGAAACGGGAATGGAGCCAATGGAAACCAGAACCGCCATACACCGTCCACACCCACCAAGAGGGATTTTAGCCATGTCACTTGTTACAAGTGCGGGAAGACTGGACATTATGCTAATGAATGCCCAGAAGTTAAGAATGGGAACGGCAATGGGAGCGCCGGGAAGAAGCCCAACCCGTTCAACAAAGGACAAGTGAACCACGTGACTGTGGAGGAAGTAGAGGAGCAACCAGATGCAGTTATAGGTAAGTTCTTAGTTAAGTCCTTTACTGCACTCGTTCTTTTTGATACTGGCGCATCGTATTCATATATTTCAAGGGGATTCGTGGATAAGTATAAGCTGCTGACCCAAGCCCTTAGATCGCCCATGTTAGTAACCTCACCAGGAGCAGAGTATATGGCCAAGTCATGGTGTGATCAGTTGCCCTTAAGGATTGGTAATTACATTTTCCCTTCGGACCTAATAGTATTGGAATCTCAAGGACTGGATGTGATATTAGGCATGGATTGGTTATCTAAGTATGAAGGGAATATTGAATGTGCCAGTAAGACCATTTTGCTTACTACGCCGGAAGGAAGAAGGATCAAGTATGTATCCCGGCATGAGTCAAAGAGGAGCAGGTTAAATTCCTTGTCAGGAGTTGTACAGGAGGAAGTGCCAGTAGTGATGGATTATCCGGATGTGTTTCCAGAGGAGTTACCTGGCATGCCACCGGATAGAGATATAGAGTTTTTGATTGAACTTTTGCCAGGCAGCGGGCCAATTTATAAGAGACCATATAGGATGCCCGCAAAGGATTTGGAGGAGATAAAGAAGAAAATTAAGGAGTTACTGGATAAAGGATTCATACGCCCAAGTTCTTCGCCTTGGGGTTCGCCAGTACTTCTAGTGGAGAAGAAGGATGGATCGTTAAGAATGGTTGTTGATTACCGAGGACTGAATGAAGTAACGATCAAGAACAAGTACCCATTACCGATGATCAATGATATGTTCGATAGATTGCAAGGAGCTAAGGTATTTTCCAAGATCGATCTGCGATCAGGGTACCATCAATTGAAGATCCGAGAGCAAGATATCCCTAAGACGGCCTTTACCACTAGTTATGGGTTGTATGAGTATACCGTTATGTCGTTTGGTCTGACAAACGCACCGGCATACTTTATGAACCTGATGAACAAAGTGTTTATGGAGTATTTGGATAAGTTCGTCGTAGTGTTCATAGATGATATATTGATCTTCTCGAAGGATGAAGAGGAGCATGAAGAGCATTTGCGTTTGGTATTGGAGAAGCTCAGAGAACATCAGTTATATGCCAAGTTTAGCAAATGCGAGTTCTGGTTGAAGGAAGTCGGATTCCTCGGACATGTTATATCCGGAGAAGGAATAGCAGTAGATCTCGCTAAGGTGGACATTGTGACCAATTGGGAAGCACCGACAACAGTTGGAGAGATCCGGAGTTTTCTTGGACTCGCGGGATACTACCGGAGATTTATCGAGAATTTCTCGAAGATTGCAAAGCCAATGACGGAGTTGTTGAAAAAGGACACCAAGTTCAGATGGACCGAAGAATGAGACTAGTTTCCAGGAGTTGAAGAAAAGTTTGGTCTCATCCCCTGTGTTGATTCTGCCAGATCAACATAAGGATTATGAGGTGTACTGTGACGCTTCACGTCGAGGACTTGGAGCTGTTCTTATGCAGGAAGGAAGAGTTGTTTTGTATGCTTCACGACAACTAAAACCTCATGAGATGAACTATGCCACCCACGATTTGGAGTTAGCAGCTGTAGTGCATGCACTGAAGACGTGGAGACATTTTCTTATTGGAAACCATTGTGAAGTATATACGGATCACAAGAGTTTGAAGTATATATTCACTTAGGAGGAGTTGAACCTTAGGCAAAGGAGATGGCTGGAACTCATTAAGGATTATGACATGAGATTGCATTATCATCCCGGAAAGGCTAACGTAGTAGCCGATGCGCTAAGCCGTAAGAGCCATGTCAATACCCTAATGATGGAAGAATTTCCAAAGGAGTTAGCCGAGGACCTACGAGAACTACCGTTGGAGATAGTTCCGAGAGGCTATGTAGCAACATTAGAAATCCAGTCTACCCTGATGGATAAAATCAGAGAAGCTCAGAAAGCTGACAAAGAGATTGCCTCTATAAAGGAGAGGATGAGCGAAGGAAAAGCTAAAGGATTTTGTGAGGATGAACACGACACCCTATGGTTTGATAATCGAATCTATGTGCCTAATGACCCGGAGATCAGGAAGTTGACTTTACAGGAGGCCCATGATTCACCATACTCGATTCACCCAGGAAATACTAAGATGTATTTGGATTTGAAGGATATTTTTTGGTGGACCGGTATGAAGAAGGATATTGCGGAGTATGTAGCAGTTTGTGATGTATGTCAGAGAGTAAAGGCAGAACATCAGAAGCCAGCAGGATTGTTACAACCTATGCCAATACCCGAATGGAAGTGGGAGAAGCTTGGCATGGATTTTATCACCGGATTGCCCAGGACCAAAGCAGGATATGATTCAATCTGGGTAGTAGTAGACCGATTGACGAAGGTAGCTCACTTTATCCCTGTGAAAACCACTTATACCAGTGCAAAGTTGGCTAAGATATACATGACCAGAATTGTATGTCTGCATGGAGTTCCGAGGAGCATCGTATCAGATAGAGGAACCCAGTTTACCTCAAAGTTCTGGAATCAGTTACATGAAACTTTGGGTACCAGGCTAGAGTTTAGCACAGCGTTTCACCCGCAGACAGATGGACAGACGGAGAGAGTCAATCAGATTTTGAAGGATATGTTAAGAGCATGTGCATTAGATTATGGATCTAGTTGGGATGACAACTTGCCCTACGCGGAGTTCTCATACAACAATAGTTACCAGGCCAGTTTGAAGATGGCACCGTTCGAGGCATTGCATGGAAGGAGATGCCGAACATTGTTGTCGTGGGACGAAGTTGGAGACCGACAATTGTTTGGACCAGACTTAATCAAAGAGTCCGAGGAGAAGGTGAAGTTGATCCGAGATAGACTGAAAGTAGCTCAGTCTAGGCAGAAGAGTTATGTAGACTCAAAGCGCAAGGAGACAACCTATGAGATCAGAGAAAGAGCATACTTGAGAGTATCGCCTCTGCGAGGAGTTAAACGTTTCGAAGTTAAAGGGAAGTTAGCCCCTAGATTTGTGGGACCTTACCGTGTTTTGGAACGCATGGGAGAGGTTACCTACAAGTTGGAATTGCCCGAAGGATTGTCAGGAGTGTACGACGTGTTTCACGTTTCGCAGCTTAAGAAGTGCCACGCGGAGATGGCCGATATACCGCTTAGAGACACAGTACCCCTGGAAGCAATTCAGTTAGACAGTGATCTGACCTACGAGGAGAAACCTGTTAGGATTCTCGAATTTTCGAGTAGAGTTACTCGCAGCAAGGTCATCAAGTTTTGCAAAGTTCAGTGGAGTCACCACACCGAGGAAGAAGCCACCTGGGAACGAGAAGATGATCTACGCAAAGGCCACCCACACCTGTTCTCTAGCCAAGTCGAATCTCGAGGGCGAGATTCATTCTAAGGGGGGGAGGTTTGTAACATCCCAAATTTTCAATTTGGAATGTTATACATAGATCATAATTGCATTTCATGTTTTCGCATTTTTATTCGTGGCGTTCCTCGAAATTCTAAGCAACTCAAGGACCTACGGAGAGAGTTGGGAATTTTACCGTTTTCGTATTTGAGTTCGCTCGAATACCGGTACGAGGACAGTGTGATTCTAATTATTTTTCTCTCCTAAAAATATTTCTAAAAACAAAATATGAGCGGAGATAATATGACTTCTCCAAAATAACAGAAATATTGGAGGAAAAATATAAAAATCACTTTTGGTATTTTTCTGGATTTATTTGCGGATTTATTTGCATAGGAAAAATACGCGTTTTTTAAAATTGCATTTAGGTCCGGGAAAAATGTTCACTTTATCCTAAATATTATTAGAGGACGGTGAAAATTTATTTCGGGAATTTTGGAGTCCGTTTGGTATTTCTTTCGTTAGTTTTCTGCGCCGGGACTCTTTTTAAAAAAAAAGGAAACCGACCTAGTCTCGTATAGGGTCGGGAGACTGGGCTTTATAAGCCGCAGCCCCGCCGGCCCGAAGCCTCGCCTCACCCGCATCCTCGACCGAACCCTAGCGCCGCCGCTGCCGCGCCCCGCCGCTGTCGCGCCCCCCCGCCGCCGCCGCCGCGACACCGCCGCCTCACAGCCCGCCGCCGCCGCCCCGCGTGCCGCCGCCCCGCCCCGCCGGAGTCCGCCGGAGTTGAGGTAGTTTTTTTTTCGGTTAACCGATCGGTTAGTTTAGGAAAAACCTAGATCTGTTTTTTTTTAGAATTGATCGGTTCGGTTTTTTTATTTTCCGCCGGTTTAGTTAAATAGCGGACGTTCGTCCGTACGTTCGTTTTAACGAACGGTTTTCGTTAGTTAACCGCAGACAGCGAACGTTCGTTCGTTAGCCTGTTCGTCGTCTTTCTTTTTCGGGGTATTTATCCGCGGTTATTCCGATCGCGATTTCTGCCCTGATCTTGTTTTTCGTTTTTCATTTCGCTCGAGAGTCGGAATCAGGTGATTCAAAATCCCAGATCTTTGTCTCGAAGCCCTCTTTACGTTTGATCAACTTGAACAAAGTTTTGGTTACTGTAAAATTTGACTTTAGGCCAACTAGTAATTCGGAGCTCGTTTCTTTCGCAGTTTGAGTTTCGTTGCTTCTTTCGAGTTGATTCTTTTTGCAAACCGGAGTTCTTAAGTTGAACTTTCTGGTTAGATCTCTTATTTGAGTTTTACCCGTGCATTAGTTAAGTACTTATTGTATGCTTGTTTGATTGCAATAGAGTACCCGGAGTGCGCCGCTTGCTACTTTGAGTCTCTAGGTTTTGCGGATCATCAGCAAGGCAAGTAACACTTTGATCATGTTTTCCAATTACCCAGTTTTCATTGCATTAGTCCAACCCTCGCACATTGCATGAGTAGGATCAATTAACTTGTGGGATTGGAAAGTAGATTGAGGTAGTACCTATTACCTGCATTATTTTCAAACCTTTGGGAGTTACTTCTACGTTTGCTGCTAGGACATGCTATACTCGTAGAGGTGGATTGGGTGAGTGAAATCCATGACAGATGTGAGTTTGTTAATTAATGGTTCAACTTAAGGTGGCAACATTAATACACATCTGGGTGGATTGAGGCATCTGGGTATTCCAGTGATTGCCTGTTTTTCTTTTGGACCGTCATCCAGGCTCAAAGGGATCATGAGATTATTCATACTAGAAACTTCCGTGTGCAGCCACAATGCTATTATGGGCTCTAGCATAGTATGAGTAAGAGCATCTCTAGGAGAACCCTCAAATCCTCAAATGTAAAATCAGTTTTAAGGGTTGAGAATTGCCCAGTTTTGACACTTTTACGGGTTGAAAAACAGAGGCAGAGACTAGAACCCTCAAACCAAACCCTTAGATCGGAATATTCCGTTCTAAGGGTTGGGTTTGAGGGTTCTAGTCTTTGACCCAACCCAAACCCTTAAAACTGTCATTTCATATATCACACATTTCATCACATTTCATCATATGACATATCACAAATTCAATCACATTTGACATAAAACAATAATCATTCTAGTTATCATTACAGCACCGAATAAAACAACTCGTCAATGTCAGAATCGTCGGATGACGACCAATCCGACGCATCGGACAACGAATCCATCTACAAGGTGAGTGCCAAAATGTAAAAATGAAGCAAAAAGCAAAAATGTCTTGGAAGAAAATGAAAGAAAAAAACCTTGGCGGAACGGCGGGGCGGAGGCGGAGGCGGCCGGCGGGGCGGGCGCGGGCGGAGGCGGCCGGCGGGGCGGGCAGGGGCGGCCGGCGGGGCGGGGGCGGCCGGCGGGGCGGGCGGAGGCGGCCGGCGGGGCGGGCGGGAGCGGCGGGCGGG
>LR738715.1:738672845-738688803 GCA_902687465.1 Secale cereale
GCGGGCGGGGCGGGGGGAGGCGGGGCGGGGGGAGGCGGCGGGGGCGGGACGGGCGGGAGCGGCCGGCGGGGCGGGCGGCGCCGGGGCGGGGGGAGGCGGCGGAGGGCGGCCGGGGCGGCGGCGGAGGGCGGCCGGGGCGGCCGGCGGCGGCGGCGGGCGAGCCGGAGGGCGGGAGGAGCGAGCGCGGGCGGGCGGGGCGGGATGAAATCCTTCCCGCGCTCGGGAGGAAAAGGAGTGCGGGTCGGGGGGAGAAACTCCCCCCAACCCTCACTTCTACAGGCCGGGAGAAGGTTTGAGGGTTGGACCTCTAAATTTTTTTACGGATTTGAGGGTTTAGGGGTTCTAGTCTACGGGTTTTTTTGGACGAAAACCGTAAAAAAACGGTTATTTATAGAGATTTGAGGGTTTGAGGGCTCTCCTAGAGATGCTCTAAGTCGTGCGAACTCTTACAGTGGTGGACTAGCAGATGTAGGGGATGTAGGTTGGTACGGTCCGCCCGATCGTAAGGTGCTAGCGCTTCTGAAAGACTATGTCTCGGTCATTCGTTTCTTAAACACCATGTAGTGCGAGAAACCAAACGAAGGCGATCGAGTCTTGTGGGAAAAGTGCACAAACCTCTGCAGAGTGTACAAACTGATCATGATTAGCCGTGCCCCGGTTATGGACGTCTTGAGTATCTAGTACTTGGATTTTCATGTGCATCTCAACATGTTACTTTAATTTAATTTTGTTGGGTTTAATGATGAACTTTAATTGGGGTTGAGAGGATGTCTATCTTCTCAACGATGTTTCAACTACCATGATAGTTAATTAAAATGCATTCTTTTGAAGTAGGGAAAATTGGCTTTATGCAAAAACTTAACCATAGAGCTTTCCACCAGCCATATTGCATATAGTATAGCTTTACCTTCATTGCATTCTCTTGTGTTACCTTGCCAGCATATTCCATGTGCTGACCCGTTTTCGGGCTGCAATGTTTCATGTTGCAGAATTTTCAGACGACGAGTAAGATGCCCCTTTTAGGTCGTGGTTCTATACTCAGTGATGCCGCTGGAGTTGATGGACTCACTTATCTTCCAAGCCTTCCGTTGTTATCGTGTTAGATGGCCTTCAGCCATATCATTTGTAATAAATTCATCGTTGGACTATCGATGTAATAAGTGTGTGATTGCCACTCTGTTATAAATCCTTCAAGTACTGTGCGTGTCAGTATTACTGATCCAGGGATGACACTGATGCACAGAGATCAGACTGTTTGAGGTCTGGTCGCTACACCTATTGTTCTTTAGTCTTATAATACTGCGGTTGTTGGAGTCATCACAAGTGAAGATTGTGGAGCACCTAAAAAAAATCAATATGCTAAAGAATCTTCACGACGACCTTTTGTTTAGAAGAAAGATTGGAAGAGAGTGTAATTCTGCAGATCATCAGCTAGCTTTGTTGGCTGGGCATAGATGGAATCTGGTTAGACCATATTCCTGATCCTTTGTATGAGCCTGTTGGTTCTGACAATGTAAATTGAGATGCATGCAATAACGGAATGAAAGCACTCTGTTCCCTCAAAAAAAAAAAGTTTCGTTGTTGCTTGATTCCTGTTTATCCAGGATGTTTATTTATTTACTACGGTTACTTGATGGGGGATTCAGACTGTGATTTTGGCCTTCAGAAGGAGCGTGCTAGACCATGGTAAATTGATGATGCTTTCCCATGAAGTACTTTTGGTGATGCTAATAGGGAAATTCTATAAAAAGCAGAATATGACGTTCAGGTCAGCTGAGCCAGATACAGTTCAGGTCAGCATTGTTTGACTGTATAAGTAATTTTCCTCCGCGGGAATGCTATAAGAACTGTATATGTACGTTCTTGTCGCTAAGACGGATGAGCCTATAATGGATAGAATAGCAGAGTATACGCCATTGGCGGGCTAAGTAGAGCAGGGTGGAGCCGAGCAGAGGAGGAGGGCGAAGCAGAGCCGGAGGAGGAGCAGTGTGCTACGGCGACCTGGAGCGGCAGCTTTTGTGGTCGATGGGCGCGACGGCGCCGGTGCGGTAGTAGAAGTCGAGGTGGCAATTGAGGCGCGTCCAGAAGCCGACCTTGAGAAAGACGCCCTTCTTCCACCGCGTCCGCGCCTTGCCGGACAGGGTGATGGGCACCAGCTCGGACTTGAGCGCCTCATCCATGGCCTGCATCCCGGCGGGGTCCAGCTTCGCCCCAATCGAGCCCTCTGAGTACTGCAGCGCGACGGAGCTCTCCCGCGCAACGGTGAACGTTTTGGCCCTCAGCTGTAGCAGGGTGGTGCCATTGAACTTGACTTTGATGTTGAAGCCGGAGAAGGAGGTGTCGACCTTGGAGTTGGTGTTCCTGGCCAAAACATCCACTGTCACATGTATGTCGCTGATGACGCCGTCGGCCGGGTTGTAGACAAGCCGCTGGAGCTGCGCGTTGGTCACCTCCATGTACGACATCTGGGGCTTGTACATGAAGTACACGGCCAACATCGTGGCGCTCACCACGAGGACGTCGATGGCCAGCAGCGTGCACAGGATCACCGCTATCCACACCAAGGGGAGCTCCTCTGCCTGTCGTCGTACCGCGGCCCCTTCCACCGATGGCGGCGATGACCCGCCTCAGCCGACCCCTCGTCGTGGTGGTGCTGGTCCGCCTCCATACTGCTATCTCCGGCCCTCATCTCATGTCGCGGCCGCTTCGAGCTGGGTTGATATCCGAGGGATGGAGTGTGCATTGATTGGTACTCCTTCCGTCCTAAAATAACTGTCTCAACTTTGTACTTACTAAAGCTAGTACAAAGTTGAGACACTTATTTTGGGACGGAGGGAGTATTTGTCTTTCTAGAGATTTTACCAAGTAACTACATACGAAGTAAAATGAATGAATCTATACTTTAAAATATATCTACATACATCTGTATGTTATAGTTCATTTGAAATGTCTAAAAAGATAAATATTTAGAAACGGAGGGAGTAATTGTTAAGGTTGGATGAGAGGAAGGGTTCGGGAATCTTCTTTGCCGTGGGTCACGGCTTTTTGCTATGGCTTTGGGCATTACTTGATGTAGAGACGGGGTATTCCTTCTTTAAAAAAAAAGTATGCGTTGCTTGTTTACTATGGCTTTACGTGTCACTTGAGATAGAGGTCAAGAGTAATTCTTCCTTAAAAAAAAGTATGGGTTGCTTGATTGCCATGACTTTGTGCATTACTTGATAAAGAGGCGATGAGTAATCATTCTTTTCGAAAAAAGTATGCATTGCTTGCTTGCAATGCTTTTGCGTATCACTTGATGCAAAGGCCGGGGTAGTCCTTAAAAAAAAGAGTACGCGTTGCTTGTTTGCTTTTGCTTTACGCATCACTTGATGCAGATACTGACTAATCCTTCTTAAAAAAAAGCATGTGCTACTTACTTGCTATGACTTTAAACATCACTTAATACAGAGGCCGAAGGTAATCCTTCGTTAGAAAAACTAGATGAAACCACGCGCGTTGCTGCGGGACATATAAATTTACACCAAAGTCAACGTCGGGTTGCGACTGCACTAAAATAGGTAGGAACATGTGAAGAAGCGGCAGAACGTGGGAAGTGGAGTATCTGCACCCAAGCTCAAATTATTCCTGATGAAAATAAAAATGAAAATAAATCAAACAATTCTGAGTTTTTGTGTGGTAAACATTAACAATGTCTCAAGTGTTTGCAAAATTTCATCTTGAAAGAACGTTTCTCGAAGTCATGGCACAACAAAATAACATCGATGCTCCAAAACTGCTATTTTTGAAAGCCAGTTCGAGTGTTGATTTTGTTTTCTTTAGAATGACTTGCATGAATGTTATTTAGTGAAAAAACTGGCTAGCATACAAAACATTTGTCGAAGTTAATAAAAAATTCAGATTGTTTTTAAAAAAATCTTTTTATTTTACTGTGACCTTATTCTGAGCACATTTGAGCTGGGGATAATTAGAGGGTTTTTGAAGAATGTGCTCCTATATTAGTCAAGGAAGCATGGGAGACAGAATAACTAAGACAACTACAAATATATGAAATCACAGACGTGATTTTTTTTTGCGTGGCAACTAGTATAGACTAGCTTAGCCCGCGTGGCGGCACGCCACGCCCGGTCGATACCTTATATGTGCATTGTGTTATTCACTCATGTGATGAAAAATAAGGTCTTCATGTGTGTAAAAACTTGCCGTTATAACTCGGTAGTCACAAGAAAACAGGCTATGCACATGAACGATTTCGAAAGGACCCATTTATTATATCATCATAAGTGCTACATCTTGCAAGATGCAAAGTACATCCCCTCACCCGGCGAGTTCAGTGGGTCACCATCATGATTCAGAGTGATGTTGCCAAAACTGTGTGATATGAATGTAAGCTTGTTCTGATGGTAGGTCGTCCTTGGGGCAATTGGTGTAGACCAATTGGACATTCATCCAATTCCTGAATCAAGTTAGATATAGACCCGACGGCTTTGAGGATCAGATATCTTATCTCGAGGAATATATGTGGAAGTGTAGCTTTGTTTAGATTTCTTTGGAGAGTTTTTAATATTAGGTTTAGAAGACCAAAGTTTCTCTTCAGCTATGTAAGGCCCTCTTTAATGTGGCCATCTTCTGCTTGTCACATCGATATCATTGTCAGTATTGTCATCACGATCCAGATGTTAAAACTCAAAACCAAGGATGAATGTGGAAGAATATATTTTTCTTTAAGAGATCAGGGTATTCAATCTTAAATTTTTGTTCTTGATTCTCAAGTTGATGGAGATGAATATTGTATTGCAAACAAAATAGGTGGCAAAGCAAGATACAATGCCGATGTAACTGATATAAATGATAAAATTGACTGATGGTAGAGATCTACACACAAACAAACCAAGAGCCCTAGGAATAATTACCAGAAAGCTTGACAACAAATACATAAGCAGGAGCCATTTTGATTGATCCTTGTGTATAGGTGTGTGATTAAATCCATTATTTTGTGATTATCTTATTTTTGTAGAATCAAATTGAAAAATAAATATAACAATGTATTTGATACTCCTAAATATATTTCAGTTTTGATCATTGCTCAATTTTTTATAATATTATTTTAGGCACAAAAGAGTTATGATACTATTTCTTGTTCATGTAAAATCAAATAAATGTTCTCTTATTATTGCCAATTCAAACGGAGATATTTAATATTCATATTATTACTGGTTGTAGTCTTCAACATGAGAAATAAGCAACATTACTAAAGCGGGAAGCTTTTGTTTTTTCCTGTTTTTTTTTTTACTTTTTTTAACTGTCTCTGGTATTTACCGCTGAAGGCGAGCAAAATATCTTGGGCTGGGCCCATTACATATAGCCGATCACTCTTTCTTCGTTCTTCTAGAGTCAACGAGAGAAAACCGAGGTGAAGGGGAGCAGTCGTTGCCTCCTCCACCGGTTCACCCTTTGCTGGCCCCGCCGTCCGTCGTTCCTGGTCACCATCCGCCGCCGGCCATCACTCCTCCTCGCCCCCTTCCGCCTCCATCCTCCTCTCCCCCTTCCTATTCCACCTACCATCCATTAAAGGAGCCCCACAAGAATAAACCCTAGGCTGCTGCCACGGTGGTGAATGGCAGAGGCCGCATGTGTGTGGTCCATGACAGCGGTGCGGGTTGAACCTTCCCCATGACACGGATTCTTCTCTCTCCTTGGACGACCATGTGAGGTTCTTTCCATCACTTTTTTTTCTCCCCTATCGATATCTGTCCATGCGTTCTATTTTTCTCAATTTAATCAACTCTAGCTCTACATGATCCACAATTAACAAGCAGTGGCATGTTTGTAGTGCTTAAATCCGGTTCTTACTTTTGGTGGGTGCAAAAATAGTATTATATCCGTAATTGATACGAGTATATATGAATGAATCATATTGACATGCTCATTTTTTTCACATTTGTTGCAGCCTATGGATGGAAACTGGAAGCATCACATCTCCTTGACTGGAATCATTGTGGCCAAATCATAGATGACAAGCTGCAGGCGAGCTTTTCCTTTTTATTTCCCAATTTCAGGTTAGCAATTTGTGTTATTTGTCAAAATTGGCTTCTAGCTGAAGTAGATATACCGCTGCTCGCGAACTTGGTAGCTGCCTTGAGTGATTTAGATTCTTTTGAATGCACCATGCTTCTCATTTAATCTTGAACGGGTTAATAGATAGTATGTTCCTTTTTTCTGGAATCCCTCCGTTCCTAAATATAATCCTTTTTAGAAATTTCAAATACAAACTACATATGGAGTTGTTCTTCCTTTTTTTGCCACATTTTTAACATGGTTACTATAAAGATGAAAAGATAGATTTATCACTTTGGGTCTATACAATAATTAGGCACGAGAAAATGCCTGCAGGATAGATAGTGCGATTTATATTTTTGTAACTTAAATATGATATTATTAAGAGAAATAAGTTAGTACTTTATTAAAAGAGAATTGTCATCAAGCGTACTGTTGGCAAGTATAAGACCATGCATCCATCCCCTGTTCTGCTTGATGTAGCACATTTTTTTCTTTCGAAAAGGGGATTGATCCCCGACCTCTGCATCAGAATAATGCATACGGCCATATTTTTCGAAAAGGGGCTTGATGTAGCACATACATATGCTTTGCTCTTGCTTCCTCTTTTCCTGTTTTAATTCTATTTACATAATGTTGCCTGAAATGTGTTTGCTCAAATATTTTCTCGTGTTTTCTGCTGCCGGGGACCTTTGCCGGGGAATTTGCAAGGATGAAGATGATGGTTTAAATATCAGGTACAAAGTACATTCACAGAGGGTAATTTCACCACTTCATAGCAAGGAGGTCATTTCAACAATCTATCCTTCTCATATCCTTTCAGAGTAGTTCACAACAGTAGAAAGTACATTCACAGAGGGTAATTTCACCACTTCATAGCAAGGAGGTCATTTCAACAATTTATCCTTCTCATATCCTTTCAACCAAACATAAAGTTGGCTATGTATAACCGAGAGCAGCGTTTGGCTCATACTACTATATAGTAGTATTATCATGGCCGTTGGTTGCCACAGATCAAGAAGCAGCTGGGTGCAATAAATGATCTGCAGCGTTGCCCGCAGAAAATGGAGGAAATGATGTGGGGCTGTCATACAGGTCGTATCTACGGTAGGAATACGATGTGAGGTGTGGGTGGTCGTCTGCCGTGGGGTGACGGACATGTGCTAGCGGTACAATTATGAACATTTGTTTCTGGACCATGGTCCAGATTTTTTTCGACGGCTGCGATGAAGTGCCAGGGCAATATAAAAAAGAAATTAGTACTTCCTCCGTTCCCAAATATTTGTCTTTCTAGACATTTCAAATAGCTACAACATACGGATGTATGTAGACATATTTTAGAGTGTAGATTCACTCATTTTGCTTCGTATGTAGTCACTTGTTGAAATCTCTAGAAAGACAAATATTTAGGAACGGAGGGAGTATAAAGAATAGGCTTGGGTGGCATCGTGGGGTGGTCCATAGGTCACAGTGAAAAAGTTTGTGAGGCTGAAAAAGAAAATAAAGGGTGTTGGATTTACACACGGGACACGAGAGGCGGATGGAGACCGAGGCGGCTGGAGCGGCGGCGGCGGCGGGCGCGTGTGGCGTCGGTGATTTCCCACTGGATCCGGTATGCTGGTGCCCCCCCCCCCCCTCGCGCGCCGGGGCCACCCTGCTCATCTCCGACAGTCTGGCAGTAACCTCTGTAGTCTCGAATCTTCGCCCAGCTTGCCGATATTCCGGTCGTCGCGCGCCACCGTCATGACGATAGGATCGAGGTGGCGTGATGGGTGGTGGTGCGAGAGATTCAGAGCAAGTACAATAGAGCCGAATCAGCGGGCTATAAGAAATAAACTAGTATATTTCTGCTTAGCTGGAGGAAAGAGAAGAGAAGAGAGAAGGTAAACGGGCTCTTCGTGAAAAGTCAGCTCTAGCACGTGGCATTTTGTGAAAATGAAATATGGGTCACATAATAAAAAAATAGTACACTCTTTTGATATACTATTGTAAATGTTGGCTATAAGATGAGGTGTAGGTGACATGGCACTGGCTTATAGTCAGCAGCTGGCTATACTATTAACCATGCTCTCATAGGTGGCTGCACAGGACAGCTGCGGTGGCTGGATAAGGAGGTATGGTCCCGGCAATTCCCAAGCGGAGCGTGTTGTTTTTTGATTTGTTTGTGGGAGCAAGATTTGCGCGTTAGTGTAACTAGGTTTAGATTGTCGTGGTTGTGGATATGCTGGCTTGACTTGATTGCGTAGTGGAGGGTAGATTTGCCTAAATTTCCGAGCGCCTACACCTTGTACTAAATCTGGTATGAAGAAAACGATGGCGGTGCACCTAAAAATTGTATGAAACATGCCATTGGCTAGTCCAGTTTTGGTGTATTAAGTGTAATCTCTGTCAGTATCGACACCAGTTTTGGTGTTAGTGAAAAACAGTGCTGATACTTTCAATCAAGAACAGGGGATAACCCCGATTTAATAAACAAAGAGTGGTCACGGCAAAAAAAGGAAAAGAAAGGAATTAAAGTAATCTAGGGTAAGATGTTAGGAAGCACGTGTGATGTTAAAGCACACAATCTTAATTGGTAACTGCAATTCCAGTGCTAGTTCTTGCGGCTAGATGAAGTGATGTTCTACTATGCTTTGAGTGGAGAAAAAAATTCGGGGGGAGGGAGGGGATTTTTTAAGATCACCAGCTGTTGATTGTCTTTTTAGAATCAATGTAAGCAGAGCTGACAGTGATTCAGTTGTGTAATGCAATTTGGGCTCTCGGTGTTGTGCCCATTTTGGTTGCAGTTCGTGCCCCGGTAGGATGGGTGCACTTGAGAAGTCAAATATGAGGTTTTGCGGAAACAGTTTTGCTAAGTCTCAGTCGACTTAGGCTTCGTTATATCTCAGTCGATGTTATATTTCATTGATCTTGCATTGAGGTTCGTACAAAAAATCTTTTCACTTTTTTCTTTTTCTTTTCATATACTATATGACTCGACTAAGACTTGGTTAAATCTCAGTCGACTGAGAAGTAGACACACCCTTGCGGAAAAGAGATGGAGAAGAAGTGGTGAAGCCAGAACTGGGAACCACATTCGACTCCTTGACTGAAGCTTCTGACTTCTACAATTTGTACTCATGGGAACATTTTGGCATCAGATAGTGGAAGAGCCGGCTAAACCCGGACAAGAGGAAAACAATGCAAAAGATTGTATGTGGGTGCTCGGTAGGGACAAACAACGATTAACCTTTTTTATTTTGAAGTTTATGTTGGTATTTCTTGACGCACTAACACAGTGTAATCCAAAATTGCGAACCAAGGGGAACCTCTGCAAAATTCAAGGGCACAAAAGGACGACTTGCCCACAGAGAGGGGACGCCCCTGGGCCGCCTAGGAAGGAAGCAAATTGCAGCAACTACGATGTGCCTGGCCATAGGAAGAACATGTGTGGCAGGCAGGGTGGAGATGGTGCTAGTCGCTAGAACCATTTTCACAGTACACATTTGGTTGTGTGATAGTAGTTGTTATTCAACCAAAAGTGTAGACCTTTGAGAAATGGTGCACAATGTATTAGTCAGATAATAATTACTCCCTTTGTAAACTAATATAAGAGAATTTAGATCACTACTTTAGTGATCTAAACTCTCTTATATTAGTTTAGAGATGAAGTAGTTGACAGTTGTTTGATGTTTCAATTTGATTCCATTTAGCTTGTATCATATGTTTTATACAGAAACTAATAATCAGTTGACAGTTGAGTGATGTTTAAATTTGCTTCCTTTTAGCTTGTACTCCATCCGAAAAGAAATACAAGATCATTTGCATGACTTATTTTTATTTACAGAGGGAGTACCACGCTTGAGGAACGGATAACAACAGGGCCAGTATGGGGTCACCCAATGTTAACCTGACAGCCGGCTCATCTGCGACAGTGGCACGGTCCAACAAAATGACTGACCAGCGAGACCGTATAGGGTCAGGTTTATTGGCACTAATTAATGAGAAGAGACAAACATGGCCAGCACTGTGCAAAACATCCCACTCCTGCGCAATACAACTGTGAATACTAGAGCTGGCGAGGATCTCGAGGAGGACCATTGACCTAGATAATGGTACTATATGATAGTACGACCCATATCAAATTTCCGATGTATAACCAAGTCTCATCCTCTGAACCAAACAAAAAAATTGGCTATCCCTAGCCAGTGGGTTGGGGATACCCACAACCACTACACCTATCTACTGAACCAAACACACCCTAAAGAGCTGGTAATGTTCCAATCTGAGGTCAAAGAAAGAAAGTATATTTCTAGGGGTGCTGATGATGACTTGGATGTTCTTGATTGGTATTACAGTGATAGTAATGTTGAAAATCAGTCATAAAGGTGTAAGGTGTTATGATTCCTCTAATACAGAGAGGTAAGCCTTGTTTTGTGTGAATTTTTTTTTTTTTGCTCACAGAATTACCCAAGTTCTCAGTGCAAATAGTACAATTAGGCTGAATACAAGCTCATTTCACTTGTGCTTCTACAATGTAAATGGAACCAGAATGTTGAAATTGTGGTGAGCAACCCAGTATTCACTCTTTGATAGCCAGGTTGCTAACCATGTATTGGGTACTAAATTCGGGAGCACCACTGCTATCTTACATGACATCAACTCTTTTTATTCAGATTACCAAAACCATATATGCTTCATTGTTCTGTACTATGCAAGTTTGGCTCAAGTTTAGCTTCAGATGCCGAGATAGTTGACATGCTCAGCAATTCTAGCATCTTTGCTTAGTGTACTTTTCTTTATTGTTTTCTAACTGATATATATTCGTTGCAGGGATCGAAAGGGTAATCTAAATTGGTTTCCACAACAAAGTCATTGTTTTATGTGCCTTTTTCCCCTTGAGGTTCGAAGCACTTCCCTGTCTCGCAAAAGACTGTATAATCTTGCGTATGTATCTTTGTTGTCGACCAAATTGGCAGATACATGTGTGTACGGGCTCAAATTGCAAATCAGCATTGCACTTGGAAGGTTCAGTTTTAACACATCATCGGAATTATGGCATTTTTATGAGTTCTAGCATTTGGGTGGGTTCCTTACATTCTCAGCCACAGGAGTCCTATAATATAATATACTGTCATGTAATCACATTCCGGTTTGCCGGGACTCGAATTTTTTTATGCTCTGAATTGTACTTGCTTCCAAAAAGTATTGTGTTTACGGAAAGGTGCCATAGCACCCGGGAGCCCCGACACCCCATTATCCGAGCCGTTCAGCACCTGAAGATTCGTGCAGTGTCATAGCCAGCAGCAGACCGCATGTGTGGTGTCAGGTTAATTAACCAAGGTAACTCAGCGAGACAAACAGGGCAGGCCCTAGGCTGTAGCTGAGAATAGTAGGAATGCAGGATTTCACGGGCGTCACCGCAGTAGGCCTGGAGGCCAGCCAGGCCATCGTTGAAAGGACAGGACGAGGGCGGTGCAGTGATGGAGGTGGCAGCGAGCAAGCTGAGCCACGGCTCCCCATGATCAGAATTTTTCTCACACTACAATTAGATATTCTGTGGAGTGATCTTTATACTTGAATGAGTGGCCCGGTCCATTCATGTAACATGCAGAAAACAAGTGTTTATAAGACAGATATATCATGTATCCAAGCACAGAAGATCCTTGAATCCCAAGGAAGCATGGAGCAGCAGAAACTTTTTGACTATGATGTCCATTTCTTATTCTCACGCATCATCTCTTTCCAAAATAAAAAAAAGGCCACAGTGCCACTCTTCACACAAGCGGATGAAGCAGTACTTCACTTAGAGCATCTCCAATAGCTTGTATATGGATGTGTTTGGTTAGAGGGATAGCCACCCAAAGGACAGGGATAGCCATATTTAGAATGGATACCATGTGTTTGGTTCATGGGAGAGTTTGGATGAGGCAGGACAAGGATAACCAGATGCTCCGAATATTCCCTAAAAATCCGGCTCCGCGGGCGCGTGAAAATCTCGCGGACATGGCTAGCCAGGCTCGTGCCCGAAGCGTTTTCGCCCCAGCTCACCTCTCCAACGTTCCCTTGAATCTCTCCTTCCCGTGGGTGCCAGCGGCAGCAAATCAAGGAGACAGCCGCAAATTGAAGGTCAGTTCATCGGCCCTCTCTCCTTTCTATCTTTTCTCTCCCGCTCGCAGAGATGCGGTGGCGGCGGTGGCCGCAGATGATGCGGCGGCGGGGCGGAGGCAGATGGGTGCGGCGGCAGGGGCGACCGCTGATGGGTGCGGAGGCGGCGGCGGGGCGGACGCAGATGTGTGCGGAGGCGGCGGGCGCCGCAGCTGGGTGTGGCGCCGGCAGCAGATGAAGCTGTGCGCGATGTGGTAGGCAGATGCAGAAGCAGAGGAGTTCGGCGTGCGAGCATTAGATGCAGGAGGATGCGTAGCAGTACAACGCGGGCGTGGTCCATGTTGGCCGGTTGCTTGGTGGCGTACGTGCTGGTGGTGGTGTTGACTTGTGTTCTATGTTGTGTGCTGTCCTTTGATCTTATTTTCCTACAGGAGCTGAAAGGGGAAAACAAAGTTCAAGTCAGGAGCGACATGTTCTTATACTTACTATTGGCTATTGCACATATCATATTTGATTGCCTCATATTGAAAAATGGGCTAATCTCGCCCATCTACCAAACAGAAAAATGGTTATCCCCAACCATAATTCATCCTTCAAACCAAACAAAACACGGGCTAACCTTATCCGTCAACCAAACAGAAAAAATGGCTATCCTTATCCAGCTGGATAGGGATGCCCATATCCATACTAGAATGTCCTTCTAACCAAACGCATCCATATGAATGTCTATACTCGTTTTTCATGACATGAACCCAAAACAGGCGTCCAACAGCTTGTCTATATGGTCGTCCAAATATACACATCCTCTAAATCAACCTCGACAATGTCCAGGCTTGGACAATGTGAAAGCGTTGTCTAAACTGAGCTGCAGTCATGATTTCTTCCTCTCCCCGGCGACAGCCCACTTGTCATGGTCCCTGTATATAGACGTTCTGATATAAAACTGGACGTGTATATGAGAGAATCTTTTTAGACTATTGTCTATATGAATATATAGACATCCAAATATACACATGCTATTGAAGATGCTCTTATCTTCTCTTGTTCTTTCCTGTTTCTTCTTCCCCAAAACCCATCTCAATCTCCGATGATCCCCAACAGGCCGACACAGCGACGCTCAAATATTGCAAGGTTCAGACCGCGATTCCTGGAGTAGTTGTACAGGATTGACACATTAAAGAATTAACAGATCATTTGCCGGATCCCCTTCTGCTACTTCTCTAGGTACAACTTCAGACCTTGATTTTTGCTTCTAAACTTTTAGAACTGAATTAGATAGAGTGTGTACAATACGCTTAGCATCATTTGTGTACAAGTTAGAGCTGTATTATTCCATTTTTTACTGCTAAATATAGTATTTTTTGGATGATAAATTTTAAAATGAGATGCGGAACTAGTTTGGCGGACCACTCCAATGTGATTGGGCACGCCCTCATTCATGGAAAGCGTGCGTTGGAATCTAGGACTTTTATTGCATGAGAAAGATTACGCGCAGGCAGCCATAGTGCGACAGGCCACACTACCTAAAGTCACAGTGCCACTCATAAAGAAGTATGAGTGGTCAATGGTGGCTATACGTTCTAGCAGTCGTAGGTGGCTAGGAGGCATTTCAGCCTGGTGGTATACAGAGCCTCGCATCCATGAGAGCATCTCCAGCCGCGCCTCCAAGAATGTCCCCCAAGCGATTTTTCGACCGCCGGTGTCAAAAAATCGGTACAGTCGCGCCCCAAGGGCCCAGTTTTCGCCGGCTCGGGCCGAAATTGGCGCCGGCGGACCCAACCCGAACCCGGCGCGCTGGGTCGCTCGGGGCGCCGGGCGAATCATTTTTGGCGCGAAGAGCCGCGGGCCAGCCGCGTCAGCGACTCGACTCTCTTCTCGCCGCTTCGTCGTCCTCATCGCCTCGTTTCCTTTGAAACGGATTGCTTCTCGGTGGCCTTTCCTGATCCAGTCATGCTGGGAATGGCGATGCGCAGCGGCAAATTATTCCTCTCCATCAACAACATTACGGCGGATATCCGGGACGCGGCCCTCGCCGAGCCTAAGGCGCTAGCCATGCCGGAGGTGTGGGTGAAGATGTGGGGCATCCCTCCGAAGCAGCGCCGCGTGGTGAGGCTGATGGCGGCCACGACCATGATCGGTCGGCCGCTGGTGGTGGATGAGCTGTCCTTGATCCGCTCGGGCCCGGTGCGCATGCTCTTTGCGTGTCGGGCTGCGGCCAAGCTGCGTGGATCTGTGCAGATTTGGTTCAACGGGGCGGGGTACAACGTCAAGCTCGAGCCGGAGATTGACCCTCCTCGCCCGGCGGCCCCTGCACTCCCTCCTCCCCCTCCTCCGAGCGGTGGGGGCCCAGATGACAAAGACAAAGACAAGTTCAAGGACAATGAACAAGATCCCGACGCAAGCATGCAGGAGGACGACTCCATTGACACGACGGCTTGGGAAAAGCTCGGGATCTCCGTGCCTGGCCCTGCAGCGCCGGCGGAAGGAATGGAGGCGCCTCGGGCTTTTGTGGGGATGGGATCTATGGGGATGGCGCTCTCGGTGCCCAACCAATACGGGTCCAACCTTGGCTCGGTGTCCTCACCCCCTTGGGTGCGGCCCCTGCGGTGACTGCGGGTGCGGGTGGTGGGCGCTCCCCGTGCGCGCTCTCCTCCAGCCCCCCGCGTCTTCTTCCGAGCGGGTCTCCTGCTTCTGGCGGACGTGGTTCCACCCTGAGCGGCTCGGTGAAGATGATGAAAAAGATGGCGGTGCGCAAGGTTAGCGTGGAGGCGGTTCGCGCGATGGAGTCTCTTGGCGCGCCTCCCACTCCGGGGTAGTCCGTCATGGCGCTGGAGGCCCCGACTGCTCCCCCCTCTGTCGACCCACTACTGCATGAGGCCTCCAAGACAGCGTCGATCTCCAAGGCCAAGCGCACCAAGACAGTGCCGGCGGCGGCGATGCGTACGAGCTCGCGCTCCAAGGGGGCCAAGGGAAACATGCCTTCCGTGTAGTGGGCGCAACTCCTCCAAGCTCAGAAGAACATGGAGATCTCAAGTAATCCACCTCCCCGTTTTATGGTTTTAGACTCCTTTTCGGATGATCATCCGTTAGAGGTTTTGGATTCGAGTGGCGTGGATCCCTCCTGTGTGGGTGGGGCTCGCGAGTTGATTTTGCTCGTACGCGGCAAGGAGACGGCGCAGGCAGCGCTTGCGGCTGTGGCTGCAAGGCATCCCGAACAAAGGACCGGGGGCCCCGAGGGAGGCGCTGCCGTGGCTCTCTCTGTGCCCGATGAGGGGGGTCAGGCAACAGGGGTTGCCACCTCTCCCTCGCCTTGCAGGGGCAAGGTGAGGCGCGTGGCAAAAGCGGCCGCCTCAAGGGATGTCTGGCTGCGTAATCGTGTCATTTAGATGCGAGCCTTGTTTTGGAATATCCGTGGTTTTGGCCACGCGGGGCGGCGTATCGAGCTTAAGGAGTATATGCGCAAAGAGGACGTGGATATCGTAGGTCTTCAGGAAACGATTAAGACGGATTTCCATTTTCACGAATTGCTCGCTCTAGACCCGTTGGAACGCTTCGAATGGCAGTTTGTACCCGTGGTTGGGCACTCGGGTGGCATGCTGTTGGGTTTAAGTTGTGCCTTCTATGAAATTATCGCTTGGGATGTTGGTACTTTCTTCATTGCTGCGCATTTTTGCATTCGTGCTTCGCTGCGTGAGCAAGTTGTCATTCAGGTCTACCGACCAGCTGATCACTCCCGATCGGCGGAGTTCTTGGGAGAACTCCAACAAAATGTCACTACGGTGTCTGCCGCGGCCCTCCCGGTCCTCGTGGGGGG
>LR738715.1:738697099-738715858 GCA_902687465.1 Secale cereale
ATTCGGTTGTGCACGTCTTCTCCATTCGGCCGCCCCACACGTCGCCGCTCGATTGTGCACGTCCTCACCACTCGGCCGCCCTGTGCGTCGTCACTCGGTTGTGCACGTCTTCACCACTCGGCCGCCCGGCGCGTCGCCACTCGGTTGTGTACGTCTTCACCACTCATCTGCCCCGCGCGTCGTCACTCGGTTGTACACGTCCTCGTCCCTCAGCCGCCCTGCGCGTCACCATCAGTTGGACGTGTCTCCTGTTGGAAATATGCCCAAGAGGCAATAATAAATTGGTTATTACTATATTTCCTTGTTCATGATAATTGTTTATTATCCATGCTAGAATTGTATTGATAGGAAACTCAGATACATGTGTGGATACATAGACAAACACCATGTCCCTAGTAAGCCTCTAGTTGACTAGCTCGTTGATCAACAGATGGTCACGGTTTCCTGACCATGGACATTGGATGTCGTTGATAACGGGATCACATCATTAGGAGAATGATGTGATGGACAAGGCCCAATCCTAAGCCTAGCACAGATCGTGTAGTTCGTATGCTAAATCTTTTTTATATGTCAAGTATCTTTTCCTTAGACCATGAGATTGTGCAACTCCCGGATACCGTAGGAATGCTTCGGGTGTACCAAACGTCACAACGTAACTGGGTGGCTATAAAGGTGCACTACAGGTATCTCCGAAAGTGTCTGTTGGGTTGGCACGAATCGAGACTGGGATTTGTCACTCCGTATGACGGAGAGGTATCTCTGGGCCCACTCGGTAGGACATCATCATAATGTGCACAATATGTGATCAAGGAGTTGATCACGGGATGATGTGTTACGGATCGAGTAAAGAGACTTGCTGGTAACGATATTGAGCAAGGTATCGGTATAACGACGATCGACTCTCGGGCAAGTGCTATACCAATAGACAAAGGGAATCGTATACGGGATTGATTGAATCCTTGACATCGTGGTTCATCCGATGAGATCATCGTGGAACATGTGGGAGCCAACATGGGTATCCAGATCCCGCTGTTGGTTATTGGCCGGAGAGTTGTCTCGGTCATGTCTGCATGGTTCCCGAGCCCGTAGGGTCTACACACTTAAGGTTCGATGATGCTAGGGTTATAGGGAAAGTATGTACGCGGTTACCGAATGTTGTTCGGAGTCCCGGATGAGATCCCGGACGTCACGAGGAGTTCCGGAATGGTCCGGAGGTAAAGATTCATATATGGAAAGTCCCGTTTTGGTCACCGGAAAAGTTTCGGGTGCTATCGGTAGCGTACCAGGACCACCGGGAGGGTCCCGGGGGTCCATCGGGTGGGGCCACCGGCCCCAGAGGGCTGCGTGGGCCAAGTGTGGGAGGGGACCAGCCCCAGGTGGGCTGGTGCGCCCCCACCAGGGCCCAAGGTGCCCCCAAGAGGGGAGGGGGCAAACCCTAGGGCAGATGGGCCCTAGGGCCCAATCTGGTGCGCCCCCCTCTCCCTCTCCCCCTCTGGCCGCCACCCTTAGATGGGATCTGGGTTGGCCGCACCCCTAGGGGTGGGAAACCCTAAAGGGGGCGCAGCCCCTCCCCTCCCCCTATATATATGTAAGGTTTGGGGCTGCCCATAACATGGTTTGACCTTTCTCGCTTGGTGCAGCCCTACCTCTCTCCCTCCTCGTCTCTCACAGTGCTTGGCGAAGCCCTGCTGGAGTCCTGCGCTCCTCCACCACCACCACGCCATCGTGCTGCTGTTGGATGGAGTCTTCCCCAACCTCTCCCCCTCTCCTTGCTGGATCAAGGCGTGGGAGACGTCATCGGACTGCACGTGTGTTGAACGCGGAGGCGCCGTTGTTCGGCGCTTAGATCGGAATCAATCGTGATCTGAATCGCAGCGAGTACGACTCCTTCATCCGCGTTCTTGCAACGCTTCCACATCACGATCTAAAAGGGTATGTAGATGCACTCTCCTCTCCCTCGTTGCTGGATTACTCCATAGATAGATCTTGGTGATGCGTAGGAATTTTTTTGATTTTCTGCTACGATCCCCAACAGTGGTATCAGAGCTAGGTCTATGCGTAGTATATTGCACGAGTAGAACACAAAGTAGTTGTGGGCGTGGATTTGTCAACTTACTTGCCGTTACTACACTTATCTTGATTCGGCGGCATCATGGGATGAAGCGGCCCGGACCGACCTTACACGTACTCTTACGTGAGACAAGTTCCACCGACTGAAATGCACTAGTTGCATAAGGTGGCTAGCGGGTGTCTGTCTCTCCCACTTTAGTCGGATCGGATTCGATGAAAAGGGTCCTTATGAAGGGTAAATAGAAATTGGCATATCACGTTGTGGTTTTGGCGTAGGTAAGAAACTTTCTTGCTAGAAACCTATAGCAGCCACGTAAAAACTTGCAACAACAATTAGAGGACGTCTAACTTGTTCTTGGAGCATGTGCCGTGTGATGTGATATGGCCAAAAGGATGTGATGAATGATATATATGTGATGTATGAGATTGATCATGTTCTTGTAATAGGAATCACGACTTGCATGTCGATGAGAATGACAACCGGCAAGAGCCATAGGAGTTGTCTTATTTATTGTATGACCTGCGTGTCACTAAAGAACGCCATGTAATTACTTTACTTTATTGCTAAACGTTAGCCATAGTAGTAGAAGTAATGTTTGGCGAGACGACTTCATGAAGACACGATGATGGAGATCATGATGATGGAGATCATGGTGTCATGCCGGTGACGATGATGATCATGGAGCCCCGAAGATGAATATCAAAGGAGCAAGATGATATTGGCCATATCATGTCACTATTTGATTGCATGTGATGTTTATCATGTTTTACATCTTATTTGCTTAGAACGACGGTAGTGAATAAGATGATCTCTCACTAAAATTTCAAGAATTGTGTTCCCCCTAACTGTGCACCGTTGCTAAGGTTCGTTGTTCCGAAGCACCACATGATGATCGGGTGTGATAGGTTCTAACGTTCGCATACAATGGGTGTAAGCCAGATTTACACACGCGATACACTTAGGGTTGACTTGACGAGCCTAGCATGTACAGACATGGCCTCGGAACACGGAAGACCGAAAGGTCGAACATGAGTCATATAGAAGATACGATCAACATGAAGATGTTCACCGTTGATGACTAGTCCGTCTCACGTGATGATCGGACACGGCCTAGTCGATTCGGATCATGTATCACTTAGATGACTAGAGAGATGTCTATCTGAGTGGGAGTTCATTAGATGAACTTAATTTTCATGAACAATAGTCTAAGTTGTCTTCGCAAATTATGTTGTAGACCAATAACTGCGTTGTAGCTCCCTGTTTAATATGATCCTAGAGAAAGACTAAGTTGAAAGATATTGTAAGCAATGATGGGGACTGGGTCCGTAGTCCGAGGAGTGTCCTCACTGCTGCACAGAAAGCTTACATCTTTGATGCATCGCTCGATGTGCAAACCCCTACAACGTCGTCTGTGGATGTTGTGAACACCTAACAGACATGTCCTGATGACTACTTGATAGTTTAGTGCTCCATACTTTATGGCTTAGAATCGGGATCCAATGACGTTTTGAACGCCATAGAGCATATGAGATGTTCTAAGAGCTGAAATTGGGATTTCAGGCTCATGCCCGTGTTGAGAGGTATGAGACCTCTGACAAGTTCTTTTGCCAAAAAGATGGAGGAGAATAGCTCAACTTGTGAGCATGTGCTCAGAATGTCTGGGTGCTAAAATCACTTGAACCAAGTGGGAGTTAATCTTCCTGATGAGATAGTGGTTGACGGAATTCTCTAGACACTATCACCAAGCTACTAGAACTTCGTGATGAACTATGACATGTAAAGGATGGAAATGATCCCGGAGCTATTAGCGGTGCTTAAGACCGCAAAAGTAGAAATCAAGAAGGAGCATCAAGTGTTGATGGTTTAACAAGACCACTGGTTTCAAAAGGGCAAGGGCTAGAAGGGAAACTTCATGAATGGCAAACCAGTTATCGCTCTAATGAAGGAACCCAAGGTTGAACCCAAACCTCGAGACTAAGTGCTTCTATTGTAAGGGAAACGGTCACATGGTAGCGGAACTACCCTAAATACATGGTAGATAAGAAAAGCTGGCAACTTCAACAAAGTATATTTGATATATGTGTTATTGATGTGTACCTTACTAGTACTCCTTGTAGCACTTGGGTATTGGATACCGGTTCAGTTGCTATTGTCAGTGACTTGAAGCAAAAGCTACGGACTGAATGGAGACTAGCTAAGGGCGAGGTGACGGTGTGTGTTGGAACTGTTTCCAAGGTTGATAAGATCACCATCGCACGCTTCCTCTACTTTCGGGATTAGTGTTGAACCTAGATAAATGTTATCAGGTGTCTACGTTGAGCATGAATATTATTAGATCATGTTCATTGCAATACGGTTATTCATTTAAGTTAGAGAATAATGGTTATTCTGGTTACATGAATAATACCTTTATGGTCATGCATCCAATGGTTCGTTGAATCTCGATCATAGTAATACACATGATGATAATAATGCCAAAAGATGTAGAGTTAATGATGATAGTACCACTTTCTTGTGGCATTGCCGCTTAGGTCATTTTGGCATAAAATGCATGAAGAAACTCCATGCTGATGGATGTTTGGAGTCACTTGATTTTGAATCGCTTGACACATGCGAGCCATGCCTCTTGGGCAGGATGACTAAGATCCCGTGTTCAGGTACAATGAAACGGGAAAGTGACTTGTTGGAAATCATACATGCTGATGTGTGTGATCCAATGAGAATTAAGGCGTGTAGTGGATATCGTTATTTTCTCATCTTCACTAACGATTTGAGTAGATATGGGTATATTTACTTAATGAAGTAAATGTCTGAAACATTTGAAAAGTTCAAGCAATTTCAGAGTGAAGTTAAGAATCATCATAACAAGAAGATCATGTTCCTACGATCTGATCAAGGGGATATTTTCTGAGTTGTGAGTTTGGCAATCACTTAAGACATTGTGGAATTGTTTCGCAGTTGAAGCCACCTGGAACACCACAGCGTAATGGTGTGTCTGGACATCATAATCGAACCTTATGAGATATGGTACGATCTATGATGTCTCTTACCGATCTACCGCTATTATTTTGAGGTTATGCATTAGAGACAGTTGCACTCACTTTAGATAGGGCACCATCTAAGTCCGTTGAGACGACGTTGTATGAACTATGGTTTGGCAAGAAACCAAAGTTGTCGTTTCTCAATGTTTGGGGCTGCGATGCTTATGGCTTCAGCCGGAAAAAGCTCAAACCCAAAGCGGACAAATACATCTTCATGGGATACCCAAAGGTAACAGTTGGGTATACCTTCTATCTCAGATCCAATGACAAAAATGTTTGTCGCTAAGAACGGGTCCTTTCTCGAGAAGGAGTTTCTCTCGAAAGATTTGAGTGGGAGGAAGATAGAACTTGATGAGTTTTTTGAACCCTCACTTCAACCGGAGAGTAGTGCAACACAGAAAGATGTTTCTGTGGAACCTACGACTGTTGAAGAGGAAACTAATGATAGTGATCATGAAGCTTCGGATCAAGTTGCTATCGAACCTCGTAGGTCGACAAGGATATGTACTACTCCTGAGTGGTATGATGATCATGTCTTAGAGGTCATGTTGTTGGACAACGATGAACCTACGAACTATGGAGAAGTGATGGTGGGCCCATATTCCGACAAATGGTTAGAAGCCGAGAAATCCGAGATAGGATCCATGTATCAAAACAAAGTATGGACTTTGGTGGACTTGCCCGATGATTGGCAAACCATTGAGATAAATGGATCTTTAAGAAGAAGACGGACGTGGACGGTAATGTCACCGTCTATGAAGCTCGACTTGTGGCAAAGAATTTTTCACAAGTTCAAGGAGTTGACTACGATGAGATTTTCTCACCCGTAGCGATGCTTAAGTCCGTCGGAATCATGTTAGCATTAGCTGCATTTATGAAATCTGGTAGATGGATGACAAAACAAGTTTCCTTACCAGTTTTCGTAAGGACAGGTTGTATGTGATACAATCAGAAAGGTTTTGTCGATCCTAAGGATGCTAAAAGATATGCTAGCTCCAACAATCCTTCTTGGACTAGAGCAAGCATCTCGGAGTCGGAATATATGCTTTGATGGAGTGGTCAAAGTTTTTGGGTTTATACTAAGTTTGTTAGAAACTTGTATTTACAATAAAGTGAGTGGGAGCACTACAACATTTCTGATAAGTATATGTGAATGACATATTGTTGATCCGAAATGATGTAGAATTTCTGGAAAGCATAAGGGTTGTTTGAAAGGAGTTTTTCAAAGGAAGACCTGGATAAAGCTGCTTATATAATTGGGTATCAAGATCTATAGAGATAGATCATGACGCCTGATGATACTTTCAAAAGAGCACACACCTTTGACATGATTTTGAAGGAGTTCAATAGAGATCAGTCAAAGAAGGAGTTCTTACCTGAATTGTAAGGTGTGAAGTTGAGTAAGACTCAAAGCTTGACCACGACAGAAGGAAGAGGAAGGACGAAGGTCGTCCCCTATACTTTTGTCATAGGCTCTATACGGTATGACATGCTGAGTACCGCACCTGATGTGTGCCTTGCCACATGTCTGGCAAGAGGGTACAAAGGTGATCCAGGAGTAGATCACTAGATAGTGGTCAAAATTATCCTTAGAGGAATAAGGAAATGTTTCTCGGTTATGGAGGTGATAAAGAGTTCGACGTAAAGAGTTACGTCGATGCAAGCTTAACACCTATCCGGATAACTCTGAGTGGAGATATCGGATACGTACAAAGGAGCAACAGTTTGGAATAGCTCCAAGTGGAACGTGGTAGCAGCATCTACGATATGACATAAAGTTTTGCGAAGTACATAGGGATCTGAATGTTGCAGACCCGTTGACTACAACCTCTCTCACAAGCATAACATTATCAAACCCAAAACTCATTGAGTGTTAATCACATATTGATGTGAACTAGATTACTGACTCTAGTAAACTCTTTGGATGTTGGTCACATGGAGATGTGACCTGTGAGTGTTAATCACATGGCGATGTGAACTAGATTATTGACTCTAGTGCAAGTGGGAGACTGTTGGAAATATGCCCTAGAGGCAATAATAATTTGGTTATTACTATATTTCCTTGTTCATGATAATTGTTTATTATCCATGCTAGAATTGTATTGATAGGAAACTCAGATACATGTGTGGATACATAGACAAACACCATGTCCCTAGTAAGCCTCTAGTTGACTAGCTCGTTGATCAACAGATGGTCACGGTTTCTTGACCATGGACATTGGATGTCGTTGATAACGGGATCACATCATTAGGAGAATGATGTGATGGACAAGACCCAATCCTAAGCCTAGCACAGATCGTGTAGTTCGTATGCTAAAGCTTTTCTATATGTCAAGTATCTTTTCCTTAGACCATGAGATTGTGCAACTCCCGGATACCGTAGGAATGCTTTGGGTGTACCAAACGTCACAACGTAACTGGGTGGCTATAAAGGTGCACTACAGGTATCTCCGAAAGTGTCTGTTGGGTTGGCACGAATCGAGACTGGTATTTGTCACTCCGTATGACGGAGAGGTATCTCTGGGCCCACTCGGTAGGACATTATCATAATGTGCACAATATGTGATCAAGGAGTTGATCACGGGATGATGTGTTACGGAACGAGTAAAGAGACTTGCCGGTAACGAGATTGAGCAAGGTATCAGTATACCGACGATCGAATCTCGGGCAAGTGCTATACCGATAGACAAAGGGAATCATATACAGGATTGATTGAATCCTTGACATCGTGGTTCATCCGATGAGATCATCGTGAAACATGTGGGAGCCAACATGGGTATCCAGATCCCGCTGTTGGTTATTGGCCGGAGAGTTGTCTCGGTCATGTCTGCATGGTTCCCGAGCCCGTAGGGTCTACACACTTAAGGTTCGATGATGCTAGGGTTATAGGGAAAGTATGTACGCGGTTACCGAATGTTGTTCGGAGTCCCGGATGAGATCCCGGACGTCACGAGGAGTCCCGGAATGGTCCGGAGGTAAAGATTCATATATGGGAAGTCCCGTTTTGGTCACCGGAAAAGTTTCGGGCGCTATCGGTAGCGTACCGGGACCACCAGGAGGGTCCCGGGGGTCCACCGGGTGGGGCCACCGGCCCCAGAGGGCCGCATGAGCCAAGTGTGGGAGGGGACCAGCCCCAGGTGGGCTGGTGCGCCCCCCACCAGGGCCCAAGGTGCCTCCAAGAGGGGAGGGGGCAAACCCTAGGGCAGATGGGCCCTAGGGCCCAATCTGGTGCGCCCCCCTCTCCCTCTCCCCCTCTGGCCGCCACCCTTAGATGGGATCTGGGTTGGCCGCACCCCTAGGGGTGTGAAACCCTAAAGGGGGCGCAGCCCCTCCCTTGCCCCTATATATATGTAAGGTTTGGGGCTGCCCATAACATGGTTTGACCTTTCTCGCTTGGTGCAGCCCTACCTCTCTCCCTCCTCGTCTCTCGCAGTGCTTGGCGAAGCCCTGCTGGAGTCCCGCGCTCCTCCACCACCACCACGCCGTCGTGCTGCTGTTGGATGGAGTCTTCCCCAACCTCTCCCTCTCTCCTTGCTGGATCAAGGCGTGGGAGACGTCATCGGGCTGCACGTGTGTTGAACGCGGAGGTGCCGTTGTTCGGCGCTTAGATCGGAATCAATCGTGATATGAATCGCAGCGAGTACGACTCCTTCATCCGTGTTCTTGCAACGCTTCCGCATCACGATTGACAAGGGTATGTAGATGCACTCTCCTCTTCCTCGTTTCTAGATTACTCCATAGATAGATCTTGGTGATGCGTAGGAAATTTTTTGATTTTCTGCTACGATCCCCAACATCTCCACCCCTACATCCAGATCAGTATGTCTGATTCAGTTCCAGACTGAGCTTATTTACCATGCCAAGTGCGTGAAGATCCATCCGATTGACTCAATTTCAGACTAAAATATATTTACCATGCCGACTGCATGGAGGTTCGCTAGAAACTTAAACCCTTGGCCAGACTCATCCAGTCCGAGAGAGGCTCGGGGGCTACACCCACTAGGTGTGTGCCCCCACTGGGTGAGAAGACAAAAGAAACATTTTGCTTGATCAAGACCAATACCAGATCCTCAAGTACTACTCGACATCCGAGTCGGAGAGGAACAAGTTCGATCAGTACCAACTAAGAAGATTTTTAGTTCTCTCAGACCCCCGCCGACTGCCCGCAGTCGACGGTGGTCTCGGGGACTACACCCAGTGGGTGCACTCAGGGTGCCCCCACTGGAGTAATCTCCACTCGGTATGGCCTGACCGTTCCGAGTGACGAACAAAAACAAAAAGTTCTAAGGCTCCAGTCGACCACAGGAAAAATTCCTATAAGGTGAGTTTAGCGCTCCTCCGTGGACCTATTTTGAGCCTTCTTCTAGGACTCAAAGCATGCAACTCACGAGTTTGGGTCTACTTATATTGACGTTCCTCCGGGATAAGAATGGCATCTCTCCGAGAGAGCAGTCCATGCGTCAATCTTGTTACCCAGATTTAATGACACACCCGTACTTTGGTCACGAGTTAACCTCTTCTGAGAGGTGAACAAATGTCACCAAGTTGCTCCTCCTAAGCACTTACCCCATATCAGTCGGGAATCGCAGTGCCAGAATCCATTGAGATTTTGTTCAAACCTTGGTTGTCTGAAAGCACGATGACGGGTACCAAGTATTTCCGTAATCACTCGGGCCAAATTGTGTCTTTCACAAACTTGTTCTGCAAAATCGCAATCGATTCGGGGGCTAATGTTGGGGATACACATAACAGGTAGACCCACAAAGGGTCGAAATATCATAAAGCATGGGTTCCACACAGAATGTGGGTCCAAATAAGTTTCATACAGACATACTATCCACTCAGCCAAGCAACATACCGTCCACTCGGATGACAGTCGACCGCTTGGTCGACTGACTCACTCGGATATGCGAAGACCAACAGTCGACAAGGCAGTCGAAGCATCATCTGACATTATGGCATCAATGCCCCACTTTGTAACATAGGAGGTGAGGGGGTGGCACACTCTATATAAGCCACCCCCACCACTAGACTAGACAGGTTCTCATTCTTCCCCTCTCTCTCTATCGCCATTAGTCTCAGGACTTAGCTCAGGCATGAGGATCCGTTCCTCCCTCTCTCACACAATGTAATCTCCGGATACATACTCAGATAAACAAAGCCTCTCCGGAGCACGAGATGTAGGGCTGTTATCTCCACCGCGAGAGGCCCGAACTCGCTAAAACAACCGTGTCACCCATATGCATCTCGATAGATCATGCTCCTTTACCTTATTATTGTCGGAATCATTTCCACGACAGGAGGCGCAGGGATGCTGAGCTGATCAAGACCGCCCAACAACGTCTGATGCAAGTATACGTGATGGCCAGGGAGCCTTGACCATGGTTGTGACTATGGTCCCTTTTGGTGCTTGACGAGCCTGCGCGCTTTGTACGGGCTCAGCCCTGTAATCTGCTAGTGGCTTGTTTAGTTGCGCTTGAACTTATGTGATGATCCTTTCACGTGGGCCGGGACGGCTCGTGTTGATGTGTTAAGACTTGGTGTGGTGCTACGCTGCCTGTTGTGGGCTTTATTAATTTAAAGCCGGACGCATCTGGCGTCTTCGTTCTAAAAAAACATTTCAACATAGTAAGCACATAGCATGAGCCTTGAAAAATTAAGCAAAGAGAAGAAGGCCAGCACTGCTAATAAAGAACATAGCTTGCCCACGAAATTCTCAGAGAAGAACACTATATCCCTGGGAGAACAGAGTTATGCTCACAATCATCTACAATAGCTAGGTAGCCTACGCAAACCCGGAAAATCACTCATCACACATGAGTATTTTAGAATCGATATACATCCATACAGGTAAGGGTGGATGACCTGGTGCTCACCTTGTTGGGGGGCATGCGACGAATCAAACCCTGGCCTCTGAGTCAATACTCACGACCATATGCATGCCGATGCATCCGAGTGCAGGAGTGCTACTTCTCGAGCTTGCGTTGTATTCCCTCGAAGAGGAAAGGGTGATGCAGCACAGTAGCGTAAGTATTTCCCTCAGTTTTTGAGAACCAAGGTATCAATCCAGCAGGAGACCACGCGCGAGTCCCTCGCACCTGCACAAACAAATAAGAACTTCGCAGCCAACGGGATAAGGGGTTGTCAATCCCTTTACGGTCACTTACGAAAGTGAGATCTGATAGATAGGATAGTGTGATATTTTTGGTATTTTTGGATATAAGAACAGAAAGTAAATAAATCGAAGTAAAGTAGATTGGAGATTAATATGTCGAGAATAGACCCGGGGGCCATAGGTTTCACTAGTGGCTTCTCTCATGATAGCAGAATTCTACGGTGGGTGAACAAATTACTGTCGAGCAATTGATAGAAAAGCGCATAGTTATGAGAATATCTAGGCATGATCATTACATATAGGAATCACGTCCGTGACAAGTAGACCGAAACGATTCTGCATCTACTACTATTGCTCCACACATTGACCGCTATCCAGCATGCATCTAGAGTATTAAGTTCATAAGAACAGAGTAATGCTTTAAGCAAGATGACATGATGAAGAGGGATCAACTCAAGCAATATGATATAAACCCCATCTTTTTATCCTCGATGGCAACAGTACAATATGTGCCTTGCTTCCCCTGCTGTCACTGGGAAAGGACACCGCAAGATTGAACCCAAAGCCAAGCACTTCTCCCATTGCAAGAACTATAGATCTAGTAGGCCAAACCAAACCAATAATTCGAAGAGACTTGCAAGGATATTATAATCATACATAAGAGATTTCAGAAAAGAATCAAATATTTCTCATAGATAATCTTGATCATAAACCCTCAATTCATCGGATCTCGACAAACACACCGCAAAAAGATTACATCGAATTGATCTCCTCGAAGACTGAGGAGGACTTGGTATTGAGCTCCAAAAAGAGAGAAGAAGCCATCTGGCTAATAACTATGGACCCGAAGGTCTATGGTAAATTACTCACAACTCATGGTGAGGCAATAGTGTTGATGTAGAAGCACTCCATGGAAGGTCCCCCCTCCGGCGGAGCTCCGGAACAGGCCCCAAGATGGGATCTCACGGGAACAGAAGGTTGCGGCAGTGGAATTAGGGTTTTCTCTGTTGCCTCGATGTTTTCAGGGTACATGGATATATATAGGAGGAAGGAGGGCATCGGGGGAGCCAGAGGGGCCCCACGAGGGTGGGGGGCGCGCCCTGTAGGAGGGGGCGCACCCTGGACCCTCGTGGCCGCCTCATTCGTTTCCTCGCGTGTACTCCAAGTCTTCTGTGTTGATATCGTTCCAAGAATAACTCCCCCGAAGGTTTCATTCCGTTTGGACTCCGTTTGATATTCCTTGTCTGCAAAACCCTAAAATATGCAAAAAACAGCAATCTGCACTGGGCCTTTGGGTTAATAGGTTAGTCCCAAAAATAATATAAAAGTGTATAATAAAGCCCATTAAACATCCAAAACATAATATATAGTAGCATGGAACAATAAAAAATTATAGATACGTTGGAGACGTATCAAGCATCCGCAAGCTTAATTCCTGCTCGTCCTCGAGTATGTAAATGATAAAAACAGAATTTTTGATGTGGAATGCTAACCAACATAATTTTCAATGTATTTTCTTTATTGTGGCATGAAACTTCAGATGCAAAAGTTTCAAGACAAAAGTCTATATTTACACAAGAATAATAATACTTCAAGCATACTAACAAAGCAATTATGTCTTCTCAAAATAACATGGCCAAAGAAAGTTATCCCTACAAAATCATATAGTCTGGCTATGCTCCCTCTTCATCACACAAAATATTCATATCATGCACAACCCCGATTTCAGCCAAGCAATTGTTTTCATACTCAAAATTTTTGAAACCTTTCAACTTTCATGTAATACATGAGCATGAGCCATGGATATAGCACTATAGGTGGAATAGAGTGGTGGTTGTGGAGAAGACAAAAAGGGGGGAGATAGTCTCACATCGACTAGGCGTATCAATGGGCTATGGAGATGCCCATCAATAGGCTTCAATGTGAGTGAGTAGGGATTGCCATGCAACGGATGCACTAGAGCTATAAGTGTATGAAAGCTCATCAAAAGAAACTAAGTGGGTGTGCATCCAACTTGCTTGCTCATGAAGACCTAGGGCATTCGAGGAAGCCCATCGTTGGAATATACAAGCCAAGTTGTATAATGAAAATTCCCACTAGTATATGAAAGTGACAAAACAAGAGACTATCTATCATGAAGATTATGGTGCTACTTTGAAGCACAAGTGTGGAAAAGGATAGTAGCATTATCCCTTCTCTCTTTTCTGTCATTTCTTGGAGGGCCTGTTTTTTAATTATTTAGCCCCTCTCTATATTTTTTTGGGCCATCCCTTTTTTTTGGCCTTTCCTCACATCGGACAATGCTCTAATAATGAAGATCATCACACTTTTATTGACTTACAACTCAAAAATTACAACTCAAAGCTAGAACAAAATATGACTCTATATGAATGCCTCTGACGGTGTACCGGGATGTGCAATTAATCAAGAGTGACATGTTTAAGAAATTATGCTTGGTGGCCTAGCCACAAATACGATGTCAACTACATGATCATGCATAGCAATATGACAATATGAAGTGTGTCATTTGAACGGAATGGTTTAATGTTGCATGGCAATATATCTCGGAATGGCTATGGAAATGCCATGATAGGTAGGTATGGTGGCTGTTTTGAGGAAGATATATGGTGGGTGTATGGTACCGGCGAGAGTTGCGTGGTACAAGAGAGGCTTGCAATGGTGGAAGGGTGAGAGTGCGTATAATCCATGGACTCAACATTAGTCATAAAGAACTCATATACTTATTGCAAAAATTTACGAGTCATCAAAACAAAGCAATCAACGCATGCTCCTAGGGGGGAGGTTGGTAAGAGTTAACCATCACGCGCCCCGACCTGCACACAAAGGATGACAGTCAATAAATACCTCATGCTCTAACTTCGTCACATAGCGGTTCACCATACGTGCATGCTACGGGAATCACAAACTTTATCACAAATATTTCTCAAATTCATAATTACTCCACTCGCATGACTCTAATATCACCATTCTCATATCTCAGAACAATCATTAAGTATCAAACTTCTCATCATATTCAATGTACTTTATATGAAAGTTTGTACTATATTCATCTTGGATGCCTATCATATTAGGACTAGTTTTATAACAAAAGCACATTACCATGCTGTTCTAAAAGACTCTCAAAAGGATATAAGTGAAGCATGAGAGATCAACAATTTCTACAAAATAAAACCACCACCGTGCTCTAAAAGATATAAGTGAAGCACTAGAGCAAAACTATCTAGCTCAAAAGATGTAAGTGAAGCACATAGAGTATTCTAACAACTTTAAATCCTATTTATCTCTCTCAAAAGGTGTGTCCAGCAAGAATGATTGTGGCAAACTAAAAAGCAAAGACTCAAATCCTACATGACGCTCCAAGCAAAACACATATCACGTGGTGAATAAAAATATAGTCCCGAGTATAGTTACCGATAGATGAAGACGAAAGAGGGGATGCCCCGGGCATCCCCAAGCTTAGGCTTTTGGTTGTCCTTGAATTTTACCTTGGGGTGCCTTGGGCATCCCCAAGCTTAGGCTCTTACCACTCTTTGTTCCATAGTCCATCAAAGCCATACTCAAAACTTGAAAACTTCACAACACAAAACTTAGCTAAAAATCTCGTGAGCTCCGTTAGTATAAGAAAACAAACCACCACCCAAAGGTACTGTAATGAACTCATTCTTTGTTTATATTGGTGTTAAACCTACTTTATTCCAATTTCTATATGATTCATATCCTCCAATACTACTCATAGATTCATCAAAATAAGCAAACAACACACGAAAAACAGAATCTGTCAAAAACAAAACAGTCTGTAGTAATATGTAACTTTCGAATACTATTGTAACACCAAAAAATTGAAATAAATGGTTAAACGTGAGGAATTTGTCTACTAATCATCTGCAAAAAGAATAAACTAAATAACACTCTCCAATAAAATCTGGTGGCTAATCTCGTGAGCACTAAAGTTTCTATTTTTTACAACATGATCATATAAACTAGACACAAGTCTTCCCAAAGGTTCTATTTGGCGCAAACACTAATTAAAACACAAAACCACATCTAAACATAAGCTAGATGCAATACTTATTCCTAAAAAGAAGCAAAAACAAAGAAAATAAAATTGGTTGCCTCCCAACAAGCTCTTTCTTTATAGCCATTAAGATAGGCTAGCGAATTCAATGATGCTCACATGAAAGATAAAAATTGAAGGACAAAGAGAGCATCATAAAATATGTTACAAACACATCTAAGTCTAACATACTTACTATGCATAGGCATTTTATAGGAAAACAAATTAGCAACACAAGTATGATCTAACATATGCAAGGAAGAAGAAAGAAACAAGATCAATCTCAACATGAAGAGAGGTAATTTAATAACATGGAGATTTCTACAACCATATTTTCCTCTCTCATAATAATTGAATATAGGATCATAAGCAAATTCAACAATATAGCTATCACATAACATATTCTCAACATGATCCACATGCATACGAAGTTGGCACTCTTCCAAAATAGTGGGATCAATATTAATTAAAGTCACGACCTCTCCAAACCCACTTTTATCAAAAAATTCATAAGATTGAACATTCTCCAAATACGTGGGATCTAAAGTTGACACTCTTCCAAACCCACTTTCAATATTATTGCAAACACTATCAATCTCATATTCATCATGGGGGTTAAATAAATTATCAAGATCATAAGAAAAATCACCCCAATCATGATCATTGCAAAAATAGTAGTCATAGCAAAACAAGCATCCCCAAGCTTAGGGTTTTGCATATCATTAACACAATTAGCTTCAATAGAATTTATAATAACATCATTGCAATCATGCTTTTTACTTAAGGAGCTATCGTGAATCACTTCATAATTTTCTTTCAATACTTCATCACAATTTTCAGATTCACAAATTTCAAGCAAAACCTCAGAAAGATAATCTAGTGCACTAATCTCACTAGCAGTTGGTTCATCATAGTTGGATCTATTAAAGAGATTAGCAAGAGGATGAGGATCCATAAATTAGCAAGCGAAGATGCAAGCTAATAGAGGGCACATGGCAACACAAGCAAACAAAAAGCCGAACGAAAAAAGGGCGGATAAAACGGCAAAGGTGAAGTGGGGGAGAGGAAAATGAGAGGCAAATAAATGTAATGTGAAGGATAAGGGTTTGTGTGACGCCCCAAGACCGACACTCCAGAAGATTTCCAGATATTCCGGTTTCGCCATGTGTTTTATTTGTTTGCTTCATTTTATTTTGTGCATTCCATCATGTCATCATGCCATCATGTCATAAATCTTTTGCTTCTCAGCTAAATAAATTGTGTGGATCTTCGATCCATTTAAATTGAGGGATACTCACTATGGTGACTTCTCTTTATAACAAATAAAAGCCTCTCAATATTATTAGGGAGCTATATTAAATATTCCATTGCTTTGTAATTTACCACAACACACTTGCATGTTAAATCCTTTGACCTTTCTTTCTTCCAGTTTTGACTCTAAAACATTGTCGTTAATTCTTTTTGTCCCTTGGCCAAGCTCCACCAAAAATCCGAGCATTTTGGACACTTCTAAATCATAGTCTTTGTTCACACCATTTGAAATAAATTCAAAGGAATTTGAATTTATTTTCCAATCATGCCCTTTTCTATTTTCTTGGAACCATCACATTTTTGTGAGTCTAGGGAAAATATACCCCATGCCTATACACCATCCCTAGCTCCTCTTGTCTTCTCCTTTTTTTCTCTTCTTTATTTTTATTTCTTTATTTGTTTTTTTTAAAGGAGAGGACCCAGCCCAGCCGGCCCTTCTGGCCCAAGCCACCAGGCCAGCCACAGCCAGCTTGAGCCTCCTAGCAGCCTCCAGGCCCATGGCCATTTTTTCCATCCCCTGCTAAGCCCAGCCCACTTAACCTCCTAACCCTAGCCCACGCCATGCTTGTTCCTCTCCTCCCGATCTCTCCCTCTCGCTCCCTCAGCGCCGCCAGAGAGGAAGCGAGCGCTCCTCTCCACGCTCCCATCGCCCGATGCGCTCGTCAGCGCCACCGGCCACCTCCCCGCCGCTCGCCCCGGTCTCATCCCCGCGTGCCGTCCGCCCTACATCGCCCGAGGCAGCCACCGTCCGCTCCGCGCTCCTCTCCTCCGCGCATCCCACTACTCCGCCGCCCCACCGCATCGCCGGGTGCTAGGCTTCTCGCCCCTCGTTGGTTACCCCAAGTGGAAGGTGTGAGATGTAGTGTTGCGGAAGCTTTTCCCTTGGCAAAGATACCAAGGATCGAATCCCCAGAGACTCCTAGGTTCAACAAGAAGGTGTCAACTGCTACGGCGCCAGATATTAGCAATCAACGTGGACCTGCACACAGATACAAATAACTTTGCTCCCAACGAGTACAGAGAGGTTGTCAATCCCTCCGGCCTTGTAGTTCACAAAGGATTAAACGCAAGTGATAGTAGTGATAGATATAATTGCAATAGTAAATAAAAGAGAAAAGTAAATAGCGGATGTGATCAATGATGGTAATATGGACCGGAGTCTCATGATGTTCACTAGTGATGTCTCTCTCCCAAAAGACGATAAAACAGCTATGTGAGGTAAACGAATTACAGCTGGGCAATTGACAGGACCATGTGCGCAAACCAATGCTGACTACATTGCAAGAAAGGTTGAGGTTCAAAGCATGGGCGGTACGCCAAAGTAAGTAGACCGAAATCCATCAATATCTACTACTAATCATCCACCTTGAGATATCTATCCAGAACATCTCGCTGGTATTAAGTTGCGACTCCCACCCATAGTGTAAACTCAATGCAACAGACAACTGCATTAAGAGAACTTTGCGTAAAGTAAACAATCCTTGCACCCGCGGGCACAAGCACCGTTGTTTTCCCCCTTGTGGCAACAGCACATCCCCTAGACTCATGTTTCTGTCACTCAAGCTAGTCATCGAGGGGCATGAACCCACAATCAAGCATAACGTTCCCTCTTGGAGTCACTACCTATTACTTGGCCAAAGCAATAAATAACAACGGAGAACATGCAAGAATTACTTACGAACATAAATATAAAAGAGGTAGATCAAATATATTACTCAAGCACAATCTGAAAATAATCTCATAATCCATCGGATCCCAGCAAACTCATCATAGCAACAACATAAGGATTACATATGTGCCTCGATCATGTAGGGCAGCTCACGAGGACTAATTAGTGAAGCACAAGAACGGGAGGAGAACAACACATAGCTACTGGTCATGGACCCATGGTCCAAGGGAGACTACTCACAACTCATCCGGGAGGCGTCCATGGTGGTGGAGAAGCTCCCGGTGGTGATCCTCCCCTCCGGCAGGGTGCCGGGAAGAGTTCTCCTGGTCCTCCCGATCTTGGAAGCGGCGGCGGCGGCGGAACAGAGATGGGATCGTGAAAAGAGTTCCTCCCTCGAGGGTTTCGGGAGGCGCTTTAAATATATGCCAAAGGGGGGCATCGGAGGAGCCTCGGGGGGGCCCAGGCGCCCCCTCGGCG
>LR738715.1:738715916-738751587 GCA_902687465.1 Secale cereale
GGGGGGGGGGGGGCGCCGCCAGGGCGCCTGGAGCCCTGGTGCCCCCCCGGCTGTCCTTCGGACGCACGATAGTTTCTGGAACGCTGATTTTTTATATAATTTTTCTGGATTTTTCCTGGCAGTTCTCGTAACGTGAAACCTGAAATACAAAAACAGCCGAAAACAGAAACTGGCACTGGGGTGCACTGAGTTAATAGGTTAGTCCAAATATGATCAAAAGTGTATGGAAGTGTATAAATATCATAGCAATATCACCCAAAAGAGGCATGGAGCAAGCAGAAATTATAGATACGTTTTGGACGTATCAACATCCCCAAGCTTAATTCCTGCTCGTCCTCGAGTAGGTAAATGATAACAAGAATAATTTCTGTGGTGACATGCTATTAACCATATAGGACTTTTTTGTCATAGTCATATGACAAAAGCTTACTGAGACAATGAATCTATAGTAATTAAGTTGCCTCATGAGAAAATCACAAAGAACTGAAAGTTTTACAATATGATACTGAAACATCAAATAGATTTGCAATGAACATGATGTGCAAATATGATAAAGTGATATCTAGCTTGCCCCCTTTAGTGAAGCATAACATAAATGCAGGGGCACCTTCAAGGTTTAAGTGATGACTAGATACAATGATTTCAAAATAAACGATATCACAATCATGCAAAAGACAATGCTACTTTGGGACAATGCACATTACACTCAGAATGACAATCATGCTCTCAGTAGTTGGTGCTTGAAGAAAGAAGGTGGAGACTCAACATAAAAGTAAAAGAATGGCCCTTCGCAGAGGGAAGCAGGGATTACTCATGTGCTAGAGCTTTTTATTTTGAAAACATAGAAACAATTTTGTCAACGGTAGTAGTACTTCATATGTGTTATGCATAAGACATCCTATAAGTTGCAAGCCTCATGCATCGAATACCAATAGTGCTCGCCCCTTGTCCTAATTAGCTCGGATTTCCATGGATTGTCATTGCATTACATATGTTTCAACCAAGTGTCACAAAGGGGTACCTCTATGTCACCTGTACAAAGGTCCAAGGAGATAGATCACATTTGATTTCTCGTTTTTGATAGATCTCAACTAGAGGACATCCATACCGGGACAACATAGAAAATAGATAATGGACTCCTCTTTAATGCTTAAGCATATTCTCATAAGAGATTGAGGATTAATGTCCAAGCTAAAACTTCCACCATGATACATGGCTTTGGTTGGCGTCCCAATGTTCTTCTCTAACAATATGCATACTCAAACCATTCAACCCATGGCAAATCACCCTTACTTTAGACAAGACGAACATGCATAGCAACTCACATGATATTCAACAAAAGTGTAACAGTTGATGGCGTCCCCAGAAACATGGTTACCGCTCAGCAAGCAACTTATAAGAAATAAGATACATAAGCGACATATTCTTTACCACAATAGTTTTTAAGCTACTTTCCCATGAGCTATGTATTGCAAAAACTGAAGGTTTTAAAGGTAGCACATGTAAATTTACTTGGAGTGGCGGTGAAATACCACATATAGGTAGGTATGGTGGACTCATATGGCATAACTGGTTTAAAAGGATGTGGATGCACAAGCAGTCAGTCCGCTTAGTACAGGTGGAGGTTAGCAAAAGACTGGGAGCGACCAACTAAGAGAGCAATGATGGTCATAATCATGCAGAGCGACAAAGCAACATTGAATCAGGCATGGTAGTTATATCGCTACTCAGAAACAAAAGATCATCAAGGCTTGACAGACTTTCTTTACAGTCTTAAATATGCGTGAGCATACGCCAAGTCAATCAAAATAAATTCTTGAGGGAAGATATTACTAAACCACACCACATCATAGGCAAACAAATCATGTTGGTACTCCAATAACACATTGGGAACCCCCCAGCTATTTGAGACTAACCATAAGAAAACATGAACTACTAAGCGCCATCATGCACGTAGCATCTTTATCATAGACATATCAACCAATGCAACGGAAGCAAACTCTCTTAATAAGGTGAGCATGGTAATTAAAGAGAGTTCAAGCAACCAACTAAACAAAAGCTCTTTGAAAAGATAAGCATGAAAGCTAAGAGTTGAACATGATAGTAGCTATTAAAAGACAAAGAACACACACAGCAAGGATAGACATGAAAATTCTATGTTATGTTCTAGGTAGAAGTGGAGCGTGTTTCTCCCCCACATAAAGAAAGCTGAGTTCCGACTCGTTATGAAAAACTAAAGAAAACTAAAAGCAAGACGCTCCAAGCATAGCACATAACACATGAAGTGATTAAAATATAGTTGAACGAAAGACGAATTGATAATGTTGATGGAGAAGGGGATGCACGGGGGCATCCCCAAGCTTAGACGCTTGAGTCTCCTTGAATATTTCTCGGGGGTGCATGGGGGCATCCCCAAGCTTGAGCGCTTGACACTCCTGAATCTTTTTATCATCTTCCCTCGCACACTTGAAAACTCCCTTCATACATAACTCATCATAATCTGATTAGCGAGGTTAGTACCCATAATAAAATAATCATAACTTGCTGAAAATAAAGATATTCTTGAAGGTCTACTGTTTCTCAAGATTGCCAAAAGGTTTTTGCAAAGAAAAAGCAAGCTCTTGGTTTGCAAAATGAAGGAAAAGCAAAACAGGACAGAATCTGTGAAAAACAGAACAGCAGGTAGTAATTGATTTATTCGAGGCACTTCTGCAACTCTAATAAAAAAACTCCGAAAAGATGCACGAAAGAAAATTATATAGAGCACGCTGTCGAAAAAATTCAGACCAAAAAGATGATCTGGTGATTTTATACGAATTTTTCTATCCAAGGACATAATCTGTTTCCTGTACAGCACCTCACAACTTTTGAACTTTCTAGCAATCAGAGGCTACACTTGGCACAAAATTGAAAAGCAAAGATACAATGATGATGCTACAGTAGTAAACAACATCAAGACACAACAAAAGCAAAATAAATTTATTCATGTGGGCTGCCTCCCAAAAGCGCTTTCTTTTATGCCTTTAAGCTAGGCATAATGCATATAGATCAAGTTTTATCAAGCGTGAAAGAATAGCTAGCCCGTACAACGGGCTCAAAAGGTAACTTGATCTTCTTTCGAGGGAAGTGTTCCATCCCTTTGATGGAAATCTAGAACTTCTGATTCCCTCAAAGCACCAAATCCTAACATGTTTAGCTAAACAGAAATGACTACTAACAGGAAAGCAAAATAAATTTTTTTCGTAATTTTTGATAAAGGATACTAAAGCAAAAACTGAAAGGTAAACTAACAAGACTAAAAGCAAAGGTAAAAGATAGCATGCAACTCCCCTATCTTGAAGAGTGGAGTCCCCGGCAACGGCACCAGAAAAACTCTTGCTAGGCTTCTCGCCCCTCGTTGGTTACCCCAAGTGGAAGGTGTGAGATGTAGTGTTGCGGAAGTTTTTCCCTTGGCAAAGATACCAAGGATCGAATCCCCAGAGACTCCTAGGTTCAACAAGAAGGTGTCAACTGCTATGGCGCCAGATATTAGCAATCAACATGGACCTGCACACAGATACAAATAACTTTGCTCCCAACGAGTATAGAGAGGTTGTCAATCCCTCCGGCCTTGTAGTTCACAAAGGATTAAACGCAAGTGATAGTAGTGATAGATATAATTGCAATAGTAAATAAAAGCGAAAAGTAAATAGCGGATGTGATCAATGATGGTAATATGGACCGGAGTCTCATGATGTTCACTAGTGATGTCTCTCTCCCAAAAGACGATAAAACAGCTATGTGAGGTAAACGAATTACAGCTGGGCAATTGACAGGACCATGTGCGCAAACCAATGCTGACTACATTGCAAGAAAGGTTGAGGTTCAAAGCATGGGCGGTACGCCAAAGTAAGTAGACCGAAATCCATCAATATCTACTACTAATCATCCACCTTGAGATATCTATCCAGAACATCTCGCTGGTATTAAGTTGCGAGTCCCACCCATAGTGTAAACTCAATGCAACAGACAACTGCATTAAGAGAACTTTGCGTAAAGTAAACAATCCTTGCACCCGCGGGCACAAGCACCGTTGTTTTCCCCCTTGTGGCAACAGCACATCCCCTAGACTCATGTTTATGTCACTCAAGCTAGTCATCGAGGGGCATGAACCCACAATCAAGCATAACGTTCCCTCTTGGAGTCACTACCTATTACTTGGCCAAAGCAATAAATAACAACGGAGAACATGCAAGAATTACTTACGAACATAAATATAAAAGAGGTAGCTCAAATATATTACTCAAGCACAATCTGAAAATAATCTCATAATCCATCGGATCCCAGCAAACTCATCATAGCAACAGCATAAGGATTACATATGTGCCTCGATCATGTAGGGCAGCTCACGAGGACTAATTAGTGAAGCACAAGAACGGGAGGAGAACAGCACATAGCTACTGGTCATGGACCCATGGTCCAAGGGAGACTACTCACAACTCATCCGGGAGGCGTCCATGGTGGTGGAGAAGCTCCCGGTGGTGATCCTCCCCTCCGGCAGGGTGCCGGGAAGAGTTCTCCTGGTGCTGCCGATCTTGGAAGCGGCGGCGGCGACGAAACAGAGATGGGATCGCGAAAAGAGTTCCTCCCTCGAGGGTTTCGGGAGACGCTTTAAATATATGCCAAAGGGGGCATCCGAGGAGCCTCGGGGGGCCCAGGCGCCCCCTCGGCGCGGCCCGGGGGGGGGGGGCCGCCAGGGCGCCTGGAGCCCTGGTACCCCCCCGGCTGTCCTTCGGACGCACGATAGTTTCTGGAACGATGATTTTTTATATAATTTTTCTGGATTTTTCCTGGCAGTTCTCGTAACGTGAAACCTGAAATACAAAAACAGCCGAAAACAGAAACTGGCACTGGGGTGCACTGAGTTAATAGGTTAGTCCAAATATGATCAAAAGTGTATGGAAGTGTATAAATATCATAGCAATATCACCCAAAAGAGGCATGGAGCAAGCAGAAATTATAGATACGTTTTGGACGTATCAACATCCCCAAGCTTAATTCCTGCTCGTCCTCGAGTAGGTAAATGATAACAAGAATAATTTCTGTGGTGACATGCTATTAACCATATAGGACTTTTTTTTCATAGTCATATGACAAAAGCTTACTGAGACAATGAATCTATAGTAATTAAGTTGCCTCATGAGAAAATCACAAAGAACTGAAAGTTTTACAATATGATACTGAAACATCAAATAGATTTGCAATGAACATGATGTGCAAATATGATAAAGTGATATCTAGCTTGCCCCCTTTAGTGAAGCATAACATAAATGCAGGGGCACCTTCAAGGTTTAAGTGATGACTAGATACAATGATTTCAAAATAAACGATATCACAATCATGCAAAAGACAATGCTACTTTGGGACAATGCACATTACACTCAGAATGACAATCATGCTCTCAGTAGTTGGTGCTTTAAGAAAGAAGGTGGAGACTCAACATAAAAGTAAAAGAATGGCCCTTCGCAGAGGGAAGCAGGGATTACTCATGTGCTAGAGCTTTTTATTTTGAAAACATAGAAACAATTTTGTCAACGGTAGTAGTACTTCATATGTGTTATGCATAAGACATCCTATAAGTTGCAAGCCTCATGCATCGAATACCAATAGTGCTCGCACCTTGTCCTAATTAGCTCGGATTTCCATGGATTGTCATTGCATTACATATGTTTCAACCAAGTGTCACAAAGGGGTACCTCTATGTCACCTGTACAAAGGTCCAAGGAGATAGATCGCATTTGATTTCTCGTTTTTGATAGATCTCAACTTGAGGACATCCATACCGTGACAACATAGAAAATAGATAATGGACTCCTCTTTAATGCTTAAGCATATTCTCATAAGAGATTGAGGATTAATGTCCAAGCTAAAACTTCCACCATGATACATGGCTTTGGTTGGCGGCCCAATGTTCTTCTCTAACAATATGCATACTCAAACCATTCAACCCATGGCAAATCACCCTTACTTCAGACAAGACGAACATGCATAGCAACTCACATGATATTCAACAAAAGTGTAACAGTTGATGGCGTCCCCAGAAACATGGATACCACTCAGCAAGCAACTTATAAGAAATAAGATACATAAGCGACATATTCTTTACCACAATAGTTTTTAAGCTACTTTCCCATGAGCTATGTATTGCAAAAACTGAAGGTTTTAAAGGTAGCACATGTAAATTTACTTGGAGTGGCGGTGAAATACCACATATAGGTAGGTATGGTGGACTCATATGGCATAACTGGTTTAAAAGGATGTGGATGCACAAGCAGTCAGTCCGCTTAGTACAGGTGGAGGTTAGCAAAAGACTGGGAGCGACCAACTAAGAGAGCAATGACGGTCATAATCATGCAGAGCGACAAAGCAACATTGAATCAGGCATGGTAGTTATATCGCTACTCAGAAACAAAAGATCATCAAGGCTTGACAGACTTTCTTTACAGTCTTAAATATGCGTGAGCATACGCCAAGTCAATCAAAATAAATTCTTGAGGGAAGATATTACTAAACCACACCACATCATAGGCAAACAAATCATGTTGGTACTCCAATAACACATTGGGAACCCCCCCAGCTATTTGAGACTAACCATAAGAAAACATGAACTACTAAGCGCCATCATGCACGTAGCATCTTTATCATAGACATATCAACCAATGCAACGGAAGCAAACTCTCTTAATAAGGTGAGCATGGTAATTAAAGAGAGTTCAAGCAACCAACTAAACAAAAGCTCTTTGAAAGATAAGCATGAAAGCTAAGAGTTGAACATGATAGTAGCTATTAAAAGACAAAGAACACACACAACAAGGATAGACATGAAAATTCTATGTTATGTTCTAGGTAGAAGTGGAGCGTGTTTCTCCCCCACATAAAGAAAGCTGAGTTCCGACTCGTTATGAAAAACTAAAGAAAACTAAAAGCAAGACGCTCCAAGCATAGCACATAACACATGAAGTGATTAAAATATAGTTGAACGAAAGACGAACTGATAATGTTGATGGAGAAGGGGATGCACGGGGGCATCCCCAAGCTTAGACGCTTGAGTCTCCTTGAATATTTCTCGGGGGTGCATGGGGGCATCCCCAAGCTTGAGCGCTTGACACTCCTGAATCTTTTTATCATCTTCCCTCGCACACTTGAAAACTCCCTTCATACATAACTCATCATAATCTGATTAGCGAGGTTAGTACCCATAATAAAATAATCATACCTTGCTGAAAATAAAGATATTCTTGAAGGTCTACTGTTTCTCAAGATTGCCAAAAGGTTTTTGCAAAGAAAAAGCAAGCTCTTGGTTTGCAAAATGAAGGAAAAGCAAAACAGGACAGAATCTGTGAAAAACAGAACAGCAGGTAGTAATTGATTTATTCGGGGCACTTCTGCAACTCTAATAAAAAAACTCCGAAAAGATGCACGAAAGACAATTATATAGAGCACGCTGTCGAAAAAATTCAGACCAAAAAGATGATCTGGTGATTTTATACGAATTTTTCTATCCAAGGACAGAATCTGTTTCCTGTACAGCACCTCACAACTTTTGAACTTTCTAGCAATCAGAGGCTACACTTGGCACAAAATTGAAAAGCAAAGATACAATGATGATGCTACAGTAGTAAACAACATCAAGACACAACAAAAGCAAAATAAATTTATTCATGTGGGCTGCCTCCCAAAAGCGCTTTCTTTTATGCCTTTAATCTAGGCATAATGCATATAGATCAAGTTTTATCAAGCGTGAAAGAATAGCTAGCCCGTACAATGGGCTCAAAAGGTAACTTGATCTTCTTTCGAGGGAAGTGTTCCATCCCTTTGATGGAAATCTAGAACTTCTGATTCCCTCAAAGCACCAAATCCTAACATGTTTAGCTAAACAGAAATGACTACTAACAGGAAAGCAAAATAAATTTTTTTTCGTAATTTTTGATAAAGGATACTAAAGCAAAAACTGAAAGGTAAACTAACAACACTAAAAGCAAAGGTAAAAGATAGCATGCAACTCCCCTATCTTGAAGAGTGGAGTCCCCGGCAACGGCACCAGAAAAACTCTTGCTAGGCTTCTCGCCCCTCGTTGGTTACCCCAAGTGGAAGGTGTGAGATGTAGTGTTGCGGAAGTTTTTCCCTTGGCAAAGATACCAAGGATCGAATCCCCAGAGACTCCTAGGTTCAACAAGAAGGTGTCAACTGCTATGGCGCCAGATATTAGCAATCAACATGGACCTGCACACAGATACAAATAACTTTGCTCCCAACGAGTACAGAGAGGTTGTCAATCCCTCCGGCCTTGTAGTTCACAAAGGATTAAACGCAAGTGATAGTAGTGATAGATATAATTGCAATAGTAAATAAAAGCGAAAAGTAAATAGCGGACGTGATCAATGATGGGAATATGGACCGGAGTCTCATGATGTTCACTAGTGATGTCTCTCTCCCAAAAGATGATAAAACAGCTATGTGAGGTAAACGAATTACAGCTGGGCAATTGACAGGACCATGTGCGCAAACCAATGCTGACTACATTGCAAGAAAGGTTGAGGTTCAAAGCATGGGCGGTACGCCAAAGTAAGTAGACCGAAATCCATCAATATCTACTACTAATCATCCACCTTGAGATATCTATCCAGAACATCTCGCTGGTATTAAGTTGCGAGTCCCACCCATAGTGTAAACTCAATGCAACAGACAACTGCATTAAGAGAACTTTGCGTAAAGTAAACAATCCTTGCACCCGCGGGCACAAGCACCGTTGTTTTCCCCATTGTGGCAACAGCACATCCCCTAGACTCATGTTTCTGTCACTCAAGCTAGTCATCGAGGGGCATGAACCCACAAACAAGCATAACGTTCCCTCTTGGAGTCACTACCTATTACTTGGCCAAAGCAATAAATAACAACGGAGAACATGCAAGAATTACTTACGAACATAAATATAAAAGAGGTAGATCAAATATATTACTCAAGCACAATCTGAAAATAATCTAATAATCCATCGGATCCCAGCAAACTCATCATATTAATAGCATAAGGATTACATATGTGCCTCGATCATGTAGGGCAGCTCACGAGGACTAATTAGTGAAGCACAAGAACGGGAGGAGAACATCACATAGCTACTGGTCATGGACCCATGGTCCAAGGGAGACTACTCACAACTCATCCTGGAGGCGTCCATGGTGGTGGAGAAGCTCCCGGTGGTGATCCTCCCCTCCGGCAGGGTGCCGGGAAGAGTTCTCCTGGTGCTCCCGATCTTGGAAGCGGCGGCGGCGGCAGAACAGAGATGGGATCGCGAAAAGAGTTCCTCCCTCGAGGGTTTCGGGAGATGCTTTAAATATATGCCAAAGCGCGGCCCGGGGGGGGGGGGGGGGGGGCGCCGCCAGGGCGCCTGGAGCCCTGGTGCCCCCCCTCGGCTGTCCTTCAGACGCACGGTAGTTTCTGGAACGCTGATTTTTCATATAATTTTTCTGGATTTTTCCTGGCAGTTCTCGTAACGTGAAAACCTGAAATACAAAAACAGCCGAAAACAGAAAGTGGCACTGGGGTGCACTGAGTTAAAAGGTTAGTCCAAATATGATCAAAAGTGTATGGAAGTGTATAAATATCATAGCAATATCACCCAAAAGAGGTATGGAGCAAGCAGAAATTATAGATACATTTTGGACGTATCACCGGGCGCCGCCCGCCGAGGCCTCCTGAAGCCTTTGCCCCACCGCCGGCCTAGGGCCTCGCTGGCCTCCTGACCTCCTCCAGGAGCCCAAGCCCCGGGGAGCGCCACCGTTACCGCGCCATCTCTGTCCTCGCCGCCTTCCTTTTCGCTTCCCCAAGCAGAGCCCTTGCCGGCCGGAGTTCCTGGTGCCCCACGACAGCGCCGCCATGCCTCTCATCCTCGTCGTGCGCCTCGCACCCCGCCTATGACGCAACCGCCGCCATCCGATCTGGCCTTGTTGCTGGCCTCCTCCGCCTCGCCTCTGGCTTTGCCACCTCCGGCCTCCCCGCAGTCCAGCCGCGCGCCGCCCCGACCCTGCGAGCTCCGCCACCTCGAGCTCGCCATGGCACCCGCGACCCCCTGCTTCACTCCTTCCCCTGCAGGTGACGCTCTCCTCGTTGGCTGCTAGCGCCTGCAGCTGCGTCCCTGCTTCATGTCAAGGCCCACGACGACGACCCCTTCGTCTAGCTGCTGCTCGGCCAGGCGTCAAGACCCAGCAGCTCGAGCTGCCTCCATGCACCTCCGGTGGCCTCTCGTCATAGAGCCGTTCAAGTCCCTCGTTCGTCAAGATGGCCAAGTTCAGGGACAACTGAAATGTGTACCACTACCTCCCACGACGACCGCGACGACCCTGGAGACCTATATTGCGCCAAGTACCGTTACGCCCGAACGACTACAGACCGAAATGCAAGTACACCGAGGACCCTATACGACTACCGTCACCGAAGACCGTCGAGTGAACAACTACCGTTGCCATGGATTTGACAAGACAACGTGTACCACTACCGTCGCGAGAACGACTACTTGCACTACTTCCCTCGTCGCACTCGAACCGCCCCAAAACGCACGCTCCGAAGGTATACCCCAGGGACGACGCCTGTGGAACGAATGCTTGTTGTATGAGGTGTATCGCTTGTTCGCATCGTGTCCGAGATGTCACTTGATTATTCCTCCTCTTTTGCCTTGTCGCCAACCCGTAGGAACCCGGTAACGGGAGCACCCCACCATCTTGCTTGACACGCTTCCGTCGTCCTTCTTTTGCACCGGTCTCTCAATGAGTTACCGGAACCGATATGTTGCCGTGGCAACAATCTCGGATTCGTCGCGTGGCACCTTCTCTTTCCACCACGGTGACAAATTTCTTCCTAACAGTTTCATGTTAACTTTTAATAAAAATTGCATAACACTTGAATATGTCATCCGCATCATGATAACAACCCTTAAATGCTTAAAATTGTTCTATGCTTTAACAATTGCTAATTATGCACATGGGGATTTTCCAGAATTGTTGTTGTTATTGCCGGCCTCATTTAAAATGTCTAGATAGCTAGTTTACTTGAGCTTCACCTCTTGCCATGCATATTTAAACCGGACATGCATCATACTTGGTTGTGCATCATATGCCATGTTTATGCTTGTCTATTTATCGTGTTGTTTGCTTCTTTCCGGTATGCTTCTCTCGTTAGCTTCGGTTTCGTTCCGGAGTTGTGAGGTTTTGTTCGACTACTTCATGGACTCGTTCTTCTTCCTTGCGGAATCCCAGTCAAGATGACCATTCCTCGATATCACCTCTATCTTTGCCTATGCTAGTTGTCTCGCTCTTTAGATATGCCTCGATGCCTATTCCTGTTTGTCAGCCTCCTATTGTTGCCATGAAACCTCTAACCTTTGACACCTTCCCAGAAAACCGTTGTTTGGCTATGTTACCCGCTTGCTCAGCCCCTCTTATAGCGTTATTAGTTGTAGGTGAAGATAAAGATTGCTCCATGTTGGAACTTGTTGTTGGAATATCACAATATCTCTTAAATATATTAACACACCAATATACTTGGCATTGGGTGGAAGGCTTGGCCTTTTGCTCGGTGTTTTGTTCCACTCATGCCACCTTAGGAACCGATAAACCGGTGTTATGTTCCTTAATATTGCGTTCCTAACATGGTTTGGGTTTATGAGCCCCCTTGATAATTCGCACTGCTTAAAGCTTTTCCAGCAAGGTCCAAGTTTGGTACTACATTTGCCTAACAACTAAAACTTGCCGAGGGAGTAATTAACCCGAGGATTAATTAATCGACCCCCGGGCCATTGCTCGTTTTGAGTGTTGGTCCAAACTAGAGCCACTTGCGGTGCCACCCAGTTTCTGGGGTCTTTGGTTGCCGTACGTAGTGCTCATCCGGTCGTGGCCTGAGACGAGATACGCGCAGCTACTATCAGGGTGTTGGCACGCCGGGAGGTCTTGCTGGATTAGTTTTACCTTTGTCGAAATATCTTGATCATGGGATTCCAAGGATACTCGGGTCTTCCCAATTTGGAGTTGCAACTCCGCAGATCGTGAGCTTGGGATGGGCTAAGTTGGGACACCCCTGCAGGGTTTTGAACTTTCGAAAGCCGTGCCCGCGGTTATGTGGTAGATGAGAATTTGTTAATATCCGGTTGTAGATAACTTGACACCATATTCATAAGAATACACTACCTATGTGAGTAACTGTGACGTTCTCTTTCCGAAGGGCTTCGGGAAGTGAACACAGTGGGGTTATGTTTGATCGTGAGTAGCTAGGATCACTTATTGATCATCTTTGGCGATCGTTGGTACTTGTTCTCTTCTCGCTCTAAACTTGTAAGCTAGATGCTTAGTGCTTGCTGCAGACACTTTAATAGCCTTTCCTCACCTAAGGCTTTGGTAGTTTTGATACCCGGGAACGGGATTGCTGAGTCCTATGTGGCTCACAGATTCAACACACACCAGTTGCAGGTACAGCCGAGTATGATGCAGGAGATGGATCAGAACTTCAGTGGGAGTTCGATGAAGAGCGTGGTCGTTACTATGTTTCGTTTCCCGACGATCAGTAGTGGTTCCTACTAGGGGCGATCCGGGCTTGTGTTCTTATGGTATCTTTCTCGTTTGGATTTTCGTCCATAGACGGACCCTGTGTTATTTGGATGATGTATTGTTATTGTATTCATTGTGTGACGTGGCGAGGGTAAGCCAACTATCTTTCTATTTCATCCCTGCATTTTACATGAGATGTGCAAAGATACCATACTTGAGATCATTCTAGTATGCGCTTATGTCTTTAAGTCGTGCCTAGACATGTGGGAGACATAGTCGCATACTGGGCATTACAAGTTGGTATTCAGAGCCTTCTCCGACCTAGGAGCCCCTTGATTGATCGAACCGCTGTTGATTGAGTCTAGGCACACACACAAAATGTTTTGAGTCTTATATATATATATCGGAGAGTAGGATTTCTTTTTACTCCTCATCCCCTTCGTCGCTCTGGTGAGGACTCCTGACGTTGTTTTATATTCACTATTCTCAAAATTTCACCATTTTTTTTAAGATCACGCGGGTATTGTTTGGATTGTTCCGATATCTTTGTGACGAGAACATTGTTCTCGATGCCTCCTGTCATTTAGGGGTTGTGGCAGTGTCCCGGGGAGTTGAGCTCCGAGGTGTTGTCGTCACAAATGTATCGTAGCGGTTCTAGAATACCAGAATCGGCCGACATCAAAAACTCCTCTATGCGGTTAGTGGTGAGATAACCCCGACGTCACCCAGTACTGGTGGGATAGTTCGGGAGTATTGCCACAGCTAGTATAGCGGATGCGTTTCGAAGGTTCGAGGTAAACAGTTTCCGAGGATGACTGGTTATGCATTGACGGATGGATACAGCTGGATGTAGGTTTAGAGTTGAGTGCGCGGTGCTTCCCCTGTATCCCCAACACCAGATTGCATAATCGGAAAGCTTTGGGAATTAATAGGTGGGTTTCAAGTAGCTCGTAGGTATTCTTCCAACGAGTGCATGGTATTAGGTTTGGGGTTCAACATCGAGTGAAGAGGTTTCATGGGCGCTGTTCCAATTGGGAGTTGCATCTTAAAGGGTCCTTGGCTATGCTGATCCGGGGATTGCAACACCCTTTGTAACACGTACCATGGGGCATTCAGCACGAACATGTGGGACAAAACTTCTATTATGTATTTGTTCCATCTGTACCTTGTTGTTTTATTTTATCATTTTGTTCTCCCAAGTGGCTTCTCGACAAGTTGATGTACCATTAAGCTATGGAATTCATTCGTTCAATTCTCCGTTCGAATGATATTGTGAAGATTATGTTGCAACATATCTATCCTTTGTTTTTGTTTTGATTCTCGTATTCGAGTTGCTTCGATGTCAAGTGCTGATTCCATACCTTTCCTAATCGGTGTTCTCATATTTCTATGGGAGTGCTAATCCTTCTTGATCATCGAGATTGCTATGTTAAATTCTTTTCAACCGGCATGCTTCTCTTCAAGTTAATCCGATCTCTTCATCATTTGCAAGATCAACTCTCAATCTTTTCTCAACGGTGTCTGTTTCATTCATCCCAAATTGTCTTTGTTTTCCCCGCCCTCCCTTCCTTCTTCTTCTCGGAGCCAGAAATTCTAAAATGAAGTATCCATTTTATTCATGTGATGTTTCTTCGTTCTTTTCTTTCAATTTCATTATCCGGTGATTTCTCATGAAGATGCTCAAGAATATTCAGTTTATCATCCTCTGTTTCTTGTTTCTTCTCCGGTGGATTTAACTCAAGCTTCGGTGTTGATCATATCTGTTCCGCTTGTTTCACATGTTTTCCGTGTTGGAATTTCTTATCCAAGACTATTATTTCTTCACATCTCTTTATTCTTATCCGGAGTGTACAAGGTATCTCAGAAAATTTGTGTTTCAATTCTTAATCCATTCAAGCTATTTTGAGGATTGTCATCTTATTCAAGCCATTTAATTCATCCGGTGCAATATCTCTTAAGCAATCTTTTTCAGCGGTGATTTCTTTAGTGGGCCCTAAGCCACAGGTCTTTTTTCCAGGATCTTACCTGACTCTTCTATTTTTCCGGAGTTATTCTAAAATTCTTTTCAAGTATGACGTAAGAATGGATTTCTCATCGGTCAAATGTATCCTCCAAGATCGCTTTCAAATTCTTTTCATCATTGGTTCAACCTTTTAATTCTTCATTACAAAGTGCCTAAAAAATTCATGATGGTGTTTCTCGTCGTTCTTCTCAACATTTGAAGACCGGAGAAGAGTTTCTCTCAAATCTTACCCGTTCTTCTAAATATTCATGGTTCTAGCTTCATGCCATCCTCATTATTGTTCTCATTGTGAGGAATTCTTTTTATACCCATCCGAAGAATTTCATGAATTCTTTCCATTATGATCCTCCGAAGGCCATCATTTCAGAAGATTTCCTCGTTCTCAGTTTTCAACTTCGTCCTCCAAATATTATTCATTGATGCCTCTTCGTTCGTCTCCATATTCTTCCGGTGCTTTGTAAAAGTATTCTTTAATCAGTTCGCGATCTCTTCGTTCTCTTGTATCTAAATTTCCTCAAGTGCTTTTCTTCCCGGTGGGCTATTCTCTTTCATCACCCGGTTTCAATTCTTACGGTGGTTCATTCAAGATTACTCTTCCGTTGTTATTGTATCAACTCATTTGTTCTTTTCATAATCCTACCGGTGATTCGTTGAATACTTTCTCAAGTTTGTGCGAGATCTCTCTTTAATTCTTTGCAACAAGAATAAGTAGTATGCCAAATCCATTGGTTGTCATCAATTTAAATTGGTGAAGGATAAGCATGAAATAATTCTTATTCTTATTCCTTCAAGGTGATTTAATTCCTTCGTCCGGATTTCGTTCGTGATATCATATTCTCGGTTCGAAGTGCTCCAACTTTCTTTTTCCGGAGTTCCAAACTAGATCAATTATCTTGTCATGAAGCTTCATCTAAAGCATTGCAAGGCTTCAATCTTATTCTTTTCATCTTTCACTTCTTATACTTTTGTTACCAGAGTTCTTCATGGTGGTTCATCATGATTTAATTCATCCTCCAAGTCTTCATCAAGACTCGTTGGAGCTCAAGTATTCTTCTTCTTGCATTACGAAGTGCAATTCTTTCTACCTTTTTCTTTTGAGGTGGTGTTATGTCATTCTTGACAATTTCCCTTCGTGCTTCATGATTCACAAGTTATCAAGAATGAGACATTTAAACCCATCATTTTCTCTCTGTTCAAGAGATCTTTCAACCCTTCAATCTCTATATTGGAGTTATTTGGGTTATATTTCACCTAAAGCTTTCCCCTAAGGATTGTTGCTATTGTGGTGCTTATCAATGATCCAAGTTATCTCTTTATCATCTTGGTGGAAGAAAATTTTCATCTCTTCGGTGCTCTCAATCAAATCAATTGTTTAAGTTAGTGGCAGAATTTCACCTCAAGTTTTGAGATGTTTTCCATAAGCCCACATCAAGCTTATTCTTTTCGTTGCTGAAATTCTAACAACTCCGTTCAACCCTTCTTCGTAAGGAGGATTTTCAAATTCATTCATGGGAGAAGTTGTCATTTTCTTCTCCGATCCAACGATCTAGCATATATTCTTTCATTCTGGAGGCATTGTGATGTTGCTCTCTCTAAACCATCATCTCGTTTTCTCGAGATCATGTTCTTTCCTTTGCTTGTCCATTTAACAAGAGTGTTGTGACCTCCATTCAAGTTCTCTCATCTTTTCAAGTTTTGCCTCTCTTTTCTACCGGAGTGCTGTGCTGCCTGAAACCTTTCTTACTCCTTGTGCCATTCTTTTAATAGTTTCGGAGGCGGTGTGTTGTTGATTTCATCAAGTATCATCCCTTCTCCTCAAGTTCATGTTAATTCCTTCCATTTCAGTCGGAGTGATGTCCGAATTCTTCATTCTTGTTCCTTGGCTATCTCATTATATCGGTGCAGTTTCATATTCTTTGGTTCGTTAGGCTCTTGTTTCATGCCTTTCAACCTACAAGGTTCTCATAATGTTCCTTGTCCCTCTTTGCTAACGGAGTGTTTGCAAGCTCGTTCATCTCCGTTGTATTCTTTTTTCAATTTGGTCAACCTCTCAAGTTCGTGGTTTCACTCATTTGTCAAAGAAGCAACTTTGTTTTACCTCTTCCTGTTCTGTTTATCGATCTCGGGTCGAGATCCTCTGTTAGTGTGGGAGAGTTGTGACGCCCCAAGACCGCCGCTCCAGAAGATTTCCAGATATTCCCGGTTTCGCCATGTGTTTTATTTGTTTGCTTTATTTTATTTTGTGCATTGCATCATGTCATCATGCCATCATGTCATAAATCGTTTGCTTCTTAGCTAAATAAATTGTGTGGATCTTCGATCCATTTAAATTGAGGTATACTCACTATGGTGACTTCTCTTTATAACAAATAAAAGCCTCTCAATATTATTAGGGAGCTATATTAAATATTCCATTGCTTTGGAATTTACCACAACACACTTGCATGTTAAATCCTTTAACCTTTCTTTCTTCCAGTTTTGACTCTCAAACGTTGTCGTTAATTCTTTTTGTCCCTTGGCCAAGCTCCACCAAAAATCCGAGCATTTTGGTCACTTCTAAATCATAGTCTTTGTTCACACCATTTGAAATAAATTCAAAGGAATTTGAATTTATTTTCCAATCATGCCCTTTTCTATTTTCTTGGAACCATCACATTTTTGTGAGTCCAGGGAAAATATACCCCATGCCTAAACACCATCCCTAGCTCCTCTTGTCTTCTCCTTTTTTCTTTCTCTTCTTTGTTTTTATTTATTTTTTTGTTTTTTTAAAGGAGAGGACCCAGCCCAGCCGGCCCTTCTGGCCCAAGCCACCAGGCCAGCCACAGCCAGCTTGAGCCTCCTAGCAGCCTTCAGGCCCATGGCCATTTTTTTCCACCCCCTGCTAAGCCCAGCCCACTTAACCTCCTAACCCTAGCCCACGCCATGCTTGTTCCTCTCCTCCCGATCTCTCCCTCTCGCTCCCTAATCGCCGCCAGAGAGGAAGTGAGCGCTCCTCTTCTCGCTCCCGTCGCCCGATGCGCTCGTCAGCGCCACCGGCCACCTCCCAGCCGCTCGCCCCGGGCTCATCCCCGCGTGCCGTCCGACCTACATCGCCCGAGGCAGCCACCGCCCGCTCCGCGCTCCTCTCCTCCGCGCATCCCACTGCTCCGCCGCCCGCCGAGGCCTCCTGAAGCCTTTGCCCCACCGCCGGCCTAGGGCCTCGCCGGCCTCCTGACCTCCTCCAGGAGCCCAAGCCCCGGCGAGCGCCACCGTTACCGCGCCATCTTCGTCCTCGCCGCCTTCCTCTTCGCCTCCCCAAGCAGAGCCCTCGCCGGCCGGAGTTCCTGGTGCCCCACGACAGCGCCACCGCGCCTCTCATCCTCGTCGTGCGCCTCGCACCCCACCGGTCGCAGCTCCCCGCCGACGATGCAGCCGCCGCCTTCCGATCTGGCCTTGTTGCTGGCCTCCTCCGCCTCGCCTCTGGCTTCGCCATCTCCAGCCTCCCCGCTGTCCAGCCGCGCGCCGCCCCGACCCTGCGAGCTCCGCCACCTCGAGCTCACCATGGCACCCGCGACCCCTTGCTCCGCTCCTTTCCCTGCAGGTGGCGCTGTCCTCATTAGCTGCTGGCGCCTGCAGCTGCGTCCCTGCTTCATGTCAAGGCCCACGACAACGATCCCTTCGTCTAGCTGCTGCTTGGCCAGGCGTCAAGAACCAGCAGCTCGAGCTGCCTCCACGCACCTCCGGTGGCCTCTCGTCATCGAGCCGTGCAAGTCCCTCGTTCGTCAAGATGGCCAAGTCCAGGGACAACTGAAACATGTACCACTACCTCCCACGACGACCGCGATGACCCCAGAGACCTATGTTGCGCCAAGTACCGCTACGCCCGAACGACTACAGACAGAAACGCAAGTACACCGAGGACCGTGTACGACTACCGTCATCGAAGACCGTCGAGTGAACAACTACCGTCGCCGTGGATTCGAAAAGACAACGTGTACCACTACTGTCGCGAGAACGACTACTTCCACTACTTCCCTCGTCGCACTCGAACCACCCCGAAACGCACGCTCCAAAGGTATACCCTCGAGACGACGCCCGTGGAACGAATGCTTGTTGTATGAGGTGTATCACTTGTTCGCATCGTGTCCGAGATGTCGCTTGCTTGTTCCCCCTCTTTTGCCTTGTCGCCAACCCGTGGGAACCCGGTAACAGGAGCACCCCACCATCTTGCTTGACAGGCTTCCGTCGTCCTTCTTTTCCACCGGTCTCTCAACGAGTTACCGGAACCGATATGTTGCCATGGCAACAATCTCGGATTCGTCGCGTGGCACCTTCTCTTTCCACCACGGTGACAAATTGCTTCCTAACGGTTTCATGTTAACTTTTAATAAAAATAGCATAAAACTTGAATATGTCATCCGCATCATGATAACAACCCTTAAATGCTTAAAATTGTTCTTTGCTTTAACAATTGCTAATTATGCACATGGGGACTTTCCGGAATTGTTGTTGTTATTGCCGGCCACATTTAAAATGTCTAGATAGCTAGTTTACTTAAGCTTCACCTCTTGACATGCATATTTAAACCGGACATGCATCATACTTGGTTGTGCATCATATGCCGTGTTTATGCTCGTGTGTTTACCGTGTTGTTTGCTTCTTTCCGGTATGCTTCTCTCGTTAGCTTCGGTTTCGTTCCGTAGTTGTGAGGTTTTGTTCGACTACTTCATGGACTGGTTCTTCTTCCTTGCGGAATCCCAGGAAAGATGACCATTCCTCAATATCACCTCTATCTTTGCCTATGCTAGTTGTCTCGCTCTTTAGATATGTCTCGATGCCTATTCCTGTTTGTCAGCCTCCTATTGTTGCCATGAAACCTCTAACCTTTGACACCTTCCTAGCAAACCGTTGTTTGGCTATGTTACCCGCTTGCTCAGCCCCTCTTATAGCGTTGTTAGTTGCAGGTGAAGATGAAGATTGCTCCATGTTGGAACTTGTTGTTGGAATATTACAATATCTCTTAAATATACTAACACACCTATATACTTGGCAATGGGTGGAAGGCTTGGCCTTTTTCTCGGTGTTTTGTTCCACTCATGCCACCTTAGGAACCGATAAACCGGTGTTATGTTTCTTGATTTTGCGTTCCTAACACGGTTGGGGTTTATGCCCCCCCCCCTCGATAATTCGCACTTCTTAAAGCTTTTTCAGCAAGGCCCAACTTTGGTACTACATTTACCTGACAACTAAAACTTGCCGAGGGAGTAATTAACCCGAGAATTAATTAATCTACCACCGGGACAGTGCTCGTTTTGAGTGTTGGTCCAAACTAGAGCCACTTGCGGTGCCACCCAGTTTCTGGGGTCTTTGGTTGCCGTACGTAGTGCTCATTCGGCGTGGCCAGAGACGAGATACGCGCGGCTACTATCAGGGTGTCGGCACGCCGGGAGGTCTTGCTGGATTAGTTTTACCTTTGTCGAAATATCTTGAGCATGGGATTCCAAGGATACTCGGGTCTTCCCAATTTGGAGTTGTGACTCCGCAGATCGTGAGCTTGTGATGGGCTAAGTTGGGACACCCCTGCAGGGTTTTGAACTTTCAAAAGCCGTGCCCGCGGTTATGTGGCAGATGGGAATTTGTTAATATTCGGTTGTAGATAACTTGACACCATATTCATAAGAATACACTACCTGTGTGAGTAACTGTGACGGTCTCTTTCCGAATGGCTTCGGGAAGTGAACACGGTGGGGTTATGTTTGATCGTGAGTAGCTAGGATCACTTATTGATCATCTTTGGCGATCGTTCGTACTTGTTCTCTTCTCGCTCTAAACTCGTAAGCTAGATGCTTAGTGCTTGCTGCAGACCCTTTTATAGCCTTTCCTCACCTAAGGCTTTGGTAGTTTTGATACCCGGGAATGGGATTGCTGAGTCCTATGTGGCTCATAGATTCAACACACACCAGTTGCAGGTACAGCCGAGTACGATGTAGGAGATGGATCAGAACTTCAGTGGGAGTTCGATGAAGAGCGTGGTCATTACTATGTTTCGTTTCCCGACGATCATTAGTGGTTCCTACTAGGGGCGATCCGGGCTTGTGTTCTTATGGTATCTTTCTCGTTTGGATTTCTGTCCGAAGACGGACCCTGTGTTATTTGGATGATGTATTGTTATTGTATTCATTGTGCGACGTGGCGAGTGTAAGCCAACTATCTTTTCTATTTCATCCCTGAATTTTACATGAGATGTGCAAAGATACCATACTTGAGATCATTCTAGTATGCGCTCATGCCTTTAAGTCATGCCTCGACACGTGGGAGACATAGTCGCACACTGGGCATTACAGTTTGTGATAGGTACTTGGTATATGTCTTTTGTGTAAGCCTCCCAGCAACGGCGCCAGAAATTGTTCTTGCTACTTCTCAAGCTTGCGTTGTATTCCCTCGAAGAGGAAAGGGTGATGCAACACAGTAGCGTAAGTATTTCCCTCAATTTTTAAGAACAAAGGTATCAATCCAGTAGGAGACCACGCGCGAGTCCCTCGCACCTGCACAAACAAATACGAACTTCGCAGCCAACACGATAAGGAGTTGTCAATCCCTTTACGATCACTTACGAAAGTGAGATCTGATAGATATGATAGTGTGATATTTTTGGTATTTTTGGATATAAGAACATAAAGTAAATAAAGCAAAGTAAAGTAGATTGGAGATTAATATGTTGAGAATAGACCCGGGGGCCATAGGTTTCACTAGTGGCTTCTCTCATGATAGCTGAATTCTACAGTGGGTGAACAAATTACTGTCGAGCAATTGATAGAAAAGCGCTTAGTTATGATAATATCTAGGCATGATCATTATATATAGGCATCACGTCCATGACAAGTAGACCGAAACGATTATGCATTTACTACTATTACTCCACACATCGACCGCTATCCGGCATGCATCTAGAGTATTAAGTTCATAAGAAAACAGTAATGCTTTAAGCAAGATGACATGATGTAGAGGGATAAACTCAAGCAATATGATATAAACCTCATCTTTTTATCCTCAATGGCAACATTACAATACGTGCCTTGCTGCCCCTGCTGTCACTGGGAAAGGACGGCGCAAGATTGAACCCAAAGCCAAGCACTTCTCCCATTGCAAGAACTATAGATCTAGTAGGCCAAACCAAACCAATAATTCGAAAAGACTTTCAAGGATATTATAATCATACATAAAAGATTTCAGAAAAGAATCAAATATTTCTCGTAGATAATCTTGATCATAAACCCACAATTCATCAAATCTCGACAAACACGCTGCAAAAAGATTACATCGAATAGATCTCCTCGAAGACCGTGGAGAACTTGGTATTGGGATCAAAAAAGAGAGAAGAAGCCATCTAACTAATAACTATGGACCCGAAGCTCTATGGTTAACTACTGACAACTCATGGTGAGGCAATAGTGTTGATGTAGAAGCACTCTGTGGAAGATCCCCCCTCCGGCGGAGCTCCGGAACAGGCCCCAAGATGGGATCTCACGGGAAAAGAAGGTTGCGGCGGTGGAGTTAGGGTTTTCTTTGTTTCCTCGATGTTTTCAGCGTACATGGATATATATATAGGAGGAAGGAGGGCATCGGGGGAGCCAGAGGGGGCCCACGAGGGTGGGGGGCGCGCCCTGTAGGAGGGGGCGCGCCATGGACCCTCGTGGCCGCCTCATTCTTTCCCTCGCGTGTACTCCAAGTCTTCTGTGTTGATATCGTTCCAAAAATAACTCTCCCAAAGGTTTCATTCCGTTTGGACTCCGTTTGATATTCTTTTTCTGCAAAACCCTAAAATAGGCAAAAAAACAGGAATCTACACTGGGCCTTTGGGTTAATAGGTTAGTCCCAAAAATAATAAAAAAGTGTATAATAAAGCCCATTAAACATCCTAAACATAATATATAATATCATGGAACAATCAAAAATTATAGATACGTTGGAGACATATCAAGGGGCCATGGCACCATGATAGCAACACACACACCACACAAGGCGCAGCCAAAGAACGCAAGCCGCGCGCGAGGCAGCGCAAAGGGCGTCACCGCGTCAGGGTGCATGGCCAAGAGCGAACTGGAGGCAGTCGTCGGGTGCCCACCTTCCCGCAGCTGACACGGAGGCGGACAGACAAGGAGCTGGGGGCACCTTCTTGCATCTGCTTCGGCGGTAGCCTAGCTTAGGCCGCAGCCGCATCTCTTGACAACGACGACACGGGGCGGGCGGCTCCGGTAGTAGGGGGCGGTGGGGCGCCCACAGTCTAGGCGGACACGGGGTCGATCGAGGTGCCGGTGACGTGGGAAAGTTGCATGCCAAGCATGAGATACACCTGGGCGACATAGGGCGGCGGGGTGCTGGTGGTCTGGGTAGGCGTGAGCTCGAGTCGTCGGTAAGCTGGGCGAGATCGAGGTCAGAAACATCACCATCGCATGCACCTACGACATCATCATTGACACTGAAGAAGGCGACGACGCATCACCGCGGCCTCCGTTCCGCCATCGCCTCCTCTTCTGGGTCGAAGCCTCTGCAAACTCCTCGCCATCGGAGTGATTCCGAAAGTTGGGTTGTGGTAAAACTGAGGCAAGGAAAGAAAGCGCCGGCGTTGCAAATGGAGTAGTCCAAAAAAGTCCAAAAAAACGAGGAAAAAGAAACCTGGTCAGGTTTAGTATATTTAGAATTCAACAAATGACATCGGAAGAAACACTAAATAGGTTGCCAGGGCAACACATAAATCCATATAAACAACGAAAGGATCATTTAAATTACATAACACTTTCCAACTTAGCATTCAATTTCATCAGGCATGAAGCAATCACAAATCGAAAACAGTGGGGGGTGGCCGATAAAATTTGAGACAGGGGGTACTCTGACGCGGAAAGATTAGGATGCAAGAACCCAAATAGTATATATCTAAGATAAACAGTTCACACGGTTGTAAAAAATAAAATGTGAAATTTATACATTTTACAGTAACACAAATACAAAAATAATTAGAAAAAAGTCATATCTTGCTGGAACCCTTCCAATCCACCTTCTTTCCAAGCCCAACTATAGTCCAGCGCAACACCCCTCCACCATGGCCCATGCACCTACTGTGCTACTGCGCTCCTTGTGGCGCATGTGGTGCTTGAGTCAGGATAGCAGGAGAATGGGAGATGGGATGCGCCGCTGTGGCCTAGAGGATGGAGTAGAGTTGCGTACATGTGCGTATTGTGGCGCCACCGATCCAGCTGTCCGCCGTGGCGCTGCGCTGGTTGGAGTTCCTTCCGAGGTCGTGCGAATGAATTAGTCGCGAACTCCGAATCGCTCTTGACTGGAGGTGGCCAAACCGACCACTTGGTCGAGAGCCACATGCTATGCTCAGCTAGGCCCTGAAGGCACACCAATTATCAGCCCAGCCACGAACAACTGGCCGAGAACATCGACTTGTCCACTCGACAAATTTGAAATACACGTATATAGGTTGTTTCCACAAATGACCCACGAGACCTCGTCAATTATGTGAGGGAAGGCTACTATCGAATTAAGCAAAAAAAGAACCAACCAGAAACTAATCTTTATTTTTAAATCCATAATTATCATTCCCTTGCCTATTTCTTGGATGAACTGAGCATGAGGACGTGGTGTTCCTACCTGTACAGAACCACCGCTTGTTGCCGGCCGCTGCGAGGATGCCTGCAAGTGCTGCCCATCTTCATCATCTTGATCCCTTCTCAATCGACCACGGAGACACGGACTCCTCTCCTCGACCTCCAGAAACGACTCATCCACTTCCTTGCCAAAAATTGAGGGCAATTCATTAGGTTCAATCGTCTCACAATTGGGTTGGGAATTCTGGAGGAACAATCAATAAAAGTATGAGATGGCTAGCGGAGACATACCATCGATGGTGTGGCCGGATCGTAGAATTTGGTGGTGGTACACGATGGTAGTGAACACTGAGAATGGAGTTTTTTTTTTTTTTTTTGCGAGAAACACTGAGAATGGAGTTAGAAGACGGAAATGAGGAGGTATGTTGATTCGTACTTAATGGCGATTATTGGTGGAAGTGGAAGGGGAGCAGTCCGACGGGAAAGTAAACAAACCGTGCGGTGCAGCAGGAAAATCATGTTAGACTAAGTAGAAGTTGTATCACATGGTTTGATGGATTTTTTTGAGGTGGCATATGTGGGGCATAATGAATTATTTTGTATGAGGTGGCATGTGGGGGGCATGTATGATGACTTGGATAGGCTGCATGTCAAGAGGAATGAGGTAGTTGGGACGAACTATTTATGTATTATAGATGCGTTGCAACTACTCTCTAGTTTAATAGCTAGCTAGTCCTCTAATCCTCTCAACTAGCCATCATTAATTAAATTTTGAATCTTCGGTCATAATTAAGTTAGTTACAGCCATGGGTAACCAAATTTGAAATGCATCCCAGCCACAAAAACTGCATTTCAGATTAGAACATTTTCTTCCACACGAACCCACTAAGCGCAACAAATAATAGGCTAAAAACTTCTCAAAGTAGACTTGCAGCCGACCAAGCCCGACCCTCTTGGTCAATTCTTTGAAGAACCAATTGTGTTGATGGGAAGATTCCATAGAAAACAATGGCGTGCCTGTGTTTTCATAGCCCCCAAAGCACGAGTGTAATGATGAATCGAAGATTCTTTTGTTGCTCGCGTCCAACATTTCTGTTGCTGCACCACTCCATGATGGTGCCACCCATCGTCGGCATCCAGTCCGGCTTACCCAATGCCCAAAAGGATGACAAACCACATTTGGCAGGCCAAAACACAGGTAAGTAGAATATGATTGATCGTTTCCGGTCATGATCGCAAAAGGGGCATAATAGATGGTGTGACAGCCCGCGACGTGCCAGTCGACTAGAAGTTCATCAACGATCATGAAGAGACGTCAATGTGAAAATTAACATGTTAGCGGAGCCCTCGATTTCCATGTGAAATCCGAAAATGGGGCAATGAATCGACCCTAGAGTTTTGTGGCATATGCAATCCTTGCCAATAAGTTACCATCAAACTCCCAAGACTATCTAACCACGGCTAGGGGAGGGGCTCGGGCCAGGTCTCGCGATGCATAGTTTTGCTTCAGTTGTGGTGTGTGTGGGCACTTTCGGTCTGAGTGTGTTGCCCCACCGAGGTGCCCGATGACTCTGGAGTTTTTGCGTCATGCCGTGGAGGGTGACTTCTATTATGTCAAGCTGATATTTGAGGAGCTGCCTGTTTCGCTCCACCAGGTGTTCATCTCAGTGGTGCTAACTCAGGTGCCATTGTCGACTGTCGAGATCACTGTCGACGCCGTCAAGGGAAGAGCTATGCTTCACCTGTTATTACAACAATAGCTCGTTTTCTTGGGTGGTATGGGAGATGAGACCAGCTTTTCTACTCTCGGGTGTAAGTACACCCGAGTTTGGAAAAAAAAAGAAAAACATGATCAAACAATGTTGAAAAAATCTGCAGTTTTGGGACATGAAACTTCATCAAATGTTCAACCTTTTTGCAAAAAATCAGCTAAAAATAACATCAGAGGAGCTCTCGGCAAAAAAAAAAACAAACAAAATCAATGTTCTAAGTTTGCGCACTGTTTGAGCATTGATTTTGTTTTTTTTTTGTGAGAGCTCCTCGGATGTTGTTTTGAGCTGAAATTTTGCAAAAAGTTAAAACACTTGATGAAGCTTGTTGTCTCAAGATTTCAGATTTTTTGGACCTTGTTTTATCACATTTTTCAAAATTTTGCAAACTCGGGTGTACCTACACCCGAGAGTAGTCACAACTTTCCCATGGGAGATCTCCCTGCTGGTCTTCTCAGTGCCTTTCCCCACTGCGAAGATGTTGAGCCTTTGCACGAGAAGTGAAGAGATCAAGTTTCCACTCAACAAGCTCATGGAGATTGTCCGTGCGTACTTGTGGATCCAAGGAGGGGGGACTCTCTTGCTCGCTCGGGCCTGGCTCCGCATCCACAGTCCCCCGACAAAATCTAAGAAGGATCATATCCTAGAGACTATCTCGGAGCCTGTAGTGACGGTCGACATGGGATCTCTTGAGGGCGACGGCCCCGTGCGGATTAAGGTTCTTTGTCGGGATACAGATAGAATGGATGGCCTAGTCCGACCATTTTACTTCATCTCGTCGGGATGATAGTTGGACAGTTGAACTTTGAGCCGGACTTGGCTTTCTAGGAGGGTGTGGATGGAGGGGACCTTCCCCCGTCCCTTCTGGCCGCCCTGCCAGGCCATTGAGGTGTGGGGGTTGACTTGGGGAGGACGGCGACCTGGAGGGGCTGCCTCGCCTTCAGCCGTGGGACTCTGCCCCGATCGGGTCTGCCGCCCCTCCTACTGGAACCGCCGCTCCCGTGCTTGCCTCGAGTCATGCATCTTCACTTGTCCACGTATCCATTGGTCCAGCTGCACCTCTTCCCGTCTTGGCTGTCGGGTCGCTTGTTGGCCTGTCCAATGGCCTTGCTCCTACTTTTGCCCATAAGTTATCTGCCACTTTGGCTAAGGGTGTCACATGATGACCTCTGTGATTGTGTTTCCAGGTCATCTGGTTAAGCAGCTCAGGTGGGTGAAGCCGAAAGCTAACTGTCACAAAACACGAAATCGGTCGGCACGTAGGAAGAAAAGAGATGTAGCCAACAATGTTGCTTATGAGACTTGGCTTTAGATAAGCCATCATCAAAACCTCTACGGTCTTCAAGATTCCTGCGGCCACGACAAGACGGCTAGGACTCGACAACCGCAAATCATACCGAAAGAGGGATGCCTACGGGCTAGAAGAACCCGACTTGAGAGCTATTTTCTTGCTAGACAAAGGTCTCTGACACACTTTGAGTTTTGGCCTCAAGGCTGGATTGCCTTATTCCCCCGTCAATTTTTCACATGGGGGCTAGGTGCCCCTCTGACCTGCACGCGTTTCCCGTGTCGTGCCCTCTACCTGGGCCTCCAAGCCCAGCCGTCGCGGCATCCGACGCCCACAGTAGCCTCGACCGCAGAGGCCAACACCACACCAGTACTGAAGGGTCGATGCCTCATCATGACAACCGCTTTGATGTAGCCTTTCAGCAGCGCGGAGTTGGTGGCTTAGTAGGCAGCAGCGAGCGAGGGAGTGCCACAAGTCAGGCGCCTAGCCCCCACAAGAAAATTTTAAAACCATCTAATAAACAAAAAGTAACAACAGGGGAAAACAAAGCAACAAAAAATATAAATTAAACAAAACAAAAAACAGAACATAAAAAGAAAAAAAACTATTATAACAATAAATGAAAACAGGAAAAATAAAAAATAAAAAATAAAAAGAAAGGGAAAGGAAGAAACCCGATACTACCGGGAGGACAAAGGGTGGGATGTGTCTATGCCCCCGCTTGTTATTGCTCGCAAAGAGTGGTATTTAAAATTTGTTGCAAATAGGCGATTTCTCCCATTTCAAACTTATTCCTATGTTACAGGAGGTGGCTAGTTGCACTCCGCATTAAAGCAACTCTGTTTTACTATGGAAAGACAATTGGGAAGGACCACCTCTGGACATCGAATTCCCTGAATTACATTCCTATATGCCATAGACAACCAAGTCCTGTTCAAAGCACGCTGACTTAGGAAAATGTAATTGTTTTTTCCGAAAAGGAGGTTGAACTCCCCAGCTAGAAAATGCAATTGATAATTTGCATACTTCAATATCAACTCAGGCACACACTCAACTCCTTGCCCTTCAACAAACGATCAATAACATCAATTCCTCTCAAAATCATGACATTTGGCAGTACCACTGGAACTCCCCTCACTAGAGCTCTGTGAAAATGTACAATCACCTCATGCAAGGTCCAGCTGCTCCACCCCATTTTAATGGATTTGGCAGAACCCCAGTCAACTTAAGATCAAAGTTTTCTTCTCGCTCATCCTTCATGACAGAGGAAATACTAGAAGATTTCTGAAAAGGGTTATCCCGGGATCTGCTTTGTCAGAGGGCGTCCTCACCACCTTGTATCATTCGGCCGTGCACAGTGGTTTGTGCTTTATCTATAAAGCGGGGCGAGAGCCTTCTTCGTCAAGGAAAATTTTTCACTTGCAAAGCTGTCTTTGCCCCCTCTGCCATGACAATGTGGAAGAAACATACCTGCGTCTCTTCTGGTACTGTACTTTTGCCCAAGACTGTTGGAATTTTATTCTCCCAGCCTACAAACAAGTATCTCCTTCATCCGCCAAGTTGAGCTGGCGAAGTTTGGAAACAACAACCTTTCAGTATGATGATAATTATGTATGCCTGCTGGAATATCTGGAAACAAAGGAATGATCTCATATTCAACGGCATCCCACCCACAGTCAACATTTGGAGAACTGAACTCAGGGAAGACCTCACCATCATGACGCACCAAATAAAGCCAAAGCATTCCCCAAGGCTAAAATCTTGGATTGCTCACAAGCTTTAGCACTCCGTTTCTCTCTTTCTTTTATTTGGTTCCTTCCCTTGAGGATCACCTCCGATATATTACTTGTTGAACTTCTACTTTTACTATTAACTAATATAAAAATTACAGTAGGATATTTTCCTGCTGTTTGGGGGGTAAAAAACGAGGTGATCTCAGTGCAAGAGCTGGAGCATGCTCTACCATCTTTCTCCAGGTTCTCATCAAATCCTCCATCTTCTTTATACTTTGTGTTAAATATAGTCAAATCTCTGGGGTTAGGTTGAAATATGTTGTCAAATTAGCAGATGTTTAGATGTTGAAGAAGATGAAGCAAATGCATTACTCAGGCTGTCAGGCACCTATTGTCTTGATCATCAGCTAGCTTTGTTGGCTGGGCATAGATGGAATCTGGTTAGACCATATTCCTGATCCTTTGTATGAGCCTGTTGGTTCTGACAATGTAAACTGTGATGCAATAAAGGAATGAAAGCACTCTGTTCCCTCAAAAAGATAAAAGTTTGTTGTTGCTTGGTTCATGTTCATCCAGGACGTTTATTTATTTACTACGGTTACTTGACGGGGGATTCAGACTGTGATTTTGGCCTTCAGAAGAAGCGTGCTAGACCATGGTAAATTGGTGATGCTTTCTCATGAAGTACTTTTGGCGATGCTAATAGGGATATTCTATAAAAAGCTGAATATTACGTTCAGGTCAGCTGAGCCGGATACAGTTCAGGTCAGCATTGTTTGACTGTACAAGTAATTTTCCTCTGCAGGAATGCTATATAAGAACTGTATATGTACGTTCTTGTCGCTAAGACGGATGAGCCTATAATGGATAGAATAGCAGAGTATACGCCATTGGCGGGCTAAGCAGAGCAGGGTGGAGCCGAGCAGAGGAGGAGGGCGAAGCAGAGCCGGAGGAGGAGCAATGTGCTACGGCGACCTGGAGCGGCAGCTTTCGTGGTCGATGGGCGTGACGACGCCGGTGCGGTAATAGAAGTTGAGGGGGCAATCGAGGCGCGTCCAGAAGCCGACCTTGAGGAAGACTCCCTTCTTCCACCGCGTCCGCGCCTTGCCGGACAGGGTGATGGGCACCAGCTCGGACTTGAGCGCCTCATCCATGGCCTGCATCCCGGCGGGGTCCAGCTTCGCCGCCATCGAACCCCCTGTGTACTGCAGCGGGACGGAGCTCTCCCGGGCAACGGTGAACGTATTGGCCCTCAGCTGTAGCAGGGTGGTGCCATTGAACTTGACGTCGATGTTGAAGCCGGAGAAGGAGGTGTCGACCTTGGAGTTGGTGTTCCTGGCCAGAACATCCACTGTCACATGCATGTCGCTGATGACGCCGTCGGCCGGGTTGTAGACAAGGCGCTGGAGCTGCGCGTTGGTCACCTCCATGTACGGCATCTGGGGCTTGTAGATGAAGTACACGGCCAACATCGTGGCGCTCACCACGAGGACGCCGATGGCCAGCAGCGTGCACAGGATCACCGCTATCCACACCCAAGGGGAGCTCCTCTGCCTGTCGTCGTACCGCGGCCCCTTCCACCGATGGCGGCGATGACCCGCCTCAGTCGACCCCTCGTCGTGGTGGTGCTGGTCCGCCTCCATACTGCTATCTCCGGCCCTCATCTCATGTCGCGGCCGCTTCGAGCTGGGTTGATATCGAAGGGATGGAGTGTGCATTGATGGATAATTGTTAAGGTTGGATGAGAGGAAGGGTTTGGGAATCTTCTTTGCTCTGTGTCACGCTCACGCCTTTTTGCTATGGCTTTGGGCATCACTTGACGTAGAGGCGGGGTATTCTTCTTTTCAGAAAAAGTATGCGTTGTTTGTTTGCTACGGCTTTACGCATCACTTAAGATAGAGGTCAAGAGTAATTCTTCGTTAAAAAAAGGTATGGGTCGCTTGATTGCCATGGCTTTGCGCATCACTTGATAAAGAGGCGAGAAGTAATTATTCTTTTCAAAAAAGTATTCATTGCTTGCTTACTATGGCTTTGCGCATCACTTGATGCAAAGGCCGGGTAGTCCTTTTTATTAAAAATATGTACGCGTTGCTTATTTGCTATGGATTTATGCATCACTTGATGCAGATGCTGGGCAATCCTTAAAGAAAACATGTACTACTTGTTTGCTATGACTTTAAACATCACTTAATACAGAGGAAGGTAATCCTTCTTAATGCGTTGCAACTACTTCCTAGTCTAATAGTTAGCTAGTCCTCTGATCCTCTCAACTAGCCATAATTAATTAAATTTCGAATCTTCGATCATAATTAAGTTAGTCACAACCATGGGTAACCAAATTTGAAATGCATCCCAGAAAACACATTAGAACGTTTTCTTCCACACGAATCCACTAAGCGCAGCAAAGAACAAGCTAAAAACTGCTCATAGTAGACCTGCCGCGGACCAAGCCCGACCCTCTTGGTCAATTCTTTGAACCAATTGTGCTGATGGGATGATTCCATCGAAAACGATGGCGTGTCTGTGTTTTCATAGCTCCCAAAGCACGAGCATAATGATGAATCGAAGATTCTCCTGTTGCTCGCGGCCAACATTTTTGTTGCCGCACCACTCCACGACAGTGCCACCCATCGTCGGCGTCTGGTCTGGCTTACCCAAAGCCGAAAAGGACGACAATCGACATTTGGCAGGCCAAAACACAGGTAAGTAGAATATGATTGATCGTTTCCGATCATGATCACAAAAGGGGCACAATAGATGGTGTGGCAGCCCGCGATGTGCCAGTCGATCAGAAGTCCATCAACGATCACGCAGAGACATCCAGGTGAAAAACGACATGTTAGCGGAGCCCTCAATTTCCATGTGAAATCCAGAAATGGGGAAATGACTTGACCCTAGAGTTTTGTGGCGTATGCAGCCCTTGCCAATAAGTTACCATCAAACTCCCAAGACTATCTAACCATGACTACGGGAGGGGGGGGGGGGACGTGCCAGGTCTCGCGATGCATAGTTTTGCTTCAATTGTGGCGTTTGTGGGCACTTTCGGACCGAGTGCGCTGCCGCACCGGGGTGCCCAATGACTCTGGAGTTTCTCGGTCATGCCGTGGAGGGTGGCTTCGATTATGTCAATCTGATATTCGAGGAGCCGCTTGTTTCGCTCCACTAGGTGTTCATCTCCGTGGTGCCGACTATCTAGATCACTCCAGAAGCCATCAGGGTAGAGCTATGCAACTACATCGGTGATTACAACAATAGCTCATTTTCTTTGGTGGTCCGATATATCTCCCCGCCGGTCTTCACGGCGCCCTTCTGATGTCGCTTGAACTACGTCGGTATTTCCCCAAAGAGGAAGGTTGATGCAACACATCTATGGTAGGTATTTCCCTCAGTGATGAGACCTAGGTTAGAACATGTAGGAGGATCAAGCAACACTATGTAAACGGTACCTGAACATAAATAGCAAATACTTGTAACCCGACGTGTAAGAGGGGTTGTTCATCCCTCCCGGGTAATTGATTGGTCAAAGGATAGATGAGTAGTGGCAAATGGAACAACGGCGAATAAAACTCAGCGAGATATTTTTGAATTTTTCATAATATAGATCTGAAAATAAAAGTTGCAAATAAAATGATAAGGCAGATGGCAATATAGATCTAAAATTATATGATAGGAAAATAGACCCGCGGCCGTAGATTTCACTAGTGGCTTCTCTCGAGAAATAGCAAACGGTGGGTAGACAAATTACTGTTGGGCAATTGATAGAAAAGCGAATAGTTATGACGATATCCAAGACAATGATCATGTATATAGATATCACGTCCAAGATTAGTAGACCGACTCTTGCCTGCATCTACTACTATTACTCCACACATCGACCGCTATCCAGCATGCATCTAGTGTATTAAGTTCATGAAAAACGGAGTAATGCAATAGAACGATGACATGATGTAGACAAGATCTATTCATGTAGGAGTATACCCCATCATTTTATCCTTAATAGCAACGATACATGCGTGCCTTGCTGCCCCTTCTATCACTGGGAAAGGACACCGCAAGATCGAACCCATCACAGAGCACCTCTTCCCGTTGCAATATAAATAAATCAAGTTGGCCAAACAAAACTCAAATATCGGAGAAGAAATACAAGGCTATAATGATCAAGTACGGATATCAAATCAAGGCAAATCTGATTATAAACTCACAATTCATCGGATCCCAACAAACACCCTGCACAAAGTCATTATGTCGAATAGATCTCCAAGAGAACTTTGTATTGAGAAACAAAGAGAGAAGAAGCCATCTAGCTACTGCCTACGGACCCGTAGGTCTGAGGTGAACTACTTACACATCATCAGAGAGGAACCAATGAGGATGATGAACCCCTCCGTGATCGTGTTCCCCTTCGGCGGAGTGCCGAAAAAGGGCTCTAGATTGGATCTCGTGGTTCTGGAACTTGCACCGTCTGGAACAAACTTTCGTTGACTCCCATAGGGTTGTTGGAATATTGGGATATTTATAGAGCGAAGAGGCGGTGCGGGAGGCTATCGAGGTGGGCACAACCCACCAGGGAAATGCCCTTGTGGGTTGTGCTCCCCTCGGAGTACCCCCCAGGTGCTTCTTTGGCCCATTGGGTGTCTTCTGGCCCAGAAAAATTCTCAAAAAAGTCTAGCTGCATTTGGACTCCGTTTGATATTGATTTTTTGCGATGTAAAAAAAAGCAAAAAAGCAACTGGAACTGGGCACTATGTCAATAGGTTAGTCCCAAAAAATGATATAAAATTGCTATAAAATTATTGTAAAACATCCAACAATGATAATATAACAACATGGAACAATAAAAAATATAGACACATTGAAGACGTATCAGCGTTCCCAAGCTTAATTCCTGCTCGTCCTCGAGTAGGTAAATGATAAAAACAAATTTTTTGATGTGGAATGCTGCCTAACATGTTCATCACATATTCTTTTCTTTATAGCATGGATATTTGGACTTTTATATGGTTCAAAGCAATAGTGTAGTTTTGACATGAAGACTTTAATACTCAAGCATACCAACACGCAACCGTGTCTTTCAAAATATCAATACTAAAGCAAGTTATCCCTAGCCCATCATGCTCAATCATTGATCCATTCATGAAACATACTCGCATATTAGCTACATCCAATGCTCAAGTACGATCATAGTGCCTCTTAGTTGGTGCTTTATAAGAGAACACGGAGACTCAAATAAAAATAAAAATTGCATAAAGTAAATAGAAAGGCCCTTCGCAGATGGAAGTAGGGATTTGTAGAGGTGCCAGAGCTTAAAGCTTAAATTGAGAGATGAAATTTTGAGAGGCATACTTTTCGCATCAATGAAAACGACTAAGAGTTCCCAATACTTCCCATGCTAGATACATCATAGGCGGTTCCCAAACAGAAAATAAAGTTTATTCCTTTTTCCACCATTCATTCACAATCCATGGCTAACCGTATCCACGGGTGCCCTCCATACTAACACATTCCAAGAAATATATTATTTAAAACATAAAATAAATTTCTTTTTCATTTCTGGACTGGGTATCCCGATTACCGCCGCACTCTCATGCAATGATAAGTGAATAAACACTCATCTTGAGAATAACACATCTAGAATGGAAAAATATCGGCAAGCCCTCACCGCCTCATGAGCGGCACGGGCATGTTGGAAATATGCCCTAGAGGCAATAATAAAATGGTTATTATTATATTTTCCTTGTTCATGATAATCGTGTGTTGTTCATGATATAATTGTGTTAACCAGAAACCGTAATACATGTGTGAATACATAGACCATAATATGTCCCTAGTAAGCCTCTAGTTGGCTAGCTCGTTGATCAATAGATGGTCACGGTTTCATGACCCTGGACATTGGATGTCATTAATAACGAGATCACATCATTAGGGGAATGATGGGATGGACAAGACCCAATCCTAAGCATAGCACAAGATTGTGTAGTTCGTCTGCTAAAGCTTTTCCAATGTCAAGTATCATTTCCTTAGACCATGAGATTGTGCAACTCCCGGATACTGTAGGAATGCTTTGGGTGTGCCAAACGTCACAAAGTAACTGCGTGGCTATAAATGTGCACTACGGGTATCTCCGAAAGTATCTGTTGGGTTGGTACAAATCGAGACTGGGATTTGTCACTCTGTGTGACAGAGAGGTATCTCTCGGCCCACTCGGTAAGACATCATCGTAATGAGCTCGATGTGACTAAGGAGTTGGTCACGGGATGATGTGTTATGGAACGAGTAAAGAGACTTGCCAGTAACGAGATTGAACAAGGTATAGGGATACCGACGATCAAATCTCGGGAAAATACTATACCGGTAGACAAAGGGAATTGTACAAGGAATTGATTGAATCCTTGACATCGTGGTTCATCCGATAAGATCATTGTGCAACATGTGGGAGCCAACATGGGTATCCAGATCCCGCTGTTGGTTATTGGCCAGAGAGATGTCTCGGTCATGTCTTCATGGTTCCCGAACCCGTAGGGTCTACACACTTAAGGCTCGATGACTCTAGGGTTATAGGGAATGTATGTACGTGGTTACCGAATGTTGTTCGGGGTCTCGGATGAGATCACGGACATCACGAGGAGTTCCGGAATGGTCCAGAGGTGAAGATTTATATATGGGAAGTCATTATACGGTCACTAGAAATGTTTGG
>LR738715.1:738751663-738769589 GCA_902687465.1 Secale cereale
ACCTACCCCGGAGGGCCCTATGAGCTGTATATGGAGGGGGCCCAGCCCCTAAGTGCACTGGGCACCTCCCCCCTAGGGCCCATGCGCCTAGGGTTTGGGGGGAAACTCAAAGGGGGGCGCCCCCCTTGGCTTGGGGGGCAAGCCCCCCTCCTGACCGCCGCCCACCCTCTTGATTCCATCTAGAGGGGGCCGCCCCCTCTCCCCTTACCCTATAAATAGTGGGGGTTTTGGGGCTACTTAACACATGAGACTTTCTCCCTCTTGTCGCAGCCCTGCTTCTCCTCCTCCTCGTCTCTCATAGCGCTTAGCGAAGCCCTGGTGGAGAACCACACTCCTCCACCACCACCACGCCGTTGTGCTGTTGCTGGACAGAGTCTTCCCCAACCTCTCCCTCTCTCCTTGCTGGATAAAGGCATGGGAGATGTCATCGAGATGTAAGTGTGTTGAACGCGGAGGCGCCATTGTTCGGTGCCTAGATCGGATTCGGCCGCGATCTGAATAGCTTCGTGTACGACTCTACCAACCGTGTTCTTGCAACGCTTCCGCATCGCTATCTTCAAGGGTATGAAGATGCACTCCCCTTTCTCGTTGCTAGGTACTCCATAGATTGATCTTGGTGATGCATAGAATTGTTTTAATTTCTGCATCGATCCCCAACAGTGGTATCAGAGCCAGGTTTATGCATAGTTTCTATGCACGAGTATAACACAAGTTGTTGTGGGCATCGATTTTGTCAATTTACTTACCATTACTAGTCTCATCTTGATTCGGTGGCATCATGGAATGAAGCGGCCCGAACCGACATTACACGTACGCTTACGTGAGACAGGTTCGACCGACTGGCATGCACTAGTTGCATAAGCTTGCTAGCGGGTGTCTGTCTCTCCCACTTTAGTCGGATCGGATTCGATGAAAAGGGTCCTTATGAAGGGTAAATAGTAATTGGCATATCACGTTGTGGTTTTGGCGTAGGTAAGAAACGTTCTTGCTAGAAACCTATAGCAGCCACGTAAAAACTTGCAACAACAATTAGGGGACGTCTAACTTGTTCTTGCAGCATATGCCGTGTGATGTGATATGGCCAAAAGGATGTGATGAATGATATATGTGATGTATGGGATTGATCATGTTCTTGTAATAGGAATCACGACTTGCATGTCGATGAGTATGACAACCGGCGGGAGCCATAGGAGTTGTCTTATTTTATTGTATGACCTGCATGTCAATGAAAATGCCATGTAATTACTTTACTTTATTGCTAACCGTTAGCCATAGTAGTAGAAGTAACAGTTCGCGGGACAACTTCATGAAGACACGATGATGGAGATCCTGATGATGGAGATCATGGTGTCATGCCGATGACGATGATGGTCATGGAGCCCCAAAGATGGAGATCAAAAGGAGCAAAATGATATTGGCCATATCATGTCACTTTTTGATTGCATATGATGTTTATCATGTTTTACATCTTATTTGCTTAGAACGATGGTAGCTTAAATAAGATGATCTCTCACTAAAGTTTCAAGAATTGTGTTCCCCCGAACTGTGCACCATTGCTAAGGTTCGTTGTTCCGAAGCACCACGTGATGATCGGGTGTGATAGGCTCTAACTTTCGCATACAATAGGTGTAAGCCAGATTTACACACGCAATACACTTAGGTTGACTTGACGAGCCTAGCATGTACAGACATGGCCTCGGAACATGGAAGACTGAAAGGTCGAACATGAGTTGTATAGAAGATGCGATAAACATGGAGATGTTCACCGTTTATGACTAGTCCATCTCATGTGATGATCGGACACGGCCTAGTCGATTCGGATCATGTATCACTTAGATGACTTGAGAGATGTCTATCTGAGTGGAGTTCATTAAATTTGATTAGATGAACTTAATTATCATGAACATAGTCTAAATATCTTTACAATATGTCTTGTAGATGAAATGGCTCACGCTAATGTTGCCCTCAACTTCAACGCGTTCCTAGAGAAAACCAAGCTGAAAGACGATGGTAGCAACTATACAGACTGGATCCGTAACTTGAGGATCATCCTCATAGCTGCCAAGAAAGCATATGTCCTTGAAGCACCGCTAGGTGACACACTCATTTTCCCAGCAACTCAAGATGTTATGAACGCCTGGCAGTCGGAAAGTGATGATTACTCCCTTGTTTAGTGCGACATTCTCTACATCTTAGAATCGGGGCTCCAAAAGCGTTTGAGCAACACGGAGCATATGAGATGTTCCAAGAGCTGAAATGGTTTTCCAAGCTCATGCCTGGGTCGAGATATATGAAGTCTTTGACAAGTTCTACAGTTGTAAGATGGAGGAAAACATTTCTGTCAGAGAGCATATACTCAAAATGTCTGGGTTGCACAATCGCTTGTCTCAGCTGGGAGTTAATCTTCCAGATGACGCGGTCATTGACAGAATCCTCCAGTCGCTCCCACCTAGCTACACGAGCTTTGTGAGGAACTACAATATGTAAGGGATGGAGAAGTCCATTCCCGAGTTATATGCAATGCTGAAATCAGCGGAGGTGGAGATAAAAAAGGAACATCAAATGTTGATGGTGAATAAAACCACTAAGTTCAAAAGAGGCAAGGGTAAGAAGAACTTCAAGAAGGACGGCAAGAGAGTTGCCACGCCCGATAAGCCAGTTGCCAGGAAGAAGCCAAAGAATGGACCCAAGCCTGAGACTGAGTGCTTTCATTGCAAGGGGACGGGTCACTAGAAGCGGAATTGCCCCAAATACTTAGCAGATAAGAAGGCCGGCAAAGTCAAAGTTATATGTGATATACATGTTATTGATGTGTACCTTACCAGTGCTCGTAGTAGCTCCTGCGTATTTGATACCGGTGCAGTTGCTCACATTTGTAACTCAAAGCAGGAGCTGCGGAATAAGCGGAGACTGGCGAAGGACGAGGTGACGATGCGCGTCGGGAATGGTTCCAAGGTCGATGTGATCGCCGTCGGCACGCTACCTCTACATCTACCTTTGGGATTAGTTTTAAACCTCAATAATTGTTATTTAGTACCATCTTTGAGCATGAACATTGTATCTTGATCTCGTTTAATGTGAGATGGATACTCATTTAAATCTGAGAATAATGGTTGTTCTATTTATATGAGAGATATGTTTTATGGTCATGCCTCGCTGGTCAATGGTTTATTTTTGTTGAATCTCGAACGTGATGTTACACATATTCATAGTGTGAATACCAAAAGATGTAATGTTGATAATGATAGTGCCACATACATCTGGTCATATTGGTGTCAAGCGCATGAAGAAACTCCATGCATATGGACTTTTGTAGTCTCTTGATTATGAATCATTTGACACATGTGAAGCATGCCTTATAGCCAAGATGACCAAGACTCCATTCTCCGGAACAATGGAGCGAGCAACCAACTTGTTGGAAATCATACATACTGATGTGTGCGGTCCAATGAGCATTGAGGCTCGCGGTGGCTATCGTTATGTTCTCACCCGGACTGATGACTTAAGTTGATATGGGTATGTCCACCTAATGAAACACAAGTCTGAGTCCTTTGAAAAGTTCAAGGAATTTCAGAATGAGGTAGAGAATCAACGTGACAGGAAAATAAAGTTCTTACGATCAGATCATGGAGGAGAATTTTTGAGTCACGAAATTGGCACGCAGCTAAGGAAACGTGGAATTGTTTCACAACTAATGCTGCTTGGAACACCTCAGCGTAATGGTGTGTCCGAACGTCGTAATCATACTCTGTTGGACATGGTGCGATCTATGATGTGTCTTACCGATTTACCACTATCATTTTGGGGTTATGCTTTAGAGACTGCCGCATTCACTTTAAATAGGGCACCGTCTAAATCCGTTGAGACGACAGCGTATGAATTATGGTTTGGGAAGAAACCTAAGTTGTCGTTTCTAAAAGTTTGGGGATGCGATGCTTATGTCAAGAAACTTGAACCTGAAAAGCTCGAACCCAAATCGGAAAAATGCGTCTTCATAGGATACCCTAGGGAAACTATTGGGTATACCTTCTACCTCATATCCAAAGGCAAGGTCTTTGTTGCAAGAATGGATCCTTTCTGGAGAAATAGTTTCTCTCGAAAGAAGTAAGTGGGATGAAAGTAGAAATTGATGAGGTTGTTGTAACCCCACTTGAACCAGAAAGTAGCACAACACAGGAAGACATTTCTATGGTGCCTGCACCGACTAGAGAGGAAGTTAATGATAATGATCATGAAACTTCGGATCAAGTACTACTGAACTTCGTAGGTCCACGAGAACACGTTCCGCACCAGAGTGGTATGGCAACCCTGTCCTGGAAATCATGTTGTTAGACAACGGTGAACCTTCGAACTATGAAGAAGCGATGGCAGGCCCGGATTCCAACAAATGGATTGAAGCCATGAAATCCGAGATAGGATCCATGTATGATAACAAAGTATGGACTTTGGTTGACTTGCCCGATGATTGGCAAGCCATAGAAAATAAATGGATCTCTAAGAAGAAGACTGACGCGGATGGAAATGTGACCATCTATATGGCTCGGCTTGTCGCTAAGGGTTATCGACAAGTTCAAGGAATTTACTATGATGAGACTTTCTCTCCCGTAGTGATGCTGAAGTCCGTCTGAATCATGTTAGCAATTGGTGCATTCTATGATTATGAGATATGGCAAATGGACGTCAAAACAACATTCCTTAACGGTTTCCTTAAGGAAGAATTGTATATGATGCAGCCGGAAGGTTTTGTCGATCCTAATAATGCTGACAAGGTATGCAAGCTCCAGCGCTCCATCTATGGGCTGGTGCAAGCATCTCGGAGTTGGAACATTCGCTTTGATGAAGTGATCAACGCGTTTGGGTTCATACAGACTTATGGAGAAGCCTACATTTACAGGAAAGTGAGTGGGAGCTCTATAGCATTTCTCATATTATATGTGGATGACATATTATTGATGGGAAATGATATAGAACTTTTGGAAAGCATAAAGGCCTACTTGAATAAGTGCTTTTCAATGAAGGACGTTGGAGAAGCTGCTTACATATTAGGCATCAAGATCTATAGAGATAGATCGAGACGCCTCATTGGTCTTTCACAAAGCACATACCTTGACAAGATATTGAAGAAGTTAAATATGGATCAGTCCAAGATATGGTTCCTGCCTGTATTGCAAGGTATGAGATTGAGCACGACTCAATACCCGACCTCGGCAGAAGATAGAGAAAATATGTCTGCCATCCCCTATGCCTCAGCCATAGGTTCTATCATGAATGCCATGCTATGTACCAGACCTGATGTGAACCTTGCCATAAATTTGGTGGGGAGGCACCAAAGTGATCCCAAAATGGAACACTGGACAGTGGTCAAGAACATCCTGAAGTTCCTGAAAAGGACTAAGGATATGTTTCTCGTTTATGGAGGTGACGAAGAGCTCGTCATAAAGGGTTACGTCGTTGCTAGCTTCGACACAGATCCGGATGACTCCAAGTCACAAACCGGATACGTGTATATTTTGAATGGTGGGGCAGTCAGCTGGTGCAGTTGCAAGCAAAGCGTCGTGCCGGCATCTACATGTGAAGTGGAGTACATAGCTGCTTCCGAAGCGGCACAGGAAGGAGTCTGGATGAAGGAGTTCATCACCGACCTAGGAGTTATTCCAAGCGCGTCGGGCCCGACAACTCTCTTCTGTGACAACACTGCAGCTATTGCCATTGCCAAGGAGCCCATGTTTCACAAGAAGACAAAGCACATCAAGCGCCATTTCAACTCCATTCATGGTTATATTCAAGATGGAGACATAGATATTTGTAAAGTGCATACGGATCTGAATGTCGCAGATCCATTGACTAAACCTCTTCCACGAGCAAAACATGATCAACACCAGAACTCTATGGGTGTTGGATTCATCACAATGTAACTAGATTATTGACTCTAGTGCTAGTGGGAGAGTGTTGGAAATATGCCCTAGAGGCAATAATAAAATGGTTATTCTTATATTTCCTTGTTCATGATAATCGTCTATTGTTCATGCTATAATTGTGTTAACCAGAAACTATAATACATGTGTGAATACATAGACCATAATATGTCCCTAGTGAGCCTCTAGCTGGGTAGCTCGTTGATCAATAGATGGTCACGGTTTCATGACCATGGACATTGGATGTCGTTGATAACGGGATCACATCATTAGGAGAATGATGTGTAGGACAAGACCCAATCCTAAGCATAGCACAAGATCGTGTAGTTTGTCTGCTAAAGCTTTTCCAATGTCAAGTATCATTTATTTATACCATGAGATTGTGCAACTCCCTGATACCGTAGGAATGCTTTGGTTGTGCCAAACGTCACAATGTAACTAGGTGGCTATAAAGGTGCACTAGGGGTATCCCCGAAAGTATCTGTTGGGTTGGTACGAATCGAGACTGGGATTTTTCACTCCATGTGACAGGGAGTTATCTCTGGGCCCACTCGGTAAGACATCATCGTAATGAGCTCAATGTGACTAAGGAGTTGGTCACGGGATGATGTGTTATGGAACAAGTAAAGAGACTTCCCGGTAACGAGATTGAACAAGGTATAGGGATACCGATGATCGAATCTCGGGCAAGTAGTATACCGGTAGACAAAGGGAATTGCATACTGGATTGATTGAATCCTTGACATCGTGGTTCATGCAATAAGATCATCGTGGAACATGTGGGAACCAACATGGGTATCCAGATCCCGTTGTTGGTTATTGGCCGGAGAGATGTCTCGGTCATGTCTTCATGGTTCCCGAACCCGTACACTACTAGGAAAAGGGCTATAGATGATATGGTCACTAATGGCGCACCAGACATGTGGTGCGCAACTACTATATACTGATGGCGCACCATGTGTTGGTGCGCCATTAGTGTCCAAATACTAATGGCGCACCACATCCACGGTGCGCAATTAGTAACAAATGTTTTTTTCATTTTTTTTCAAAACTAGTAATGCCGCACCAGTGGATACTGCGCCATTACTAGTTAAACTAGTAATAGTGCGCCATTACTAGTTAAACTAGTAATGCGCACCACATCCACGGTGCGCCACTAGTATTTTTTTTTTCATTTTTTCAATTTTTTTCGATTTTTTTCAAAACTATTAATGGTGCACCAGTGGATGGTGCGCCATTACTAGTTAGTAATGGCGCACCACATCCACGGTGCGCCACTAGTAATTTTTTTTTTCAAATTTTGTTTCAATTTTTTTTTCAAAACTAGTAATGGCGCACCATGTGTGTGGTGCGCCATTACTAACTTGGCCCAAAAATTCCACCGAATGCCCCCCTGTGGACCGCCTTTTCAATTTAAAAATAAATAAAAGAAAATGATGGAAATGTCAAAAAATGAAAGAAAATAAGTTTCGCATGTGATATGTGGTCTACTTGTTGGGAAAATTTACAAATATGAATTTCGACTTTATGAGCAAAATATCTCTGGAATTTGTAATATGGGCATAACTTTTGCATACGAACTCGGATGAAAACGTTTTTTGTATGAAAAATCATCTACTCGAAAAGTTACATCCGAATTTAACAGGGGGAACCCTGCTAAACATTTTCAAAATCCCCAAAAACCTAACAGAAAAAAGTTACGGGGCTTTTAAGATCTAGGGGGAAAAAAATAGAAAAAAAATTCAAACTTACTAGTGGCGCACCGTTTGCTAGGTGCGCCACTAGTAACAGATAAAAAAATTGGTTTCGAAAAAAATTATTTTTTTCGATTTCTTTTTCAAAATATGATACGTAATATGACCGGGAAGTTTGAAATATTTTTTCAAAATTTCATCATACTCTTGAACATGAACAAAGTCCTAGACATCAAGAAGGTTTAATAGGATTGACATGATAGATATATCAACAAGTGCCTGTGAAGTGAGCTGGTGCTGGGGTTGGATAGAACTGTGAAGTTAAGCGTGCTCGGGTTGGAGTAATGTGAGGATGGGTGAACTTTCGGGAAGTTTGACCACAGAGTGCGATTTGACTTGAGATTAAGCATATTGACCCGAGATTAAGCCATAGTGACGTGAGATTAAGAAAAAAGCGAAAAAATATTTGAATTTTTTTAAATTTTTTTTAAAAAAATTGTTACTAATGATGCACTTTTATGTGGTGTGCCATTAGTACACCAGATACTAATGGCGCACCAGTGATGCGTCATTAGTAAAAAAAATCTAATGGCGTGGTGCTAGTGGCGCACCTGTAGTGCGCCATTAGTAGCGAAAACATGTGCGCCACTAGCAGCCCTTTTCCTAGTAGTGGTAGGGTCTACACACTTAAGTTTTGATGGCACTAGGGTTATAGGGAATATATGTATGTGGTTACTGTCGTGGAATTGTCACGACAAATGTCCTAGGGTGAGGACTTAGTCGTGAGGGCAATGCATCTATGTAGTAGCTTGAGATGGGTTGAGCGGAATCGAGAGACGCAACACAATACAAGGATTTAGACAGCTTCGGGCCCCGGGAAACATCATCCAATAATAGCCCGACATGTTGTTTGTGGCTAGATCTCATTATGACCCTCATGGAGTCGCCGCATAAGTCGGCACTCCTTCTTCTGTCTAGCCCTAGAGATTATTCAATCTTACTTGTCCCTCTTTGAGGAACCCTGCCACTCCTTATATAAGTTGAAGGGGCGGGTTACATGTAGAGTCCAACTCGGACTTAAGACTTAACTATTCTGACTTCTCTTCACGGGCTTCTCTCCATGGGCTTCTTAAAGTTTTGGGTTTATTAACCCCAGGGAACTCTGTCATAGTCTGACTTAAACATCTGGCATAAACAATCCGCCTGCTTATGATCCGCCGGCTTATAATCTGGCTTAAACAATCTGCCGGCTTAACATCTGGCTTAAACATCTGGCTTCAACATTTTAAACATTTCCCGGCTTAAACATCTTAAACATCCGCCGACTTAAACATCTTAAACATCCGCCGGCTTACAATCTGCGGGGTATCCAATGAAACACCAAGTCCCAGTCGGTTCATGTCTCCGGCCGGGTCATATCGCTGAGTATATCCCCGATAGTTACCGAATGTTTTTCGGAGTCTCGGATGAGATCCCGGACGTCACGAGGAGTTCCGGAATGGTCCGGAGGTGAAGATTTATATATGGGAACTCATTATACGGTCAACGGAAATGTTCGGGGGGTGGGGGTGCCGATATTGTACCGAGACCACCAAAGGGGTTCCGGGGGTCCACCTACCCTGGAGGGCCCTATGGGCTGTATATGGAGGGGGACCATCCCCTAAGTGGGCTGTGCGCCCCCTAGGGCCCATGCGCCTAGGGTTTGGGGGGAAACCCTAAGGGGGGCGCCCCCTTGGCTTGGGGGGCAAGCCACGCTCCTGGCAGCCGCCCCCCTCTCCCCTTCCCCTATAAATAGTGGGGGTTTTGCGGCTGCTCAACACATGAGACTTTCTCCCTCTTGGCACAGCCCTGCTTCTTCTCCTCCTCGTCTCTCGTAGCGCTTAGCGAAGCCCTGCTGGGGAACCACGCTCCTCCACCACCACCACGCCGTCGTGCTGCTGCTGGACGGAGTCTTCCCCAACCTCTCCCTCTCTCCTTGCTGGATCAAGGCGTGGGAGACGTCACCGGGCTGTACGTGTGTTGAACGCGGAGGCGCCGTTGTTTGGCGCTTAGATCGGATTCGGACGCGATCTGAATCGCTTCGTGTACGACTCCACCAACTGCATTCTTGCAACGCTTCCGCATCGCGATCTTCAAGGGTATGAAGATACACTCCCCTCTCTCGTTGCTAGTCACTCCATAGATTGATCTTGGTGATGCGTAGAATTTTTTTAATTTCTGCATTGATCCCCAATAGGGCACGCAAAAGAGAAGTTTATTTTGAAAGTTAGACATGGCACATACAAATTTGCTTAGAAAGGCATGAGAATACCGCATATAGGTAGGTATGGTGGACTCATATGGCAAAACTGCGTTTAAAGAGTTTGGATGCACAAGTAGTATTTCTACTTAGTACAAGTGGAGGCTAGCAAATAGATTGAGAAGCAACCAACCAAGAAACGGAAAGTCACATAAGCGAGCATTGAGCATAACTAACACCGAGTAATGCACCACAACTAGGATGTAATTTCATTACATAACTATTGGCTTTCATGCTTGCATAGGGAATTGATACGTCTCCAACGTATCTATAATTTTTTATTGTTCCATGCTATTATATTATCATTCTTGGATGTTTTACGACCATTTTATAGTCATTTTATATCATTTTTGGTACTAACCTATTGACATAGTGCCAAGTGCCAGTTGCTGTTTTCTGCATGTTTTTTACATCGCAGGAAATCAATATCAAACGGAGCCCAAAGACCGCAAAACTTTTTGGAGAATTTTTATGGGCCAGAATGTTGGGGATCGTTGCAGAAATTCAAAAAATTTCTACGCATCACCAAGATCTATCTATGGAGTTACTAGCAACGATAGGGGAGTGCATCTTCATACCTTTGAAGATCGCGATGCGGAAGCGTTGCATGAACGCGGTCAGTGGAGTCGTACACGAAGCGATTCAGATCGCGGCTGAATCCGATCTAAGCACCGAACAACGGTGCCTCTGTGTTCAACACAGGTGCAGCCCGGTGACGTCTCCCACGCCTTGATCCAGCAAGGAGAGAGGGAGAGGTTGGGTAAGACTCCGTCCAGCAGCAGCACGACGGCGTGGTGGTGATAGAGGAGCATGGCACTTCGGCAGGGCTTCGCCAAGCTTCACCGGAGAAGAGGAGGAGTTAGGAAGGGGAAGGGCTGCGCCAAGCTATGGGGTGCGGTTGCCCTCCCACCCCCTCTCTTTATATAGGGGCACGAGAGAGGGGGGCCGGCCCCCTCAGATCCAATCTGAGGGGGCGGCGGCCAAAGGGGGGGGGACTTCCCCCCAAGCAAGGTGGAGGCGGCCCCACCCCTTAGGGTTTCCCAACCCTAGGCGCCTTGGGCCCTTGGGGGGGGGGGTGCACCAGCCCACCAGGGGCTGGTTCCCCCTCTTACTTAGTCCACTTGGCCCACCGGGGTAGGTGGCCCCAGCTGGTGGACCCCCGGACACCTTCCGGTGGTTCCGGTACTATACCGGTGACCCCCGAAATCACTTCGGTGACCAAAACAGGACTTCCCATATATAAATCTTTACCTCCGGACCATTTCAGAACTCCTCATGACGTCCGGGATCTCATCCAGGACTCCGAACAACATTCGTTAACCACGTACATACATTCCCTGTAACCCTAGCGTCATCGAACCTTAAGTGTGTAGACCCTACGGGTTCGGGAACCATGCAGACATGACCGAGACATCTCTCCAGCCAATAACCAACAGCGGGATCTGGATACCCATGTTGGCTCCCACATGTTCCATGATGATCTTATCGGATGAACCACGATGTCTGGGATTCAATCAATCCCGTATACGATTCCCTTTGTCTATCGGTATATTACTTGCCCGAGATTCGATCGTCGGTATACCGATACCTTGTTCAATCTCGTTACCGGAAAGTCTCTTTACTTGTTCCATAACACATCTTCCCGTGACCAACTCCTTAGTCATACAGAGCTCATTACGATGATGTCTTATCGAGTGGGCCCAGAGATACCTCTCCATCATACGGAGTGACAAATCCCAGTCTCGATTCGTGCCAACCCAACATATGCTTTCGGGGATACCCGTAGTGTACCTTTATAGCCATCCAATTACGTTGTGAAGTTTGGCACACCCAAAGTATTCCTACGGCATCCGGGAGTTGCACAATCTCATGGTCTAAGGAAAGGATACTTGACATTGGAAAAGCTTTAGCATATGAACTACACGATCTTGTGCTATGCTTAGGATTGGGTCTGGTCCATCACATCATTCTCCTAATGATGTGATCCCGTTATCAATGACATCAAATGTCCATGGTCAGGAAACCGTAACCATCTATTGATAAACGAGCTAGTCAACTAGAGGGTCACTAGGGACATGTTGTGGTCTATGTATTCACACATGTATTATGATTTTCGGATAATACAATTATAGCATGAACAATAGACAATTATCATGAACAAGGAAATATAATAATAACCATTTTATTATTGCCTCTAGGGCATATTTCCAATAGTCTCCCACTTGCACTGGAGTCAATAATCTAGTTACATTGTGATGAATCGAATACCCATAGAGTTCTGGTGTTGATCATGTTTTGCTCGTGGAAGAGGTTTAGTCAATGGATCTGCGACATTCAGATCTGTATGCACTTTACAAATATCTATGTCTCCATCTTGTATATAACTACGAATGGAGTTGAAATGACGCTTGATGTGCTTGGTCTTCTTGTGTAACCTGGGCTCCTTGGCAATGGCAATAGCTCCAGTGTTGTCACAGAAGAGAGTCATCGGGTCCGACGCGCTTGGAATAACTCCTAGGTCGGTGATGAACTCCTTCATCCAGACTCCTTCACGTGCTGCTTCGGAAGCAGCTATGTACTCTGCTTCACATGTGTATGCCTCCAAGACGCTTTGCTTGCAACTGCACCAGCTGACTGCCCCACCATTCAAAATATACACGTATCCGGTTTGTGACTTGGATTCATCCGGATCTGTGTCGAAGCTATCATCGACGTAACCCTTTACGACGAGCTCTTCGTCACCTCCATAAACGAGAACCATATCCTTAATCCTTTTCAGGTACTTCAGGATGTTCTTGACCGATGTCCAGTATTCCATTCCGGGATCACTTTGGTACCTCCCCACCAAATTTATGGCAAGGTTCACATTATGTCTGGAAGACAGCATGGCATACATAATAGAGCCTATGGCCGAGGCATAGGGGATGACACTCATCTTTTCTCTATCTTCTGCCGAGGTCGGGCATTGAGCTGTACTCAATTTCATACCTTGCAATACATGCAAGAACCCTTTCTTGAACTAATCCATATTGAACTTCTTCAATATCTTGTCAAGGTATGTGCTTTGTGAAACACCAATGAGGCGTCTTGATCTATCTCTATAGATCTCGATGCCTAATATGTAAGCAGCTTCTCCAAGGTCCTTCATTGAAAAACATTTATTCAAGTAGGCCTTTATGCCTTCCAGGAGTTCTACATCATTTCCCATCAACAATATGTCATCCACATATAATATGAGAAATGCTACAGAGCTCCCACTCACTTTCTTGTAAATACAGGCTTCTCCATAAGTCTGTATGAACCCAAACGCTTTGATCACTTCATCAAAGCGAATGTTCGAACTCCGAGATGCTTGCACCAGCCCATAGATGGAGCGCTGGAGCTGGCATACCTTGTTAGCATTCTTAGGATTGACGAAACCTTCCGGCTGCATCATATACAATTCTTCCTTAAGGAAGCCGTTGAGGAATGCCGTTTTGACCTCCATTTGCCATATCTCATAATCATAGTATGCGGCAATTGCTATCATGATTCGGACGGACTTCAGCATCGCTACGGGAGAGAAAGTCTCATCGTAGTCAATTCCTTGAACTTGTCGATAACCCTTAACGACAAGCCGAGCCTTATAGATGGTCACATTTCCATCCACGTCAGTCTTCTTCTTAAAGATCCATTTATTTTCTATGGCTTGCCGATCATCGGGCAAGTCAACCAAAGTCCATACTTTGTTATCATACATGGATCCATCTCGGATTTCATGGCTTCAAGCCATTTGTTGGAATCCGGGCCCGCCATCGATTCTTCATAGTTCGAAGGTTCACCGTTGTCTAACAACATGATTTCCAGGACAGGGTTGCTGTACCACTCTGGTGCGGAACGTGTCCTTGTGGACCTACGAAGTTTAGCAGTAACTTGATCCGAAGTTTCATGATCATTATCATTAACTTCCTCTCTAGTCAGTGCAGGCACCACCGAAACATCTTCCTGCGCTGCGCTACTTTCCGGTTCAAGAGGGGTGACAACCACCTCATCAAGTTCCACTTTCCTCCCAGTTACTTCTTTCGAGAGAAACTCTTTCTCCAGAAAGGATCCATTCTTGGCAACAAAGACCTTGCCTTCGGATCTAAGGTAGAAGGTATACCCAATAGTTTCCTTAGGGTACCCTATGAAGACACATTTTTCCGATTTGGGTTCGAGCTTTTCAGATTGAAGCTTCTTGACATAAGCATCGCATCCCAAACTTTTAGAAATGACAACTTAGGTTTCTTCCCAAACCATAGTTCACACGGTGTCGTCTCAACGGATTTACACGGTGCCCTATTTAATATGAATGTGGCAGTCTCTAAAGCATAACCCCAAAATGATAGCGGTAAGTCGGTAAGAGACATCATATATCGCACCATGTCCAACAGAGTACGATTATGACGTTCGGACACACCATTACGTTGAGGTGTTCCAGACGGCGTCAGTTGTGAAACAATTCCACATTTCCTTAGGTGCGTGCCAAATTCATGACTTAAATATTCTCCTCCACGATCTGATCATAAGAACTTTATTTTTCTGTCATGTTGATTCTCAACCTCATTATGAAATTCCTTGAACTTTTCAAAGGTCTCAGACTTGTGTTTCATCAAGTAGACATACCTATATCTACTTAAGTCATCAGTGAGGGTGAGAACATAACGAGAGCCACCGCGAGCTTCAACACTCATTGGACCGCACACATCACTATGTATGATTCCAACAAGTTGGTTGCTCGCTCCATTGTTCTGGCGAATGGAGTCTTGGTCATCTTGCCCAAGAGGCATGGTTCGCACGTGTCAAATGATTCATAATCAAGAGACTCCAAAGGTCCATCTGCATGGAGCTTCTTCATACGTTTGACACCAATATGACCAAGGCGGCAGTGCCACAAGTATGTGGGACTATCATTGTCAACCTTACATCTTTTGGCATTCACGCTATGAATATGTGTAATATCACGTTCAAGATTCAATAAAAACAAACCATTGACTAGCGGGGCATGACCATAAAACATTTCTCTCATATAAATAGAACAACCATTATTCTCAGATTTAAATGAGTAGCCATCTCGCACTAAACGAGATCCAGATACAGTGTTCACGCTCAAAGCTGGTACTAAATAACAATTATTGAGGTTTAAAAGTAACCCCGAAAGTAGATGTAGACGTAGCGTGCCGACGGCAATCACATCGACCTTGGAACAATTCTCGACGCGCATCGTCACCTCGTCCTTCGCTAGTCTCAGCTTATTCCACAGCTCTTGCTTTGAGTTACAAATGTGATCAACTGCACCGGTATGAAATATCCAGGAGCTACTACGAGCGTTGGTAAGGTACACATCAATAATATGTATATCACATATACCTTTGAAGTTGCCGACCTTCTTATCCGCTAAGTCTTTGGGGCAATTCCGCTTCCAGTGACCCGTTCCCTTGCAATAAAACCACTCAGTCTCAGGCTTGTGTCCATTCTTTGTCTTCTTCCCGGCAACTGGCTTACCGGGCGCGGCAACTCCTTTGTCTTCCTTCTTGAAGTTCTTCTTACCCTTGCCTTTCTTGAACTTAGTGGTTTTATTCACCACGAACACTTGATGTTCCTTTTTCATCTCCACCTCCGCTGATTTCAGCATTGAATATACCTCAGGAATGGACTTCTCCATCCCTTGCACATCACAAAGCTCTTGTAGCTAGGTGGGAGCGACTGGAGGATTCTGTCAATGACCGCGTCATCTGGGAGATTAACTCCCAGCTGAGACAAGAGGTTGTGCAACCCGGACATTTTGAGTATATGTTCGCTGGCAAAACTATTTTCCTCCGTCTTAGAAATGTAGAACTTGTCGGAGACTTCATATCTCTCGACTCGGGCATGATCTTGGAAAACCATTTTCATCTGTTGGAACATCTCATATGCTCCGTGTTGCTCAAAATGCTTTTGGATCCCCAATTCTAAGCTGTAGAGCATGCCGCACTGAACCAGGGAGTAATCATCACTACGCGACTGCCAGGCGTTCATAACGTCTTGAGTTAATGGGAAAACGGGTGTATCACCTAGCGGTGCTTCAAGGACATATGCTTTCTTGGTAGCTATGAGGATGATCCTCAAGTTACGGACCCAATCCGTATAGTTGCTACCATCGTCTTTCAGCTTGGTTTTCTCTAGGAACGCGTTGAAGTTGAGGGCAACATTAGCGTGGGCCATTTGATCTACAAGACATATTGTAAAGATTTTAGACTATGTTCATGACAATTAAGTTCATCTAAACAAATTTAATGAGCTCCCACTCAGATAGACATCTCTCTAGTCATCTAAGTGATACATGATCCGAATCGACTAGGCCGTGTCCGATCATCACATGAGACGAACTAGTCGTCAACGGTGAACATCTTCATGTTGATCGTATCTTCTATACGACTCATGCTTGACCTTTCGGTCTTCCGTGTTCCGAGGCCATGTCTGTACATGCTAGGCTCATCAAGTCAACCTAAGTGTATTGCGTGTGTAAATCTGGCTTACACCCGTTGTATGCGAACGTTAGAAGCTCTCACACCCGATCATCATGTGGTGCTTCCGAACAACGAACCTTAACAACGGTGCACAGTTAGGCGGAACACAATTCTTGAAATTTTAGTGAGAGATCATCTTATTTAAGCTACCGTCGTTCTAAGCAAATAAGATGTAAAACATGATGAACATCACATCCAATCAAATAGTGACATGATACGGCCAATATCATTTTGCTCCTTTTGATCTGCATCTTCGGGGATCCATGATCATCATCATCACCGGCATGACACCATGATCTCCATCATCATTATCTCCATCATCGTGTCTTCATGAAGTTGTCTCGCCAAACGTTACTTCTACTACTATGGCTAATGGTTAGCAATAAAGTAAAGTAATTACATAGCATTTTCAATGACACGTAGGTCATACAATAAAAAGAAGACAACTCCTATGGCTCCTGACGGTTTTCATAGTCACCATGATATTACAAGAACATGATCAATCTCATACGTCACATATATCATTCATCACATCCTTTTGGCCATAACACATCGCATGGCACATGCTGCAAGAACAAGTTAGACGTTCTCTAATTGTTGTTGCAAGTTTTTACGTGGCTGCTATAGGTTGCTAGCAAGAACGTTTCTTACCTACACCAAAACCACAACGTGATATGCCAATTACTATTTACCCTTCATAAGGACCGTTTTCATCGAATCCGATCCGACTAAAGTGGGAGAGATAGACACCCGCTAGCCACCTTATGTAACTAGTGCATGTCAGTCGGTGGAACCTGTCTCATGTAAGCGTACTCCTAAGGTCGGTCCGGGCCGCTTCATCCCACGATGCCGCCGAATCAAGATAATACTAGTAGCGTCAAGTAAATTGACAAAATCTATGTCCACAATAACTTGTGTTCTACTCATGCAAAGTAACTACGCATAGACCTAGATCATGATGCCACTGTTGGGGATCGTTGCAGAAATTCAAAAAAATATACGCATCACCAAGATCTATCTATGGAGTTACTAGTAACGAGAGGGGAGTGCATCTTCATACCTTTGAAGATCGCGATGTGGAAGCATTGCAAGAACACGGTCGGTGGAGTCGTACATGAAACGATTCAGATCACGGCCGAATTCTATCTAAGCACCGAACAACGGCGCCTCCGCGTTCAACACACGTGCAGCCCGGCGACGTCTCCCGGGCCTTGATCCAGCAAGGAGAGAGGGAGAGGTTGGGGAAGACTCTGTCCAGCAGTAGCACGACAGTGTGGTGGTGATGGAGGAGCGTGGCACTCCGACAGGGCTTCACCAAGCTTCACCAGAGAAGAGGAGGAGTTGGGAGGGGGAGGGCTGCGCCAGGCTATGGGGTGCAGCTGCCCTTCCACCCCCTCAATTTATATAGGGGCAAGGGAGAGGGGGCCCGGCCCCCTCAGATCCAATCTGAGGGAGGGGGCCTAAGGGGGGGGGGGCCTTTCCCCCCAAGCA
>LR738715.1:738769850-738861820 GCA_902687465.1 Secale cereale
GGGGGGGGGGGGGGGGGGCGCACCAGCCCACCAGGGGCTGGTTCCCTCTCTTACTTAGTCCACTTGGCCCACTAGGGTAGGTTGCCCCACCCGGTGGACCCCGGACACCTTCTAGTGGTCCCGATACTATACCGATGACCCCCGAAATCACTCCGATGACCAAAACATGACTTCCCATATAGAAATCTTTACCTCCGGACCATTCCAGAACTCCTCGTGACGTCCGGGCGGGATTCCGAACAACATTAGGTAACCACGTCCATACATTCCCTATAACCCTAGTGTCATCGAACCTTAAGTGTGTAGACCCTACGGGTTCGGGAACCATGCAGACATGACCGAGACATCTCTCCGCCCAATAACCAACAGCGGGATCTGGATACCCATGTTGGCTGCCACATGTTCCACAATGATCTTATCGGATGAACCACGATGTTGAGGATTCAATTAATTCCATATACGATTCCCTTTGTCTACCGGTATATTACTTGCCCGAGATTTGATCGTCGGTATACCGATACCTTGTTCAATCTCGTTACCGGCAAGTCTCTTTACTCATTCTGTAACACATCATCCTGTGACCAACTCCTTAGTCACACAGAGCTCATTATGATGATGTCTTACCAAGTGGGCCTAGAGATACCACTCCGTCATACGGAGTGATAAATCCAAGTCTCGATTCGTGCCAAACCAACAGATGCTTTTGGGGATGCCCGTAGTGTACCTTTATAGCCACCAAGTTACGTTGTGACGTTTGGCACACCGAAAGTGTTCCTACGGCATCCGGGAGTTGCACAATCTCATGGTCCAAGGAAGGGATACTTGACATTGGAAAAGCTTTAGCATACGAACTACACGATCTTGTGCTATGCTTAGGATTGGGTCTTGTCCATCACATCATTCTCCTAATGATGTGATACCGTTATCAATGAAATCCAATGTCCATGGTTAGGAAACTGTATCCATTTATTGATCAACGAGCTTGTCAACTAGAAGCTCACTAGGGACATGTTGTGGTCTATGTATTCACACATGTATTATGATTTCCGGATAATACAATTATAGCATGAACAATGGAAAATTATCATGAACAAGGAAATATAATAATAACCATTTTATTATTGCCTCCAGGGCATATTTCCAACACAAAAGACACCTGATGGGCCAAGGCAGCACCTGGGGAGTGCCCCGTGGGGGGCACAACCCACCAGGCCCCTGGCGCGCCCAAGTGGGTGATATGTCTCCAACATATCTAATTTTTTTGATTGTTCCATGCTATTATATTATCTGTTTTGGATGTTTAATGGGCTTTATTATACACTTTTACATTATTTTTGGGACTAACCTACTAACCCAAGGCCCAGTGCAAATTGCTGTTTTTTTTGCCTATTTCAGTGTTTCCCACAAAAGGAATATCAAACGGAGTACAAACAGAATGAAACCTTTGGGAGAGTTATTTTTGGAACGATATCAACACAGAAGACTTGGAGTACACGCCAGGAAGTGAAAGAGGTGGCCATGAGGGTAGGGGGCGCGCCTAGGGGGATAGGCGCGCCCCCCACCCTCGTGGGCCACCTGTTGCTCCACCGATGTCCCTCTTCCTCCTATATATACCTACGTACCCTGAAACCATCAAGGAGCACCACGAAACCCTAATTCCATTGCCGCAACCTTCCGTACTCGTGAGATCCCATCTTGGGGCCAGTTCCGGAGCTCCACCGGAGGGGGCACCGATCACGGAGGGCTTCTACATCAACACCGTAGCCCCTCCAATGAGTTGTGCGTAGTTTACCACAGACCTTCGGGTCCATAGTTATTAGCTAGATGGCTTCTTCTCTCTCTGTGGATCTCAATACAAAGTTCTCCTCGATCTTCGAGGAGATCTATTTGATGTAATCTTTTTGCAGTGTGTTTGTCAAGATCCGATGAATTGTGGGTTTATGATCAAGATCATCTATGAACAATATTGGATTCTTTTCTGAAATATTTTATGCATGATTTAAATATCCTTGTAAGTCTCTTCGAATTATCAGTTTGGTTTGGCCTACTAGATCTATAGTTCTTGCAATGGGAGAAGTGCTTGGCTTTGGGTTCAATCTTGCGGTGTCCTTTCCCAGTGACAGCATGGGCAGCAAGGCACGTATTGTATTGTTGCCATCGAGGATAAAAAGATGGAGTTTATATCATACTGCTTGAGTTTATCCCTCTACATCATGTCATCTTGCTTAGGGCGTTACTCTGTTATTATGAACTTAATACTCTAGATGCATGCTGGATAGCGGTCGATGTGTGGAGTAATAGTAGTCGATGCAGAATCATTACAGTCTACTTGTCACGGACGTGATGCCTATATACAATGATCATGCCTAGATATTCTCATAACTATGCGCTTTTCTATCAATTGCTCGACAGTAATTCATTCACCCACCGTAGAAATCTGCTATCATGAGAGAAGCCACTAGTGAAACCTGTGGTCCCCGGGTCTATCTTCATCATATTAATCTTCCATCTACTATTTATCTTTACTTTACTTTTGTTTTGCAATCTTTACTTTTAATCTATATCAAAAATACCAAAAATATTATCTTACCATCTCTATTAGATCTCACTTTTGGAAGTGACCGAGAAGGGATTGACAACCCCTTTTACCGCGTTGGCTGCAAGGTTATTATTTTTTTGTACAGGTACGCGGGACTTGCGTGTGGTCTCCTACTGGATTGATACCTTGGTTCTCAAAAACTGAGGGAAATACTTACGCTACTGTTCTGCATCACACTTTCCTCTTCGAGGGAATACAACACAAGCTCGAGAAGTAGCAAGAAGAACTTCTGGTGCCGTCGCCGGGGAGATCTATGCAAAAGTCATATACCAAGTACCTATCACAAACCCTTATGCCTCACACTACATTATTTGCCTCTCGTTTTCCTCTCCCCCACTTCAATTTTGCCGTTTTATTCGCCCTTTTTCTGTTCGCTTGCTTCTTGTTTGCTTGTGTGTTGGATTGTTTGCTTGTCACTATGGCTCAAGACAATACCAAATTGTGTGACTTCTCCAATACCAACAATAATGATTTTATTAGCACTCCGATTGCTCCTATTATTGATGCCGAATCTTGTGAAAACAATGCAACTCTATTGAATCTTGTCATGAAAGATCAATTCTCTGGCCTTCCTAGTGAAGATGCCGCTACCCATCTAAACAACTTTGTTGATTTGTGCGATATGCAAAAGAAGAGGGATACAGATAATGATATTGTCAAATTGAAGCTATTTCTGTTTTCACTTAGAGATTGTGCTAAAACTTGGTTCTCTTCTTTGCCTAGAAATAGTATTGATTCATGGAATAAGTGTAAAGATGCCTTTATCTCTAAGTATTTTCCTCCTGCTAAGATTATCTCTCTGAGAAAAGATATTATGAATTTTAAGCAACTAGATCATGAGCATGTTGCACAAGCTTGAGAGAGAATGAAATTAATGATATGTAACTGCCCTACACATGGTTTGAACTTATGGATGATTATGCAAAACTTCTATGTTGTCTTGAATTTTGCTTCTAAAAATCTTTTAGATTCGGTCGCGGGGGGCACTTTCATGGAAATCACTTTAGGAGAAGTTACTAAACTCTTAGATAATATTATGGTTAATTACTCTCACTGGCATACCGAAAGATCTACTAGTAAAAAGTACAAGCTATTGAAGAGATTAGTGTTTTGAGTGGAAAGATGGATGAACATATAAAATTATTTGCTAATAAGAGTGCTTCTTCCTATCCTAATGACATCCCTTTGTCCAAGTTGATTGAGATTAATAATGAATCTTTGGATTTGAATTTTGTTGGTAGGAATAATTTTGGTAACAACGCTTATAGAGGAAACTTTAATTCTAGGCCTTTTTGTAATGCTGATACGTCTCAAACGTATCTACTTTTCCAAACACTTTTGATATTGTTTTGACCTCATTCTTGCATGATTTGAACTAAACTAACCTGGACTGACGCTGTTTTCAGCAGAGCGGCCTGTATGGTTTTATTGTGTGCAGGAAAACAAATTTTTAGGTATCTCAGAAAAATCCACGAAAAATCACAGAAAATCCACGCACCCGAAGGAACCCGGAGCCAGAAGAGGGGCCAGAGGGGGGCCAGGGGGGCCCCAGGCGCCCTGGTGGCGCGGCCCACCCCCTGGCCGCGCCGGGGGGTCGCCTGGGTGGGCCCCACCTCCCCTGGTGCCCTACTTTGACTCGTATTTTAGCTAGTGACGGAGAAATCCCAGATCAGAAGTTCTTTTCCCAGTTTTCGTCGCGGAGCCGCAGCCACCCTCTGTTCTTCTTCGGGAGGGCTAATCTGGAGGCTGAATTGGCCTCCGGAGAGGGGAGATCGTCGCCATCGTCATCATCATCACCACTCCATCATCCCTCCATGACTTCTCCTTCCATGTGTGAGTAATCCCCTGCTGTAGGCTAAGGGGATGGTAGGGATTGGATGAGTTAGATCATGTAATAGTTTGTTAGATCGTTGGGGGCATGTTGCCTATCATCTACTATGGTGTTTATCATCTTTGCTTCAACTTGTTATTCTTAATGCTTGTCACTTAGGGCCCGAGTGCCATGATTTCAGATCCGAACCATATGTGTTTGCATGAATATATTTGTGTTCTTGATCCTACCTATGAGTTGTTAGCACCTATTACGGTTCAGAACCGGCGATCCCAAAAGTGACAGCTTGGGACACCAAAGGGAATGGTCCGTAGTTTGAGGATTACATGAATCCATTGAGTTTATTGCTTTGTTCCGGTGCTCTTTGATAGGAGCACCTTAATTTCCATAAGTTCCTTTTGGCCCCGTTCGTAGCGGGATGGTAGGACAAAAGATGTTGTGCAAGTTCTTATTGCAAGCATGCACAACTACCTACGGGATACATACCTAATGTTTGATATTTGCCTAGATGATCATTACTTTTCCGTGTGCCGTGCCCCAAGTTAGAATCATGATATATCTCATCCATGCAGCGCCCAACCATCCGTCTCCCTAGCCTACAGTGTTTTAAATCCTGCTGGTCACTAGTCGCTACTTTTGCTATTTACTTTTGCTATTTACTCTTGCTATTTACTTTTGTTGTTTACTTTTACTATCACTATTATCACTATCATATCACTATTACCACTTATCTTTTGTTACAAGTAAGTATATTTCAGGTGCGGTTGAATTCACAACTCAACTGTCAAAGCTTATAAATACTCTTTGGCTCCCCGTGTGTCGAATCAATAAATTTGGTTATTCTTACCCGCGAAGACTATCTCGATCCCTTACGGTTGAGGGTTATCAAGTACCGTTTTCTGGCGCCTTTGCCGGGGAGCATAGCAATATTTACAAGTCTACTTGAAGTATCGTACCTGCTGCACTTTCTCCGCTATGGGTAAGAAAGGAGACCCCAAGGTTCCGATCTTACTATCCACTACAAGAAGAGGTACTGTTCTGAGCACTAATGCTACACTTGATTCACCTTCTGTTATGAGTAAGTTTGCCTCACCACCACCACATGATGCTCCTACTGAATCTGTTACTATGTCCGATACTCTTGATGATGCTTCTACTACTGTTGATGATATTAGTTCACTTGGTTATGCTCTTGAGAAACAGATTGCTGCTGCTGCTAAAAAGTCTGGAATTGAAATTCCTGTTACTCGCTACCCTATTGGTGAAACTTATGATTATCCTGATTTGAGTAAACTCAAGGAGAGACTCCTTGATGACGATTACTATATGCTTGATGAAGATTTATGCAGGGAACTGACAGAGTTTTCTGGCTCTGACCCTGAAGTTATTAAGAAACTGTTTGAAAAACACTCTTTGAAGAACAAAACCGTTCCTGATCCTGAATTTGCTACATCTCCTATATGCATTGATGATCCTGATTATGATTTCTCTGTTGATCTTTCACTTATACCTATGGTTGAAGCTGACCCCTTTTATGGCAGAGAAAATGATGATGCTATTGCACACCTGACTAAACTCGGTGAGTTGGGTGGCCTGTTTACCACAGATGAGAAGATATGATACTTTTATGTGACCAAGCTTCTTCCTTTCTCCTTGAAGGAAGGTGCTAAAGCATGGTATGATTCACTCCCATGCGGTTCCATTAAGAGTCCTCAAGACTTAGCTCACTCTTTTGTTGATAAGTACTTTCCTGCTCACATGCAACATGCTGCTTTACAAAGAATTTATAACTTTAAACAGTTGCAGGATGAGTCCTTCCCTAAAGCTTGGGGGAGGTACTGCGGTCTGATTCGGGCCAGACCAGGACATGAAGTCCCTAAGAACGAATTAATCGATATATTCTATGCTGGTCTAACTGATGAATCCAGGTCCTATTTGGACAGTTGTGTTGGTTGTGTTTTCAGGAAAAGGACGCCGAAAGATGCAGAAGAATTGATGGGCAGGATTGCCAAAAACCATGAAGATTGGTCCGTCCCTGAACCACCTCCACCACCAAAGAAGAGGGGCATGTTTGTTCTAAGCCCCGAAGATATGCGAGAAGCAAAGAAGTCTATTAAAGAGAAAGGTATTAAAGCTGAAGACGTGAAGAATCTACCCCCTATTGAGAAGCTGTGTGAGCCTACCACTCACCCTCTTATGGTAGAGGTACACTCTCTTTAAGATTTCAATGCAAGTGACACCCCTCATGGTAAGCCTCCTGATCAATGTTTAGATGAGTTTGATAATTTTATTATGAAACAAAATCATTTTAATGAGAGGATACAAAGTCGGTTGCATGATAATTCCCTTGCTATCAAAAGTTTGCTTGATGTTCTAGGTAGAACGATTAATGATGTTCAATGTCTCGTGAAACATTTTCATATGGTTCAAACTCAGCTTGACCAAATTTCTAATGTGCAAAAAGATTTGCTTGCTAACAATGCCAAACAAGATAATTTGCAGGCTTTCGGGATTAAGACCCGAGGAGGAACTAGCACTCAAGATCCTCTCTATCCGGAGGGGCATCCGTGGAGAATCGAGCAAGATTCTCAAATGCAGGAAGAAGAAATTGTTGGCTCTCCAAAGAAGAAGAAGAAACATAAGGAGACTGACAATTCTAATGATCCTATTACAGATGAAGAGCCAGCTGTTGATCCCAACAGTGTATCCATCTCCGATGCTGAGACTGAAGACGGTGCTGAACCTGAAGGTAAGGATAATGAGAAGAATGATCCGCCTGAAGTTCAAGAAGAAGCAGCACCTGACAAACGTAAGAGGTACACTAAAGAAGACTTCATCGCAAGAGAACTTGGGAAGGAAAGAGAACCATGGGTACAGAAACCCATGCCCTTTCCAGGTAAGTCCGTCAAATCTAAAGAAGAAGAGCATTACAATAAGTTTTGTGAGTGGATTAAACCTCTTTTTCTTCAAATCCCTTTGACTGATGCTATTAAGTTACCTCCTTATTCAAAATATATGAAAGATATTGTCACTAATAAAAGAAAAGTTCCTAATGAAGCAATATCTACTATGCTTGCTAACTACTCTTTCAGTGGCAAGATTCCTGAGAAGCTCGGTGATCCAGGTATACCCACCATTCCTTGCTCCATAAAGAATAATTATGTCAAAACTGCTTTATGTGATCTTGGAGCAGGAGTGAGTGTTATGCCTCTCTCTCTTTACGAGAGGCTCTATTTAGAGAAACTAATACCTACAGATATCTCCCTTCAGATGGCTGACAAGTCAACCGCCGTTCCGATAGGTATTTGTGAGGATGTTCCCGTAGAAGTTGCTAATTGTTTGATTCTCACTGATTTTGTTGTGCTTGACATGCCCGAGGATGGGAGCATGTCCATTATTCTTGGTAGACCTTTTCTTAACACCGCAGGTGCTATTATTGATTGCAATAAAGGGAAGGTTACCTTCCATGTGAATGATAAAGAACACACGGTGTATTTTCCAAAGAAGACCGACAGGAGGCATGGCCTCAACTCTATAGAAAATATCGAGACCGTGAAAATTGGAGAATGGGACTGTCCACTACATGTGCATCACAAATACAAAACTATCATGGTGGGGACAATGTCCATCAAAGTAAAGGTTCAGTGATTACTTCGTAAGAGGCGAGACTTTTTACTCTATATATCGCCTGTTTGTTGGTAAGACTTGATCAACCTTACTAGTAAACATGTTTTATATAGACAAAAAGTTGAGCTTGTTATGTTTTCATTTGTTTTTGTTTTTGTCTACTTGCTGTACCAAGTATTTATGTTTTGAAGCGTCACAATACTACTAACTGCTTCAAGTTTTCAGAGAGTTTCGCAGCTTTTTGAACTTCGAAAAATTTTCAACAGTGAAGTTTTCAGAAAAATTCCAGAAAAATAAAAATAAAAATTTCCACGTCGGGAATGACCCAGAGAGACCTGGGGCCAGCCAGGGGGACCCACTAGTAGCCCAGGCGGCCAGCTGGCGCGGCCTAGCCCCTGGCCGCGCCCACAGGGCGCCTGGGGCCCACAAGGCCCCCCTCCAGGTATGTCTTCTTCCTCCCTCTCTCTTTTTCTCCAAAAACACGAGTTCTGCACTTGTTCTTGTGTTCTTGCTGTTCTTGGAGGCGATTCTTCGATCTCTCTCTACAGCCCATCATTTGAGCTGAGATTTTGAACAAATACTCCCTGGTATGTGACTCCTCCACCCCTCCAATTAGATTTCTGATTGGTGGCTTCATTTGTGAGTATTTAGTAGTTCTTGGTGCTGTATAGATGAGCTTGCATGCATGTGTAGAAAGTTATTTTCCAAGTTTTGATGCAAGTTTATGCCTTGGGCAAGTGAGTTGAGTAGTTTGCCTTAACTCACCTTGTTTTAATCCTCGTTTTTGTAAATTGCCAAAAATTTCAGAAATGAGTTTGTTAGGAAGGGCAAAAGGGTGGCTTGAGAAGAGGAGGCCCGCACACTCCGATCGAGTTACTAGAGCCGCAGCTTCACCCTCGACTGCTAGGGTGAGCTATAATGAAGATCATGTGCCCCAGGAGTTGTTGGAAGACACAAGTCCAGCACGTGCTATGACGTTTCCATGTGATGAATTCCTTGAAGCTGCGGGAATCAAGGATGAGTTTTATAATCTTTGTGCTAATGCAGGTCTGACACGGCTCGTCACGTGCCGTGTTACTCAGTATCAAAAACTCACCTCCAGTTTCATTAACAGTTTTAGATATAATCCTAATTCAGGTGCTATTGAGTTTAAAATTTAGAATGATCTTATCACCATGACTTTGGGAAAGTTTTGTGAAATAATAGGTGTGCCAAACGCTGGGAGGACGACTAGGATGGCCACTCAGCCCTCCGAGCTGAAAACCGTCATCAACTCTCTCTGCAGCATGGGTACGAGGGATATTCATCGGTCGAAGATCTCCAGCATCTTATTTCCTCACCTCAGGTATTTTGCATATTATGTTGCTAGAGGGGTGTTAGCTCGTGACAACACGAGCAACATTTCTGCTCCGGATATTGCTATCCTGGCAGCAGCCCTCTCAGGGAGGTCTGATTATAATCTGGGTGCCTTAATTGCTCGACGCCTTGCTATTAACGGTAACAAGGGAGACTTATATGGTGGCGTTTATGCCACACTTATCTTAGAACATCTTGGAGGCACCCCACACCCTGATGATAATCCTTTTACTTATTTAAGCTTTGATCTTGCTGCTATGAAAAGGCATAAGTTTGTTACCATGGCTTCTGAGCTGGATAATCTTGTTTATATCTTGCGTTTCGGAACTACCGCGGAACGCGAGATCCGTCTACCTGCACCTCTTTTGTTTGATTTTTTCTCGCAGGAACGGATGGTCCTTTGATGTTGTCTAGTTCGATGAGTTCATGGCCCAGTATCAGTTTCATAACCCCATGGAGGGGGTTGTGCCCGACGAGGAGGAGCACGGCGAGTTACCACCTTTTCAGGGAGATACCGCCACTGAGTTTGGTGAAGGGTCTTCCTCTGCTTGGCGTAGGGACCCTTCCTCGTGGGAGACCCCGAGGAGTTCGGTATACGCGCCGGCATCCTTCTACGACCCTTGGACTCACCACCATACCCCCGGAGCAGGAGGCTCCTGGGGGCAGTAGCTGCTACCAACTTAGGCCAAAAGCCTAAGCTTGGGGGAGTACGTTCCCCTCTCACTTTTCCGTTGTATTATCCGTTTTATTCGCTTTGATCTTTTCGAAGTTTTTGCCCGTTCTTCTTTATTTCTCTCTTTGCAAAAACAACAAAAAGATTTTCTCTTTCTTTTGCTTTCGTTCAACCTTTGAAATAATCCAAAAAGATTTCCTTTTTTCTCTTTAGTTTGCTTTGTTTTCAGAGTTCAGCTCGAGTCCGTGATGGCATTTAATTATATTTCCTACGTTCGATCGTGCAAGTGACGAGGCAGTAATGACGAAGATCGACTGAAGGGAAGCAACAAGGAAGACCGGTATGAACTCTTCTTGTTTCTACTTTTGTACATATGCGTGTACTTATGATCTAGAGACCAGCTTGTAGCGACATAGTGCTATGTTTACAATGCTCTTCCAGTGGTTCATGCTTTACTTGTGGCTAGTCTCGAATAGCTAGAGTATATAATGTATTATTGAAATGATCTACATGCATTGCATTGCTCATAGTTCGGTATACTAAGGTGGTATTTCCCTTTAGAGAATTTTTGGATTGACTTGGCACATGTTTACACATATTTAAGACTAAAAAGTCTGCTCTGCCTTGATGATCTTTGAGTTTCAGAATAGTTATATCACTTTCAGGCCCGATACAATGTTGCTTTGTCGCTCTGCATGATTATGGCCGTTATTGCTCTCTAGTTGGTCGCTTCCCAGTCTTTTGCTAACCTCCACCTGTACTAAGCAGACTGACTGCTTGTGCATCCAAAATCCTTAAACCTGTTATGCCATATGAGTCCACCATACCTTCCTATACATGGTATTTACCTGCCATTCCTAACGAAGACTTTCGTGTACCATCTCGAAATTAATCAAAAGCATTTCTCTTTTTGTGCCTCTGTTTCAGCTCATGAGGAAGTAGTAGTTAATTCATGATCTTTTTAAGTTGGACAAGTTTCACCCCTGGATTGCATGTCTAATGTGCAAACCCCTAATATGAGAAGGAACTGGCACAGAGTGCGCCCGGCTCATAAAAGATAATACAACAAACAAACCCTCCTTCACGCTTTGTTCATGAGAAATCAGAAATCTTTGGCAGTGATAAACAAAGGAGATTAAGAGGATGTGATCGTCCTCATGCGGGAGCCGTTCCTCGAGACTTGTCCAGCTCAAGAAGTGATTGAGTTATCTGCTAGCATTCGTTGACGAAATATGCACCTCTCAAAAACGTTTTTACCTTTGTTTTTAAAACCAAGAGCTCTGGTACATGTTTTGTATTTGTTTCCGACCACGGGTTTTCAACCTTGCCAACAAAAGCCACGGTTCGAGAGTCTCCACCTTCTTTCTTCAAAGCACCAACTAGGAGAGCATAATTGTCATTCTGAGTGTAATGTGCATTGTCCCAAAGTATTACATTGTCTTCTGCATCCTTGTGATATGATCTATTCTGAAATTCTTAGTTCTAGTCTCCTTTAAAACTCTGGAGGAGTTTCTGCATTTATGTTTTGCTTCACTCATGGAGGCTAGCGAGATACCACCCTAGCATGCTCAAGCTATGTGCAATGTAATCTTGTCTTGATTTTCAGTAATATATTATTTACTTTTAAGTATTTGTGATTGGTCACTTGAAAGAAGGATTGCTCCGTGCATTGTCCTCATAGTACTGTTTCAATACTTGTTAGGCTCTTTTCGTAGTACATGCTTATATACATCTAATGAAGCAAAAGAGTTTGTCAAAGTTTTATTTGTCGCGTCCAGTTCGTTAAACTGAATTGCTTGAGGACAAGCAATATGCTAAGCTTGGGGGAGTTGATACGTCTCAAACGTATCTACTTTTCCAAACACTTTTGATATTGTTTTGACCTCATTCTTGCATGATTTGAACTAAACTAACCCGGACTGACGCTGTTCTCAGCAGAGCTGCCTGTATGGTTTTATTGTGTGCAGGAAAACGGATTTTTAGGTATCTCAGAAAAATCCACGAAAAATCACAGAAAATCCACGCACCCGAAGGAACCCGGAGCCAGAAGAGGGGCCAGAGGGGGGCCAGGGGGGCCCCATGCGCCCTGGTGGCGCGGCCCACCCCCTGGCCGCGTCGGGGGGTCGCCTGGGTGGGCCCCACCTCCCCTGGTGCCCTACTTTGACTCGTATTTTAGCTCGTGACGGAGCAATCCCATATCAGAAGTTCTTTTCCCAGTTTTCATCGCGGAGCCGCCGCCACCCTCTGTTCTTCTTCGGGAGGGCTAATCTGGAGGCTGAATTGGCCTCCGGAGAGGGGAGATCATCGCCATCGTCATCATCATCACCACTCCATCATCCCTCCATGACTTCTCCTTCCATGTGTGAGTAATCCCCTGCTGTAGGCGAAGGGGATGGTAGGGATTGGATGAGTTAGATCATGTAATAGTTTGTCAGATCGTTGGGGGCATTTTTCCTATCATCTACTATGGTGTTTATCATCTTTGCTTCAACTTGTTATTCTTAATGCTTGTCACTTAGGGCCCGAGTGCCATGATTTCAGATCCGAACCATATGTGTTTGCATGAATATATTTGTGTTCTTGATCCTACCTATGAGTTGTTAGCACCTATTACGGTTCGGAACCGGCGATCCCAAAAGTGACAGCTTGGGACACCAAAGTGGATGGTCCGTAGTTTGAGGATTACATGTATCCATTGAGTTTATTGCTTTGTTCCGGTGCTCTCTGATAGGAGCACCTTAATCTCCATAAGTTCCTTTTGGCCCCGTTCGTAGCGGGCTGGTAGGACAAAAGATGTTGTGCAAGTTCTTATTGCAAGCACGCACAACTACCTACGGGATACATGCCTAATGTTTGATATTTGCCTAGATGATCATTACTTTTCCGTGTGCCGTGCCCCAAGTTAGAATCATGATATATCTCATCCATGCAGCGCCCAACCATCCGTCTCCCTAGCCTACAGTGTTTTAAATCCTGCTGGTCACTAGTCGCTACTTTTGCTATTTAATTTTGCTATTTACTCTTGCTATTTACTTTTGCTGTTTACTTTTACTATCACTATTATCACTATCATATCACTGTTACCACTTATCTTTTGTTGCAAGTAAGTATATTTCAGGTGCGGTTGAATTGACAACTCAACTGTCAAAGCTTATAAATACTCTTTGGCTCCCCGTGTGTTGAATCAATAAATTGGGTTATTCTTACCCGCGAAGACTATCTCGATCCCTTACGGTTGAGGGTTATCAAATGCCCAGGATGGGACTATACCTCCTTTGTGTCGAGGCACGACTTAAAGGTATAAGCCCATTCTGGAATGATCTCAAGTTTGGTATCTTTGCACGACTCATGTAAAAGAGGGATTAAATTGCAAAAGGAGATAGTTGGCTTACACTCGCCACTTCACACAATCATTACATAAGCATAACATCATTCAGAACATCACAGCCCATCTAAGGGTAAGATCCAAAAGACAAGATACCAAACATAACGTTAAACCACAGGTATAGATCGAATCCTAGTAGAAACCACTACTGATCGTCGAAAACGTCACAAGCATACGGCCACTCTCTTCATCGAGCTCCCAGGGAAGTACTTGAACCAGCTCCTGCATCAATCTCGGCTTAACCTGCATTTGGTGTTGTAGTATCTGTGAGCCACGAGGACTCAGCAATCCCATAACCATGGGTATCAAGACTAGAAAAGCTTTGAGGGTAGGAAGAGGTAAAGTGGTGAGGTTGCAGCAGCGGCTAAGCATAATATGGTGGCTAACTTACGAGTACAAGAATAAGATGAGCATATACGCAAACGGTCGCAACTAGTAGTGATCGCTAAAGATCCTGAACTACATACGAGTCAAACATAACCCCACCATGTTCTCTTCTCAAAGTGAAAAGAGACAGTCACGGTTACTCACACCAGTTGTGTATTTTACTTCAGATCATCTGTCAAGTTTTCTACAAACGGACATTAACAAATTCCAATCTGCCACATAACCGCGGGCACGGCTTTCGAAAGATCATAACCCTGCAGGGGTGTCCCAACTTAGCCCATCACAAGCTCTCACGATTAGGTGAAGCGATAAATATAATATCATCACTCCTTATCTTAGGGAAATCTGATCAGGCTCGGCATCCCGGTGCACAAGACATTTCGACAATGGTAAAACTAGTCCAGCAAGACCTCCCGGCGTGCCGACACCTTGATAGTAGCCGCGCGTATCTCGTCTCAGGCCACAACCGGATAGGTGATCCTACGAGTAAAACCAAACCTCGAGTTTCCGCGTGGAGGCCCCGCAGTCACCCCATTCGGGACCAACACCATCAGCACTGGCCCCCCTACTATGTAGAAAAGAATCTCCAAGGAGCGTCCCCCTTATGCAATTTAATTAATTAATTAAGTTATTATGAGGCAAATTAAAACCAATGTTGGGCCTTGCTGGAGGAGTTTTATTCAAAGTCGAACTGTCAAGGGGTCCCCATCCACCCATCGTGTAAGGAACACAAAATCAAGGAACATAATGCCGGTTTATTGGCGCCTAAGGTGGCATGAGTGGAACAAAACACCGAGCAAAAGGCCAAGCCTTCCACCCATGCCCAGTATATAGGTGTGTTAATAATAATTATAGATATTGTGATATTCCAACAACAAGTTCCCACCTGGAACGATCTTCATCTTCACCTGCATCTAACAACTCTATAAGAGGGGCTGAGCAAGCGGGTAACATAGCCAAACAGTGGTTTTGCTAGGAAGGTGTCAAAAGTTAGAGGTTTCATGGCAACAAGGAGAGGCTGACATAAAAGATGGGTAGCGCGACATGTAACGATAGCATCGAGACAACTAAGCATGGCAATGGTAGTAAAGGTATCCAAGGGTATGATCATCTTGCCTGGGATTCCGCGAGGGAGAAGAACAAGTCCATGAAGTAGACGGAGCAACAAAGTCGAGCGAATCCTCAAAACTCCGGAACGAAACCGAAGCTAACAAGAGAAGCAACCGGAAAGAAGCAATCAACACGGTGAACACACTAGCATAAACATGGCACACGATGCACATCCAAGTATGATGCATGTCCGGTTTAATTATGCATGGCATGGCAAAGTGCACAAACAACACTACGAGTTAAGTGGAGCTCAATATGCAACGAGTTGCATATTGACGAAACACCACATTTTAACTATTTAAATGACTCTCGTTTATTTACAAGACAAGATTAAATGTTTGTTAACATGGCAAGAGGTGAAGCATAATAAAACTACACTATTTAGACATTTTAAATGAGGCCGGAAATACCAACAACAATTCCGGGAAAAACCCCATAAGCATGTTTAGTAATTATAAGCAAACAACAATTAAACATTTTAAATGTTGTTAACATGATGCGGATGGCATGATCAAGTTTATGCAATTTAGTTAAACATTAACATGAAGAGATAAGAAGATGATAAGGAGTATTTGTCCCCGTGGTGGAAGGAAAAGGTGCCACGGCAACGATCCGAAAATGATACAACGGCAACATCTCGGTTCCGGTAACTCGTTGAGAGAGACCGGTGCAAAAGAAAAGATGATGTGAGCGAGCGAGACAAGATGAAAGGTGGGATGATCCCGTCACCGGGTTCCCATGGGTCGGCGACGAGGCAACCGAGGAGCATGACAAAAGACGATACGGGCACGGTGCACACAAGGGAAACATCTCATACAACACATGCATTCGACGGGTCATCGTCTCGGGGTTATACCTTCGAAGCGTTCGTTCTCGGAGGGGGGGGGGTCGAGATCGTAGAGGAAGTAGTCGTCGCGACGGTAGTGGTACACATTCGTCGTGGTACTTGGCGGTCTCGGTCTTGCCGGTCTCTGGACTGGCGACGGTAGTGGTACATGCACGTAGTGGGAAGTAGTTGTTCTCGTTCATAGTCGTACACGGGGCGACGGTAGTTGTACACGTTGGCGTTTTCGTTTTTGAAGAGGTACTTGTCGCGTCGTCTTGTGTCATCGTTCTCGTATCGTAGATGTTCACGTCATGTGTAGAGGTACTTATCGCATCGCCGTGTAGTCGTACTCAGGGCCCTTGAGGCATCGGTGTTAGTTGGACTTGCCGGTCTTGACGGTTCAAAGCAAAGCAACAGCAAGGACGGCCATGGCGGTCACGAGGCTGCCGGAGAAGTTGGCGGTGGCGTTCGCTGGCTTGAAGGTGAGCGATAGCTCCATCCGCAGGGGACTCGGCGACTCGCGCGAGGTTGATCCCATTTCCGAGCAGAACGAGGAGTAGGCGGCGGCGTAGGCGCTATCGCGGTGGCTCGTGCTCACTGACGCGGAGGAAGACAGCAGGAGGCGGTCGGCTTTAAGAAGAGCGGTGGCAGGGATGGCGCGGTGTCGCGCAGGGAGCTGCTCTCCCTGGAGCGAGGAGGAGAGGCCGGGGCGTCGGCTGCTGAAGATGGAGGCGCGTCGGGGCCGCTGGAGGGAGGATCGCCACGGCCGTGGAGGCGCTCGCCGGGGCTTGGGGCGGCCGGGAGAAGCAGCGGTGGCCATGCGGTGGCTCAACGAAGGAGCCACGGGGCGGGCTTCGGTGGCCTCGGCGATGCGGTGGCTCTGGTCGGCCTGAGGGAGGCGCCATGGCAGGTGGACGAGGCGTGCCGGCTCGGTGCTGGAGAGGAGGAGGTCGGCGTAGGGCCTCGGGAGGAAGAGGCGACCGAGGGGAGGCGCAGGGGGATCGATGGGGATCGAGTGCGTGTGCTGCGAGGGAGGAGAGGGACCGAGCGAGAGGAGATGGAGCGAGGGGAACGGGCGCTGGGGCGAGCGATGCTGGCGGCGCGATGGGGAGAGATCGAGAGGAAAGGCACGAGGGGATCGGGTGCTGGCTCGGGCTAGGGTTTAGTTAGGCAGGGGCGGCTGGGCCTAACTAGCTGGGCCAAGCTGTTGGTTGGGCCGGGCGGCTTGGAGCTATAAGGCCCAAGTGGGCTGGAATCTCTCTCTCCCTCTCTTCTAAAATAAAAAACAACATAGAGAAGAAAAGAGAGAGGAAAACAGAAAGGGGCACTTAGGGAAGGAATTCGCACAAGAGGTTAAATTCCTTGGACTTGCAAAAAGATGGGTATGTTCACAGAAAAATAGAAGTGGCAAGATTGCAGGAATTAAATTCAAACACGTTGAATATAATTCAAATGAGTGTGATAAACAAATGGGTGTTTGGTAGGTCCAAACAATGTTGAGGATTTTTGGTGGAGCTCCGGAAAGTGATGAAATAAATATGGGCAAGTTGGAGGGCAAGAATTGAGATAACAAAAGCATGGAATATTTTGCAAGTGTGATATGGTTAATTCCACATCAATGGAATATTTAATATAGCTCCCTACTACTATTGGGAGGCTTTCATATGTTATAAAGAGAAGTCACCTTCCCTCAATTTAGATGGACCGAAGGTCCACACGATTTATTTAGTTGAGAAGAAAAGATGAATGACATGATGGCATGATGACATGATGCAATGCAAAAAATAAATAACACAAGCACAAATGAAACACACGGGAGAACCCGGAACATCTGGAATCTTCTGGAATCTTCTGGGACGTCGGTCTTCGGGCGTCACAACTCTCCCACACTACCAGAGGATCTCACACCGAGATCCTAGAGATGGCACCGGATAAAAACGAAAAAAAGAGGTAAAACAAAGTTGCTTCTTTGACAGACGAGTGAAACCACGAGCCTTGAGAGGTTAAACAAGTTGAATACAGAATACAATGGAGATGAACGAAGATAAGAGCACTCCTTTAGAAAAGAGGAACAAGGAGCATTATGAGAACCTTGAAGGTTAGAAGACATGAAGCAAGAGCTTACGAACCAAAAGAATGTGAAACTGCAATGGTACAACCCAAGAATAAGAATGACATAATTTGGACAGCACTCCGTCTGAAAAATGGAAGGAAATGAACAAGAACTTGAGAAGATGGGATGATACTTGATGACAACAACAACACACAGCCTCTGGAACATTGAAAGAATGGCACAAGGGTAAGAAAGATTCAGACAGCACTCCGGTTAAAAGAGAGGCAAAACTTGATAAGATGAGAGAACTTGAATGAAGAATACAACACTCCGGTTAAACGATAAGCAAGGGAAAGAACATGATCTTGATAAAAAACGAGATGATGGTCAAAGAGAGCAATATCACAATGCCTCCAGAATAAAAGAATAGCATATAAATCAACGAAAGAAATGAATGGAGAAGAAAAGACAACTTCTCCGACAAATGAATATGAAAAATCATCCTTACGAAGAAGGGTTGAACGGAGTTGTTGAAAATAATCAATAACAAAAGAATAAGCTTGTTGTGGACTTATGGAAAACATCTCAAAACTATAAGGTGACCACCAGCCACTTACGAAACATTTGATTGGATTGAGATCAACAAGGAGATGAAAAACTTATTTCACCAGAAGGATAAATGAAGAACTTGGGTCATTTATAAGCACCATAATTAGCAACAATCCTTAGGAAAAGCTTTTAGGTGAAATACAGCCCAAGATTACTCCAACAAATGATTGAAGGGTTGAAAACATCTCCTGAACAAGGAAAAATGATGGTTTTAACTATCTCATTCTTGATAACTCTTGAATCATGAAACATGAAGGAATTATCAAGAATGACATAACACCATCTAAAAAGATAAGGGAGAAAGAATTGCAATTGGAAAGCATGAAGAAGAATGCTTGAGCTCCAACAAGAATGTTGATGAAGACTTCGAGGATGAATTAAATGATGATGAACCACCATGAAGAACTCCGGTAATTGAAGCGTGAGAAGTGAAAGATGAAAAGAATAAGATTCAAGGCCTGCGATGAATTAGATGGAGCTCCATGACAAGATAATTGAGAGAGTTTGGAACTCCAGAAGAAAAGATGAACAACCAATAATTTGATATCACGAAATCCAGATGAAGGAATTAAACACTTGGAAGGAACAAGAATAAGAATTATGTAATGAGTATCCTTCACCAATTTAAATTGATGACAACCAATGGATTTGGCATACTACTTATTCTCGTTGCAAAGAATTAAAGAGAGGTCTAGCACAACCTTGGATAAATCTTCAACGAACCACCGGTAGGAATATGAAAAGAACAAATGAATTAATACGATAACAAGGAAGAGTAACTTGAATGAACCACCGTAAGAATATGGAGATGAACGAAGAGACATCAATTAAGAATAGTTGGAGGAAGAAGTTGCAAACAGAGAACGAAGAAATATTCTGAAATGATGGCCTTCGGAGGATCACAAAGAAAAAAATTCATGAAAAATCTTGAGAGAACGGCCAAGATTTAAGAGAAACTCTTCTCCGATCTTCAAATCTGAGAAGACGATGAGATACACCACCATGAATTGTATAGGCACTCCGCAATGAAGAATTAAAAGGTTGAACCAATGATGAACAAGAATTGAAAGCGGTCTTGGAGAAGGCATGTGACTTATGGAAATCATTCTTACGTCACACTTTGAAAAGAATTTAAGTATAACTCCAGAAAATAGAAGAGTCAGGTAAGATCCTGGGAAAAGACCTGTGGGTTAGGGCCCACTCAAAAGAAATCACCATTGGAAAAGATTGCTTAAGAGATATTGCACCGGTTGAATTAAATGGCTTGAATAAGATAACAATCCTCAAAATAGCTTGACATGATTAAGAATGGAAACACGAATCTTCAGCACTCCGGATATGAATAGTAAGAGGAGAATGATTAATTGGTGCACCGGAATAAGAAAGCATTGTGAAATGAGGAAAAGGATAAGATCAACATCGAAATATTGAATTACATTCACCACCAGAATTTGAGAACAAAAGAATGATGAACTTGAAGCTCTTGAGCATCTTCACGATAAATCACCGGATAAGAAGATTGAAGGAAAAGAATGAAGAAATATCACATGAATAAAATGGATACTTCATTTGAGAATTACTTGCTCCAAGAAGAAGAAGGGTGGGGAAAACAAGACAACTTGAGATGAATGAAACATACACCGTTGAGAAAAAACTGAGAGTTGATCTTGCAGATGATGAAAAGATCGGATTAACTCGAAGCAAAGGACGCCGGTTGAGAAGAATTAACATGAAGATCTCGATGGTCAAGAAGAATTAGCACTCCCATTGAAATATGAGAACACCGCTTAGGAAGGTATGGAATCAACATTTGACATCGAAGCAACTCGAATACCAGAATCAAAACAAAAACAAAGGATAGATATGTTGCAACATAATCTTCACAATATCATTCGAACAGAGAATTGAACGAATGAATTCCGTAGGTACATCAACTTGTCGAGAAGCCACTTGGAGAACAAAAGGTAAATAAAAAGGAACAAGGAACAGATAGAACAAATACAAGATAGAAGCTTCGTTCCACATATTCGTGCTGAAAGCTCATGAAACGTGTTACAAAAGGGTTTTGCAATCCCCGGATCAGCATAGCCAAGGACCCTTTAAGATGCAACTCCCGATTGGAACAAGCCCATATAACCAATTCACTCAATGTAGAACCCCGAACTCCATATCATGCATTCGTTGGAAGAATGCCTAGAACTACTAGCTGAACCCCCCTATCAATTTCCGAAAGTTTCCAGTTATGCAATCAGGTGTTGGGGATACAGGGGAAGCACCGCGCACTCAACTCTAATCCTACATCCAGCTGTATCCATCCTTCAACACATAACCAGTTATTTTCGGAAACCGTTTACCTCGGACCTTCGAAACGCATCTACTATACAAGCTATGGCAATACTCCTGAACTACCTCCCCAGTACTGGGTGATGTCGGGGTTATCTTGCCAGTAACCGCATAGGAGAGTTTTCGATGTCGGCCGTCTTAAGTATTCTAGAACCGCTACGATATATTTGTGACGACAACACCTCGGAGCTCAACTCCCCGGGACACTGCCACAACCCCTAATGACAGGAGGCATCGAGAACAATGTTCTCGTCACAAAGACATCGAAACAATCCAAACAATACTCGCGTGATCCTAAAAAAAAATTTGGTGAATTTTCGAGAGTAGAAGAGATAAAAGTAATCGTCAGGAGTCCTCACCAGAGTGAAAAGAGATGAGGAGCAAAAGAAATCCTACTCTCCGATATATATATAGGACTCAAAACATTTTCAGTGTGTGCCTAGACTCAACCGTCAACGATTCGATCAATCAGTGGGGGCTTCTAGGTCGGAGAAGGCTCTGATACCAACTTGCAATGCCCAGGATGGGACTATACCTCCTATGTGTCGAGGCACGACTTAAAGGTATAAGCCCATTCTGGAATGATCTCAAGTTTGGTATCTTTGCACGACTCATGTAAAAGAGGGATTAAATTGCAAAAGGAGATAGTTGGCTTACACTCGCCACTTCACACAATCATTACATAAGCATAACATCATTCAGAACATCATAGCCCATCTAAGGGTAAGATCCAAAAGACAAGATACCAAACATAACGTTAAACCACAGGTCTAGATCGAATCCTAGTAGAAACCACTACTGTTCGTCGAAAACGTCACAAGCATACGGCCACTCTCTTCATCGAGCTCCCAGGGAAGTACTTTAACCAGCTCCTGCATCAATCTCGGCTTAACCTGCATCTGGTGTTGTAGTATCTGTGAGCCACGAGGACTCAGCAATCCCATAACCATGGGTATCCAGACTAGCAAAGCTTTGAGGGTAGGAAGAGGTAAAGTGGTGAGGTTGCAGCAGCGGCTAAGCATAATATGGTGGCTAACTTACGAGTACAAGAATAAGATGAGCATCTACGCAAACGGTCGCAACTAGTAGTGATCGCTAAAGATCCTGAACTACATACGAGTCGAACATAACCCCACCGTGTTCTCTTCTCAAAGTGAAAAGAGACAGTCACGGTTACTCACACCAGTTGTGTGTTTTACTTCGGATCATCTGTCAAGTTTTCTACAACCGGACATTAACAAATTCCAATCTACCACATAACCGCGGGCACGGCTTTCGAAAGATCATAACCCTGCAGGGGTGTCCCAACTTAGCCCATCACAAGCTCTCACGATTAGCTGAAGCGATAAATATAATATCATCACTCCTTATCTTAGGGAAATACGATCAGGCTCGGCATCCCGGTGCACAAGACATTTCGACAATGGTAAAACTAGTCCAGCAAGACCTCCCGGCGTGACGACACCTTGATAGTAGCCGTGCGTATCTCGTCTCAGGCCACAACCGGATAGGTGATCCTACGAGTAAAACCAAACCTTGAGTTTCCCTGTGGTGGCCCCGCAGTCTCCCCATTCGGGACCAACACCATCAGCACTGGCCCCCCTGCTATGTAGAAAAGAACCTCCAAGGAGCGTCCCCCTTATGCAATTTAATTAATTAATTAAGTTATTATGAGGCAAATTAAAACCAATGTTGGGCCTTGCTGGAAGAGTTTTATTCAAAGTCGAACTGTCAAGGGGTCCCCATCCACCCATCGTGTAAGGAACGCAAAATCAAGGAACATAATGCCGGTTTATCGGCGCCTAAGGTGGCATGAGTGGAACAAAACACCGAGCAAATGGCCAAGCCTTCCACCCATGCCCAGTATATAGGTGTGTTAATACTAATTATAGATATTGTGATATTCCAACAACAAGTTCCCACCTGGAACGATCTTCATCTTCGCCTGCATCTAACAACGCTATAAGAGAGGCTGAGCAAGCGGGTAACATAGCCAAACAGTGGTTTTGCTAGGAAGGTGTCAAAACTTAGAGGTTTCATGGCAACAATGAGAGGCTGACATAAAAGATGGGTAGCGCGACATGTAACGATAGCATCGAGACAACTAAGCATGGCAATGGTAGTAAAGGTATCCAAGGGTATGATCATCTTGCCTGGGATTCCGCGAGGGAGAAGAACAAGTCCATGAAGTAGACGGAGCTACAAAGTTGAGCGAATCCTCACAACTCCGGAACGAAACCGAAGCTAACAAGAGAAGCAACCGGAAAGAAGCAATCAACACGGTGAACACACAAGCATAAACATGGCACACGATGCAGATCCAAGTATGATGCATGTCCAGTTTAATTATGCATGGCATGGCAAAGTGCACAAACAACACTACAAGTTAAGTGGAGCTCAATATGCAACGAGTTGCATATTGACGAAACACCACATTTTAATTATTTAAATGACTCTCGTTTATTTACAAGACAAGATTAAATGTTTGTTAACATGGCAAGAGGTGAAGCATAATAAAACTACACTATTTAGACATTTTAAATGAGGCCGGAAATACCAACAACAATTTCGGGAAAAACCCCATAAGCATGTTTAGTAATTATAAGCAAACAACAATTAAACATTTTAAATGTTGTTAACATGATGCGGATGGCATGATCAAGTTTATGCAATTTAGTTAAACATTAACATGAAGAGATAAGAAGATGATAAGGAGTATTTGTCCCCGTGGTGGAAGGAAAAGGTGCCACAGCAACGATCCGAAAATGATGCAACGGCAACATCTCGGTTCCGGTAACTCATTGAGAGAGAACGGTGCAAAAGAAAAGATGGTGTGAGCGAGCGAGAAAAGATGAAAGGTGGGATGATCCCGTTACCAGGTTCCCACGGGTCGGCGACGAGGCAACCGAGGAGCATGACAAAAGACGATACGGGCACGGTGCACACAAGGGAAATATCTCATACAACACATGCATTCGACGGGTCATCGTCTCGGGGTTATACCTTCGAAGCGTTCGTTCTCGGAGGGGGGGTCGAGATCGTAGAGGAAGTAGTCGTCGCGACGGTAGTGGTATACATTCGTCGTGGTACTTGGCGGTCTCGGTCTTGCCGGTCTCGGGACTGGCGACGGTAGTGGTACATGCACGTAGTGGGAAGTAGTTGTTCTCGTTCGTAGTCGTACACGGGGCGACGGTAGTTGTACACGTTGGCGTTTTCGTTTTCGAAGAGGTACTTGTCGCGTCGTCTTGTGTCGTCGTTCTCGTATCGTAGATGTTCACGTCACGTGTACAGGTACTTGATGCATCGCCGTGTAGTCGTACTCAGGGCCCTTGAGGCATCGGCGCTAGTTGGACTTGCCGGTCTTGACGGTTCAAAGCAAAGCAGCAGCAAGGACGGCCATGTCGGTCACGAGGCTGCCGGAGAAGTTAGCGGTGGCGTTCGCCGGCTTGAAGGTGCGCGACAGCTCCATCCGCAGGGGACTCGGCGACTCGCGCGAGGTTGATCCCGTTTCCGAGCAGAACGAGGAGTAGGTGGCGGCGTAGGCGCTGTCGCGGTGGCTCTTGCTCGCCGACGCGGAGGAAGACAGTAGGAGGCGGTCGGCTTGAAGAAGAGCGGTGGCAAGGACGACGCGGGGTCGCGCAGGGAGTTGCTCTCCCTGGAGCGAGGAGGAGAGGCCAGGGCGTCGGCTGCTGAAGATGGAGGCGCGTCGGGGCCACTGGAGGGAGGATGGCCGCGGCCGTGGAGGCGCTCGCCGGGGCTTGGGGCGGCCGGGAGGAGCAGCGGTGGCCATGCAGTGGCTCAACGAAGGAGCCACGGGGTGGGCTCCGGTGGCCTCGGCGATGCGGTGGCTCTGGTCGGCCGGAGGGAGGCGCCATGGCAGGCGGACGGGGCGCGCCGGGCTCGGTGCTGGAGAGGAGGAGGTCGGCGCAGGGCCTCGGGAGGAAGAGGCGACCGAGGGGAGGCGCAGGGGGATCGATGTGGATCGAGTGCGTGCGCTGCGAGGGAGGAGAGGGACCGAGCGAGAGGAGATGGAGCGAGGGGAACGAGCGCTGGGGCGAGCGATGCTGGCGGCGCGATGGGGAGAGATCGAGAGGAAAGGGACGAGGGGATCGGGTGCTGGCTCGGGCTAGGGTTTAGTTAGGCAGGGGCGGCTGGGCCTAACTAGTTGGGCCTAGCTGTTGGTTGGGCCGGGCGGCTTGGAGCTATAAGGCCCAAGTGGGCTGGAATCTCTCTCTCCCTCTCTTCTAAAATAAAAAACAACATAGAGAAGAAAAGAGAGAGGAAAACAGAAAGGGGCACTTAGGGAAGGAATTCGCACAAGAGGTTAAATTCCTTGGACTTGCAAAAAAAAAAATGGGTATGTTCACAGAAAAATAGAAGTGGCAAGATTGCAGGAATTAAATTCAAACACGTTGAATATAATTCAAATGAGTGTGAGAAACAAATGGGTGTTTGGTAGGTCCAAACAATGTTGAGGATTTTTGGTGGAGCTCCGGAAAGTGATGAAATAAATATGGGCAAGTTGGAGGGCAAGAATTGAGATAACAAAAGCATGGAATATTTTGCAAGTGTGTTATGGTTAATTCCACATCAATGGAATATTTAATACAGCTCCCTACTACTATTGGGAGGCTTTCATATGTTATAAAGAGAAGTCACCTTCCCTCGATTTAAATGGACCGAAGGTCCACACGATTTATTTAGTTGAGAAGAAAAGATGAATGACATGATGGCATGATGACATGATGCAATGCAAAAAATAAATAACACAAGCACAAATGAAACACACGGGAGAACCCGGAACATCTGGAATCTTCTGGAATCTTCTGGAATCTTCTGGGACGTCGATCTTCGGGCGTCACACTTTTCCTAGTAATTCCTCTAATAATTATGGTAATTCCTACAACAACTCTCATGGAAATTTTTATAAGATGCCCTCTGAATTTGAGGCTAGTGTTAAACAGTTTATGAATTCGCAAAATAATTTCAATGCTTTGCTTGAAGAAAAATTGCTTAAGATTGATGAGTTGGCTAGGAACGTGGATATAATTTGTCTTGATGTTGATTCTTTGAAACTTAGATCTATTCCACCTAAGCATGATATCAATGAGTCTCTCAAAGCCATGATAATTTCCATTGATGAGTGCAAAGAAAGAACCGTTAGGATGCATGCTAAATGAGATTGCTTTGTGAAAATGTGTTCTTCTAGTTCTCATGATAATAAAGATGAAGATCTGAAAGTGATTGATGTGTCTCTTATTAAATCCTTGTTCTCTAGTATGAATCTTGATAAAGATGGGACTGTAGATGAGTCTGCTTTAGTTAAAAGGCGTCCCAATGATTCGGAGTTTTTAGATCTTGATGCTAGAACTGTTAAAAGTGGGATTGAAGAGGTCAAAACTTTACATAGCAATGAACCCACTATCTTGGATTTAAAGGGATTCAATTATGATAATTGCTCTTTAATAGATTGTATTTCCTTGTTGCAATCCGTGCTAAATTCTTCGCATGCTTTTACCAAAACATAGTTGATGTTTTAATGCAATCTTATGAAGAAAAGCTTGAATTAGAAGTTTTTATCCCTAGAAAACTTTATGATGAGTGGGAACCTACTATTAAAATTAAGATTAAAGATCATAAATGTTTTGCTTTGTGTTATTTGGGTGCAAGTGTTTCCACAATTCCAAAAGCTTTGTGTGATATGTTAGGTTTCCATGAACTTGATGATTGTTCTTTAAATTTGCATCTTGCGTTTTCTACCATTAAGAAACCTATGGGAAGGATTAATGATGTTATTCTTGTTGCAAATAGTAATTATGTGCCCGTAGATTTCATCGCTCTTGATATAGATTGCGAACATACATGTCCTATTATTCTTGGTAGACCTTTCCTTCGAACAATTGGTGCAATTATTGATATGAAGGAAGGAAATATTAGGTTCCACTTTCCCTTAAGGAAAGGCATGGAAAACTTTCCTGGAAAGGAAATCAAATTACCTTATGAATCTATTACAAGATCCACTTATGGATTGCCTACCAAAGATGTCAATACCTAGATCTATTCTTGTATCATGCCTAGCTAGGGCCGTTAAACGATAGCGCTTGTTGGGAGGCAACCCAATTTTATTTTCTTTGTTTTTGCTTATGTATAGTAATAAATATTTCATCTAGCTTCTGGTTAGATGTGATTTTGTGTTTTTTTTGTGTTTGTGCCAAGTAGAACCTTTGGGAAGACTTGGGTTAAGTTTATGCGATAATGCTGTAGAAAACGTAAACTTTAGCGCTCACGAGATTAGCTACCATTTTTATTGGAGAGTGCTTTTAAGTTGATTATTTTAGAAGATGATTAATAGAAAAATTACTCACGTCCACCAATTTATTTCAATGTTTTTAGAGTTACAGAAGTATTCGAAAGTTACAGATTGCTACAGACTGTTCTGTTTTTGACAGATTCTGTTTTTCGTGTGTTGTTTGCTTATTTTGACGAATCTATAGTAGTATCGAGCATATGAATCATAGACAAGTTGGAATACAGTAGGTTTAACACCAATATAAACAAATAATGAGTTCATTACTGTACCTTTGAGTGGTGGTTTGTTTACTTATACTAACGGAGCTCACGAGATTTTTGTTAAGTTTTGTGTTGTGAAGTTTTCAAATTTTGGGTAAGGATTTGATGGAATATGGAACAAAGAGTGGCAAGAGCCTAAGCTTGGGGATTCCCAAGGCACCCCAATGTAAAATTCAAGGAAAACCAAAAGCCTAAGCTTGAGGATGCCCCGGGAAGGCATCCCCTCTTTCGTCTTCATCCATCGGTAACTTTACTTGAGGCTATATTTTTATTCACCACATGATATGTGTTTTGCTTGGAGCGTCATGTATGATTTGAGTCTTTTCTTTTTAGTTTACCACAATCATCCTTGCTGGACACACCTTTTGAGAGAGATACACATGAATTGGAATTTATTAGAATACTATATGTGCTTCACTTATATCTTTTGAGCTAGATAGTTTTGCTCTAGTGCTTCACTTATATCTTTTAGAGCACGTTGGTAGTTTTATTTTGTAGAAATTATTGATCTCTCATGGTTCACTTATATCTTTTTGAGAGTCTTTTAGAACAGCATGGTAATGTGCTTTGGTTATAAAATTAGTCCTAATATGATAGGCATCCAAGATGGGTATAGTAAAAACTTTCATATAAAGTGCATTGAATATTATGAGAAGTTTGGTACTTGATGATTGTTTTGAGTATGAGGATGGTGATATTAAAGTCATGCTAGTAGAGTAGTTGTGAATTTGAGAAATACTTGTGTTGAGGTTTGCAAGTCCCTTGGCATGCACGTATGGTAACCATTGCGTAACAACTTTGAAGCATGATGTATTTCATTGAGCGTCATCCTTTGTGTGGGGGTCGGGATCGCATGATGGTTAACTCCTACCAACCCTTCCCCTAGGAGCATGCGCGTAGTACTTTGTTTTGATGACTTGTAGATTTTTGCAATAAGTATGTGAGTTATTTATGACTAATGTTGAGTCCATGGATTATACGCACTCTCACCCTTCCACCATTGCTAGCCTCTCTTGTACCGCACAACTTTTGCCGGTACCATACACCCACCATATACCTTCCTCAAAACAGCCACCATACCTACCTATCATGGAATTTCCATAGCAATTCCGAGATATATTGCCATGCAACTTAACACCATTCCGTTCATATGACACGCTTCATCATTGTCATATTGCCATGCATGATCATGTAGTTGATATCGTATTTGTGGCTAGGCCACCATGCCTAGTTTTTCATACATGTCACTCTTGATTCATTGCACAGCCCGGTACACCGCCGAGGCATTCATATAGAGTCATACTTTGTTCTAGTATCGAGTTGTAATATCGAGTTGTAAATCAATCGAAGTGTGATCATTATCATTATTAGAGCATTGTCCCAAAGCAAAAAAATAAAAAAAGAAAGGCCCAAAAAAAAGAAAAAAAGAAGAAAAAAAGAAAAAAGAAGAAAATAAAAAAGGGGACAATGCTACTAACTTTTTCCACACTTGTGCTTCAAAGTAGCACCATGATCTTCATGATAGAGAGTCTCTTGTTTTTTCACTTTCATATACTAGTGGGAATTTTCATTATATAACTTGGCTTGTGATAACCCACAAGTGTAGGGGATCGCAACAGTTTTCAAGGGTAAACTATTCAACCCAAATTTGTTGATTCGACACAAGGGGAGCCAGAGAATACTCTTAAGTATTAGCAGCTGAGTTGTCAATTCAACCACAACTAGAAACTTAGTATCTGCAGCAAGGTAATTTAGTACGAAAGTAATATGGAAACAGTGGTAACAGCAATAAAAGTAACGGTAGTGTTTTTGTAGTGTTTGTAATAGCTGCAGCGGAAAAGTAAATAAGCAACAAGCAATATGTGAAAAGCTTGTAGGCTTTGGATCGGTGATGGAGAATTATGTCGGATGCGATTCTTCATGTAAAAGTTATAACCTAGGGTGACACAAAACTAGCGCTAGTTCATCAATGTAATGTAGGCATGTATTCCAAATATAGTCATACATGCTTATGGAAAAGAACTTGCATGCCATCTTTTGTCCTACCATCCCATTGCAACGGGGTCCTAGTGGAAACTAAGGTATATTAAGGCCTCTTTTTAATAGAGTACCGGACCAAAGCATTAACGCATAGTGAATACATGAACTCCTCAAACTACGGTCATAACCGGGAGTGGTCCCGATTGTTGTCACTTCGGGGTTTCCGGATCATAACACATAGTAGGTGACTATTGACTTGCAAGACAGGATCAAGAACACATATATATTCACGAAAACATAATAGGTTCAGATCTGAAATCATGGCACTCGGGCCCTATAGTGACAAGCATTAAGCATGGCAAAGTCATAGCAACATCAATCTTAGAACATAGTGGATACTAGGGATCAAACCCTAACAAAACTAACTCGATTACATTGTAAATCTCATCCAACCCATCACCGTCCAACAAGCCTACGATGGGATTACTCACGCACGGCGGTGAGCATCATGGAATTGGTGATGGAGGAAGGTTGATGATGACGATGGCGACGATCTCCACTCTTCAGAGCCCCGAACGGACTCCAGATTAGCCCTCCCAAGAGAGATTAGGGCTTGGCGGTTGCTCTGTATCGTAAAACGCGATAATTTTTCCTCTCCGATTTTTTCCTCCCCGAAAGTGAATATATGGAGTCCGGGGGTACGTCGGTGGAGCAACAGGGGGCCCATGAGGCAGGGAGCGCGCCCAGGGGGAGGGGGCGCGCCCCCACCCTCATGGACAGGTTGTGGGCCCCCTGGCATGGATCTTTGCGTAGATATTTTTATATTTTCCAAAATAATTCTTCGTTGATTTTCAGGTCATTCCGAGAACTTTTATTTCTGCACAAAAATAACACCATGGCAATTCTGCTGAAAAACAGCGTCAGTCCGGGTTAGTTCCATTCAAATCATGCAAGTTAGAGTCCAAAACAAGGGCAAAACTGTTTTGAAAAGTAGATACGTCGGAGACGTATCAACTCCCCCAAGCCTAAACCTTTGCTTGTCCTCATGCAATTCAGTTGATAAACTGAAAGTGATAAAGAAAAACTTTGACAAACTCTGTTTGCCCTTGTTGTTATAAATATGTAAAGCCAACATTCAAGTTTTCAGCAAAGATCATGAACTAACCACATTCACAATAACTTTCAGGTCTCTGTACTCATATCAATGGCATAATCAACTAGGGAGCAATAATAATAAACCTCGGATGACAACACTTTCTCAAATCAATAATGATATGATATAATAAGATGGTATCTCGCTAGCCCTTTTTGAGACCGCAAAACATAAATGCATAGCACCTTTAAAGATCAAGGACTGACTAGACATTGTAATTCATGGTAAAAGAGATCCTGTCACGATCATATCAATGCAAATTAATAGCAATACATGCAAATGATAGTGATGCTCTTCAACTGGTGCTCTTTAATAAGAGGATGATGAGTCAGCATAAAAGTAAATAGATAGGCCCTTCATAGAGGGAAGCGGGGATTTGTAGAGGTGCTTGAGCTCGATTTTTGAATAGAGATGAATAATATTTTGAGTGGCATACTCTCATTGTCAACATAACAACCAAGAATCTCAATATCTTCCATGCTACACACATTATAGGCGGTTCCCAAACTGAATGGTAAAGTTTATACTCCCCAACCACCAACAAGCACTCTCCACGGCTAGCCCAAAACAACGGGTACCGTCGAAACCAGCAATAGCCCCGGGGGAGTTTTGTTTAATTATTATGATTTGAGCATGCGACTGGGCATCCCGATTACCAGCCATTTTCTCATGAATGATGAGCGGAGTCCACTCATCGTGAGAATAACCTACCTAGCATGGAAGATATAGACATCCCTAATTGATACATGAGCTGTTCGAGTATACAAAACATAATTTCATTTGAAGGTTTATAGTTTGGCACATACAAATTTACTTGGAACGACAGGTAAATACCGCCTATAGGAAGGTATGTCGGACTCATATGGAATAACTTTGGGGTTTATGGAAGTGGATGCACAAGCAGTATTCCCGATTAGTACAGGTGAAGGCTAGAAAGAGTCTGGGAAGCGACCAGCTAGAGAGCGATAACAGTCATGAACATGCATTAAAATTAATCAACAATGAATGCAAACATGAGTAGGATATAAATCACCATGAACATAAATATCGTGGAGGCTATGTTGATTTTGTTTCAACTACATGCGTGAACATGTGCCAAGTCAAACCACTTGAATCGTTCAATGGAGGATACCACCCTATCATACCACATCACAACCATTTTAATATCATGTTGGCACGCGAGATAAACCATTATAAACTCCTAGCTAATTAAGCATGGCATAAGTAGCTATGATCTCGAATTGTCATTGCAAGCATGTTTCATTCATAACAAGCTGAATCAGGAACGATGAACTATCATATTTACAAAAACAAGAGAGGTCGAGTTCATACCAGCTTTTATCATCTCAATTAGTTCATCATATATCATCATTATTGCCTTTCACTCGCACGACCGAATGGCGTGGATAATAATAATAGTGCACGTGCATTAGACTAAGCTGGAATCTGCAAGCATTTAATACAAGAGAGAAGACAAGGTAATATGGATCAAGGTTAAATTAACAATAAAGCATATGAGAGCCACTAAGCATTTTCAATCATGGTCTTCTACTCTTGACCCCCAAAGAAAAGAAAAGAAACTATTTACACGGGAAAGCTCCCAACAAGAAAAAGAAGAACGGGAAATCTTTTTGGGTTTTCTTTTAGTTACTACTACTACAAGCAAGGAAAGTAGACTAGATAAAAACTACAACTAATTTTTTTCTTAAGGTTTTTCTAGCACGTAAGAAAAAGACTAAGAAAAATAATTGAAACTAGCATGGATAGTACAATGAAAGAGTGTGAGCACCGACGACTAGAATAAGTGTGTGAACATGAATGTAAGGTCGGTGAGAAACACGTACTTCCCCAAGCTTAGGCTTTTGGCCTAAGTTAGTCTATGTCCACAGATCGAAGCTACTCTCTCCGGTATACTGAGAAGTGTCCTCTGGTAGGCAAGCTCATCCGGATCCCACCCATAAACATACTGACGGTAAGGGTCAAGTGGTGGCTCCGGCTCAGGCTCTGAAGCTTGTGCCTGGCTCTGGTACTTGTAGAAGGCATCTGACGAAACGAGGTATATGCCTGAAAACAGATCAAACAGAGATGGTGCAGGCAAGGTAATAATCTCACAATATTTTTCATCAAACCTCAGTTTATAATTAAGCAGCTTCTCCTTGTCTTTAACAATAAAATCATGTGATATAATACTCTTATAATCTAGATAAACAGGGGCAAGCAATTTTTCTTCCTTCTCATGATGCCTAATAGGTATTCTAAAATGTTCAGCAAGGCAAGAAGCAAATATGCCTCCAAAGACGGGACCTTAGGTGCGGTTCAGACTTAATCGTTTAGCAACGACGGCACCCAAGCTAAAAGTTGTGTGTCGAAACAAAGCATGGCGCAAAACGACAACATCAGTACCACTAAGATTCCCACTGTTCATGCGACAAATTAAACATCTACTAGCAAATATAGCAAAGTAGCTTAGAACATGAAAATGTATACTAGTAATTCTTGCCCCTGAAACTTGCCTAGTTTCCCCTACAGCTATCATGCCAATAAACCCTTCAACATCTTCACGACGTGGTTCATGAAGACTACCAATAAAGGGTATCTTACATACTTCACAAAATTCAAAGAATGAAATCTCCTTAACCTCATCATATAAACGAAACTCCATTGAAGGTGGTGATTTCTTAGCATGAAAATGAAAGTTTTCCGTGAAAATATTAGTGAGTAAGAGATACTGTTCACGCTAGTCGTGGAGGAAGTCGGCGAGGCCTGCATTGTTAGCCAAATAATAAAAGTCTTCGTAAATCCTGGCGGCTTCCAAGAACTCATTACAAGGCCATTCACACGGCCGAACTTCTGCAGTGCGAGTAAGATTGTATTTGGGCTTCTTATTTTCTTCCTTCTTCTTATTCTTTGAACTTTTACTAGAAGCACCTCTCAACAATCTCTTTATCATTTTCCTCCTCTGAAAATTTCTACAAATTTTAGTAACTCAAAATAAAAGTGAACCAAACTCAACAAGATTGATAGCAACTACTCCTACTAGTGTCTAGAGACTATATCATGCATTAGAACTACTTGGGACCAAAGATATTTGACATGCAAGCTCAAGAACAAGGTCACCTAAGTAGCAAAAATTTGCAATAAATAAAGCACTAGAACAAAAACTAATTGGATCAATGGAGGATTCACATACCAAGGAACAATCTCCCCAAGTAGTTTTCTGAATGGAGCTTTGAGCAAGGAGATCGAAAAAGGCAGCAAGATGAGCTAGAACTCGTGCTTGAGCTGGATAGTGATTTTTTTGGGAGGAAGAAGGAGTGTGTGGGTGCATGGATAAGTGGAGGGGGGCCACGTGGGGCCCACGAGGTAGGGGGGCGCACCCTGTGAGGGTGGGTGCGCCCTGGACCCTCGTGGCCAGGTGCTGGCTCCCCTCGCTGTGTTTTCTCTGCCATATGTTCTCAAATATTCTAGAAAAAAATTATATTTCATTTTCAGGGCATTTGGAGAACTTTTATTTTAGGGGTATTTTTTATTGCACGGATAAGTCTGGAAACATACAGAAAATACTATTTTTGCTTTATTTAATCTAATTAACAGAAAGTAAAAGGAGGGTACAGAAGGTTGTGCTATCTAGATTCACCCATCTCATGCTCATAAAAAGGAATCCATTAACAAGGTTGATCAGGTCTTGTTAATAAACTCTTTCTGAATGACCTGAAACCGGAGAATTTTCGAATAACACTAGGTTACCTCAATGGGGATATGTATGTCCCCAACAATAAGAATATCATATGTCTTCTTAAAGTAGGAAGAGGAAATTTAAAACCTCCAATAGTAATAGTTGAAATTTTTCCAATAGAATTGATACTGTGGACTTGAGGTTGTTTACTCGGAAATTGTACCGTATGCTCATTACCATTGACATGAAAAGTAACATTGCCTTTGTTGCAATCAATAACAGCCTCTGCGGTATTCAAAAAGAGTCTACCAAAAATAATAGACATACTATCGTCCTCGGGAATATCAAGGATAACAAAGTCCGTTAGAATAGTAACATTTGCAACCACAACAGGCACATCCTCACAAATACCGACCGGTATAGCAGTTGATTTATTGGCCATTTGCAAAGTTATTTCAGTAGGTGTCAACTTACGCAAGTCAAGTCTACGATATAAAGAGAGAGGCATAACACTAACACCGGCTCCAAGATCACATAAAGCAGTTTTAACATAGTTTCCTTTAATGGAGCAAGGTATAGTGGGTACTCCTGGATCTCCTAGTTTCTTAGGTATTCCACCCTTAATAGTGTAATTGGCAAGCATGGTGGAAATTTCTAGTTCAGGTATCTTTCTTTTATTGGTAAAATTATCTTTCATATACTTAGCATAAGGATTTTTTTAAGCATATCAGTGAAACGCATATGCAAAAAGATTGGTCTAATCATTTTAGCAAAGTGCTGAAAATCCTCATCATCCTTCTTCTTGGATGGTTTAGGAGGAAAAAGCATGGGTTTCTGAACCCATGGTTCTCTTTCCTTACCGTGCTTCCTAGCAACGAAGTCTCTCTTATCATAACGTTGATTCTTTGATTGTGGGTTATCAAGATCAACATCAGGTTCAATCTCTACATCATTATCATTGCTAGGTTGAGCATCATCATGAACATCATCATTAATATTATCACTAGGTTCATGTTCATTACCAGATTGTGTCTCAGCATAAGAAACAGATATATCATTGGGATTCTCAGGTGTGTCAGCTACAGGTTCACTAGAAGCATGCAAAGTCCTATCATTTTTTATTCTTATTCTTCTTCTTCTTCTTAGAAGAACTAGGTGAATCTAAATTAGCTCTCTGAGAATCTTGCTCAATTCTCTTAGGGTGGCCCTCAGGATACAAAGGTCACTTTACCACCTCTAGTTGCAACTCTAACATCATAGTCATTATTCTTACTATTTAATTCGTTGAGCAAATCATTTTGTGCTTTAAGTACTTGTTCTACTTGATTGGTAACCATAGAAGCATGTTTAATAATGAGTTTCAATTCACCTTTAACTCGAGACATATAATCACTCAAGCATTCAATCATATAAGCATTATGTTGCAATTGTCTACCAACATAAGCATTGAAGTTTTCTTGCTTCACAATAAAATTGTCAAACTCATCTAAGCATTGGCTAGTAGACTTATAACGAGGAATATCACCTTCATCAAATCTATAAAGAGAATTTACCTTTACTACCTGTGTCAGGTTATCAAGACCATGTATTTCTTCAATAGGCGGTAAATTCTTAACATCTTCAACTTTAATACCTTTTTCTTTCATAGATTTCTTTGCCTCTTGCATATCTTCAGGACTGAGAAATAGAACACCCCTTTTCTTCGGAGTTGGCTTAGGGGCTGGTTCAGGAAGTGTCCAATTATTTTCACTGGCTAGCATATTATTCAATAGTAATTCAGCTTGATCGACTGTTCTTTCCCTGAAAACACAACCAGGACAACTATCCAGGTGGTCTCTGGAAGCATCGGTTAGTCCATTATAAAAGACATCAAGTATTTCATTCCTCTGAAGAGGATGATCAGGCAAAGCATTAAGTAATTGGAGAAGCCTCCCCCAAGCTTGTGGGAGACTCTCTTCTTCAATTTGCACAAAATTATATATTTCCCGTAAGGCAGCTTGTTTCTTATGAGCGGGAAAATATTTAGCAGAGAAGTAATAAATCATATCCTGGGGACTATGCACGCAACCAGGATCAAGAGAATTAAACCATGTCTTAGCATCACCCTTTAAAGAGAACGGAAATAGCTTAAGGATATAGTAATAATGGATCTTTTCATCGTTGGTAAACAGGATGGCTATATCATTCAACTTAGTAAGATGTGCCACAACTGTTTCAGATTCATAGCCATGGAAAGGATCAGATTCAACGAAAGTAATTAACTCAGGATCAATAGAGAAATCATAATCCTTATCAGTAACAAAGATAGGTGAAGTAGCAAAAGCAGGGTCACATTTCATTCTAGCGTTCAAAGACTTTTCTTTCAGCTTAGCTAATAATTTCTTAAGATCATATCTATCGTTGCAAGCAAGAAAGTCTCTAGCAGTTTCTTCATCCATAACATAACCCTCAGAAATAACAGGCAATTCATATTTAGGGGAGAATCTTCATCATCACTTTCATTAATATTATCTGTTTCAATATTTGCATTCTCCCTAACCTTAGCAATTTGTTCATCTAGAAATTCACCTATTGGCACATTATTATCAAGCATGGAAGTAGTTTCATCATACAAAGCAGAAGTTGCATCATCAAGAACATGCGACATATCAAATTCAATAGCGGGAGTAGGTGTCGCAAATTTACTCATAACAGATGGTGAATCAAGTGCAGAGCTAGATGGCAGTTCCTTACCTCCCCTCGTAGTTGAGGGAAAGATCTTGGTTTTTGAGTCCTTCAAGTTCTTCATAGTGATCAACAGATATAAATCCCAAGTGACTTAAAGAATATAGCTATGCTCCCCGGCAACGGCACCATAAAATAGTCTTGATAACCCACAAGTGTAGGGGATCGCAACAATTTTCGAGGGTAAAGTATTCAACCCAAATTTGTTGATTCGACACAAGGGGAGCCAAAGAATACTCTTAAGTATTAGCAGCTGAGTTGTCAATTCAACCACACGTGGAAACTTAGTATCTGCAACAAGGTAATTTAGTACCAAAGTAATATGGAAATAGTGGTAACAACAATAAAAGTAACGGTAGTGTTTTTGTAGTTTTTGTAATAGCAGAAGCGGAAAAGTAAATAGGCAACTAGAAATATGTGAAAAGCTTGTAGGCATTAGATCGGTGATGGAGAATTATGTCGGATGCGATTCCTCATGTAAAATTTATAACCTAGGGTGACACAGAACTAGCGCCAGTTCATCAATGTAATGTAGGCATGTATTCCGAATATAGTCATACGTGCTTATGGAAAAGAACTTGCATGATATCTTTTGTCCTACCCTCCCGTGGCAGCGGGGTCCTAGTGGAAACTAAGGGATATTAAGGCCTCTTTTTAATAGAGTACCGGACCAAAGCATTAACACATAGTGAATACATGAACATCTCAAACTACGGTCATCACCGGGAGTCATCCCGATTGTTGTCATTTCGGGGTTGCCGGATCATAACACATAGTAGGTGACTATTGACTTGCAATATAGGATCAAGAACACATATATATTCATGAAAACATAATAGGTTCAGATCTGAAATCATGGCACTCGGGCAGTAGTGACAAGCATTAAGCATGGCAAAGTCATAGCAACATCAATCTTAAAACATAGTGGATACTAGGGATCAAACCCTAACAAAACTAACTCGATTACATTGTAAATCTCATCCAACCCATCACCGTCCAGCAAGCCTACGATGGGATTACTCACGCACGGTGGTGAGCATCATGGAATTGGTGATGGAGGAAGGTTGATGATGACGATGGCGACGATCTCCACTCTCCGGAGCCCCAAACGGACTCCAGATCAGCCTTCCCGAGAGAGATTAGGGCTTGGCGGCGGCTCCATATCATAAAACACGATAATTCTTCCTCTCTGATTTTTTCCTCCCCGAAAGTGAATATATGGAGTTCGGGGGTACGTCGGTGGAGCAATAGGGGGACCACGAGGCACGGGGTGCGCCTAGGGGAGGGGCGTGTCCCCCACCCTCGTGGACATGGTGTGGGCCCCCTGGCATGGATCTTTCCATAGATATTTTTTATATTTTCCAAAATAATTCTCCGTTGATTTTTAGGTCATTCCTAGAACTTTTATTTCTGCACAAAAAAGACACCATGGCAATTTTGCTAAAAATAGCGGTAGTCCGGGTTAGTTCCATTCAAATCATGCAAGTTAGAGTCCAAAACAAGGGCAAAAGTGTTTGGAAAAGTAGATACGTCGGAGACCTATCAGCTTGTATATTCCAACGATGGGCTTCCTCAAATGCCGTAGGTCTTCGTGAGCAAGCAAGTTGGATGCACACCCACTTAGTTTCTTTTGTTCAGCTTTCATACATTTATAGCTCTAGTGCATCCGTTGCATGGAGATCCCTACTCACTCACATTGATATCTATTGATGGGAATCTCCATAGCCCATTGATACGCCTAGTTGATGTGAGACCATCTTCCTCTCTTGTCTTCTCCACAACCACCACTCTATTCCACCTATAGTGCTATATCCATGGCTCATGCTCATGTATTGCGTGAAAGTTGAAAAAGTTTGAAAAAATTGAAGTATGAAACAATTGCTTGGCTAAAACCGGGGTTGTGCACGATTTGAGTATTTTGTGTGATGAAGATGGAGCATAGCCAAACTATATGATTTTGTAGGGATGAACTTTCTTTGGCCATGTTATTTTGAGAAGACATGATTGCTTTGTTACTATGCTTGAAGTATTGTTATTCTTATGTCAATATTAAAATTTTGTCTTGAATCTTTTGGATCTGAACATTCAAGCCACAATAAAGAAAATTACATTGAGAATTATGTTGGGTAGCATTCCACATCAAAAATTCTGTTTTTTATCATTTACCTACTCGAGGACGAGCAGGAATTAATCTTGGGGATGCTTGATACGTCTCCAACGTATCTATAATTTTTGATTGTTCCATGCTATTATATTATCTATTTTGGATGTTTAATGGGCTTTATTATACACTTTCCTATTATTTTTGGGACTAACCTACTAACCCAAGGCCCAGTGCAAATTGCTACATTTTTTTTGCCTATTTCAGTGTTTCTTAGAAAAGGAATATCAAACGGAGTCCAAACGGAAGGAAACCTTCGGGAGAGTTATTTTTGGAACGATATCAACACAGAAGACTTGGAGTACACGCCAGGAAGCAAAAGAGGTAGCCACGAGGGTAGGGGCGCGCCCAGGGGGATAGGCAGGCCCTCACCCTCGTGGGCCACCTGTTGCTCCACCGATGTCCCTTTTCATCCTATATATACCTACATACCCTGAAACCATCGAGGAGCACCACGAAACCCTAATTCCACCACCGCAACCTTCTGTACCCGTTAGATCCCATCTTGGGGCCTGTTCCGGAGCTCCACCAGAGGGGGCATCGATCACAGAGGGCTTCTACATCAACACCATAGCCCCTCCCATTAGTTGTGGGTAGTTTACCACAGACCTTCGGGTCCATAGTTATTAGCTAGATGGCTTCTTCTCTCTCTTTGGATCTCAATACAAAGTTCTCCTCGATCTTCGAGGAGGTCTATTCGATGTAATCTTTTTGCGGTGTGTTTGTCGAGATCCGATGAATTGAGGGTTTATGATCAAGATTATCTATGAGAAATATTTGATTCTTTTCTGAAATCATTTATGTATGATTATAATATCCTTGCAAGTCTCTTCGAATTATTGGTTTGGTTTGGCCTACTAGATCTATAGTTCTTGCAATGGGAGAAGTGCTTAGCTTTGGGTTCAATCTTGTGGTGTCCTTTCCCAGTGACAGCAGGGGCAGCAAGGCACGTATTGTATTGATGCCATCGAGGATAAAAAGATGGGGTTTATATTATATTGCTTGAGTTTATCCCTCTACATCATGTCATCTTGCTTAAGGCGTTACTCTGTTCTTATGAACTTAATACTCTAGATGTATGCTGGATAGCGGTCGATGTGTGGAGTAATAGTAGTAGATGCATAATCGTTTTGGTCTACTTGTCACGGACGTGATGCCTATATACAATGATCATGCCTAGATATTCTTGTAACTATGCGCTTTTCTATCAATTGCTCGGCAGTAATTTGTTCACCCACCGTAGAAATCTGCTATCATGAGAGAAGCCACTAGTGAAACCTATGGCCCCCGAGTCTATCTTTATCATATTAATCTTCCATCTACTATTTATCTTTACTTTTGTTTTGCAATCTTTACTTTTAATCTATATCAAAAATACCAAAAATATTATCTTCTCATCTCTATCAGATCTCACTTTTGTAAGTGACCGAGATGGGATTACCAACCCCTTTTATCGTGTTGGCTGCAAGGTTCTTATTTGTTTGTGCAGGTACGCGGGACTTGCGCGTGGTCTCCTACTAGATTGATACCTGGGTTCTCAAAAACTGAGGGAAATACTTACGCTACTGTGCTGCATCACCCTTTCCTCTTCAAGGGAATACAACGCAAGCTCGAGAAGTAGCAGTGGGTTGTGCCCACCTCGGTGGCCTCCCGCGCCACCTCCTTGCTGTATAAATACCCCAATATTCCAGAAACCCTAGAGGAGTCGACGAAATATTCATCCAGCCACCACAGAGTCCAGAACCACCAGATCCAATATAGACACCACCTCGGATGGGGTTCACCACCTCCATTGGTGCCTCTCCGATGATGCGTGAGTCGTTCTTTGTAGACCTACGGGTCCGTAGTTAGTAGCTAGATGGCTTCCTCTCTCTTTTGATTCTCAATAGAATGGTCTCTTGGATATCCATATGATGTAACTCTTTTTGCGGTTTGTTTGTTGGGATCCGATGAACTTTGAGTTTATGATCAGATCTATCTTTTTATATCCATGAAAGTTATTTGTGTTTCTTTGATATCTTATATGGATGATCTCTTATAGCCTAGTATTTCTTCTCCGATATTTGGGTTTTGTTTGGCCAACTTGATCTATTTATCTTGCAATGGGAAGAGGTGCCCGGTTGTGGGTTCGATCTTACGGTACTTGATCCCAGTGACAGAAAGGGGACCGACACGTATGTATCGTTTCTACTACGGATAAAACGACGAGATCCATATCTAACGCCATAGATAAACGGATCTTGTCTACACTCTACATCATGTCATCGTTCTTAATGCATTACTCCGTTTTTCCATGAACTTAATACACTAGATGCATGCTGGATAGCGGTCGATGTGTGGAGTAATAGTAGTAGAAGCAGGCAGGAGTCGATCTACTAATCATGGACGTGATGTCAATGTAATGATCATTGCCTGGATATCGTCATAATTATTTGAGGTTCTATCAATTGCCCAACGGTAATTTGTTTACCCACTGTTTGCTATCTTTCCCGAGAGAAGCCACTAGTGAAACCTACGGCCCCCGGGTCTTCTTTCTCATATATTTGCTTGCGATATACTTTTCCTTTGCATCTTTATCAGATCTATTAAACCAAAAATACGACGATACTTTGCTGCATCTTATTTTATCTACGGTCTATTATTCCAATCTGTTACAAATTTCTGGCATCGTTAGCCGAAAGGGATTGACAACCCCTTTAACACGCCGGGTTGCGAGGTGTTGTTATTTGTGTGCAAGTGATGTTTACGTTGTGTTGCTTGGTTCTCCTACTGGTTCGATAACCTTGGTTGCATCACTGAGGGAAATACATACCGTCGCTGTGCTGCATCATCCCTTCCTCTTTGGGAAAATACCAACATAGTCCTAGCAGACAGGATCTTTTCTCGCACTATAGTTAGAGAGCAATTAAAAGGAATTTTTGGCGCTATAGTCAGAGAGCAATCAAAAGGAATTTCTGGCGCCGTTGTCGGGGAGGATTTTTTGGGGAACGTAGTATTTCAAAAAAATCCCTACGCACACGCAAGATCATGGTGATGCATAGCAACGAGAGGGGAGAGTGTCGTCGACGTACCCTCGTAGACCGTATGCGGAAGCGTTATGACAACGCGGTTGATGTAGTCATATGTCTTCACGATCGACCAATCCTAGTACCGAACGTACGGCACCCCCGTCTGCACACATTCAGCTCGGTGACGTCCCACTAACTCGCGATCGAGTAGAGCTTCGAGGGAGAGTTCTGTCAGCGTGACGGCATGATGATGGTGATGATGAAGTTACCGACGCAGGGCTTCGCCTAAGCACCGCTACGATATGACCGAGGTGGATTATTGTGGAGGAGGGCACCGCACACGGCTAAAAGATCAATGATCAACTTGTTGTGTCTATGGGGTGCCCCCCTCCCCGTATATAAAGGAGTGGGTGAGAGGGAGGGGCCGGCCCTCTATGGCGCGCCCTAGGAGGAGTCCTACTCCCACCAGGAGTAGGACCCCCCTTCCCTAGTTGGACTAGGAGAGAAGGAAGGGGGGAGAGGGAGGAAGGAAAGGGGGGGGGGCGCCGCCCCTCCCCTCCTAGTCCAATTCGTACTAGAGGGAGAGGGGGCGCGCGGCCTTCCCTGGTCTCCTCTCTCTCTCTCTCTCTCTCTCTCTCTCCATTATGGCCCAATAAGGCCCATATACTTACCGGGGGGTTCCGGTAACCTCCCGGTACTCCGGTAAAATTCCGATTTCACCCGGAACTATTCTGATGTCCAAATATAGGCTTCCAATATATCGATATTTATGTCTCGACCATTTGGAGACTCATCGTCATGTCTGTGATCATATCCGGACTCCGAACTACCTTCGGTACATCAAAACTCATAAACTCATAATACCGATCGTCACTGAACGTTAAGCGTGCGGACCCTACGGGTTAGAGAACTATGTAGACATGACCGAGACTCATCTCCGGTCAATAACCAACAGCGGAACCTGGATGCTCATATTGATTCCTACATATTTCTACGAAGATCTTTATCGGTCAAACCGCACAACAATATACGTTGTTCCCTTTGTCATCGGTGCGTTATTTGCCTGAGATTCGATCGTCAGTATCTCAATACCTAGTTCAATCTCGTTACAGGCAAGTCTCTTTACTCGTTCCGTAATGCATCATCTCGTGACTATCTCATTAGTCATTTGCTTACAAGGCTTATAGTGATGTGCATTACCGAGAGGGCCTAGAGATACCTCTCCGACACTCGGAGTGACAAATCCTATTCTTGATCTATGCCAACACCACAAACACCTTCGGAAACACCTGTAGAGCATATTTATAATCACCCAGTTATGTTTGTGACGTTTTATAGCACACAAGGTGTTCCTCCAGTATTCGGGAGTTGCATAATCTCATAGTCATAGGAACATGTATAAGTCATGAAGAAAGCAATAGCAGTAAAACTAAACGATCAAGTGCTAAGCTAATGGAATGGGTCAAGTCAATCACATCATTCACTAATGATGTGATCCCGTTAATCAGATGACAACTCATGTCTATGGCTAGGAAACATAACCATCTTTGATTCAACAAGAGCTACTTCTCGAGCTTGCGTTGTATTCCCTCGAAGAGGAAAGGGTGATGCAACACAGTAGCGTAAGTATTTCCCTCAGATTTTGAGAACCAAGGTATCAATCCTGTAGGATACCACGCGCGAGTCCCTTGCACCTGCACAAACAAATAAGAACTTCGCAGTCAACGTGATAAGGGGTTGTCAATCCCTTTACGGTCATTTACGAAAGTGAGATCTGATAGATATGATAGTTTGATATTTTTGGTATTTTTGGATATAAGAACAGAAAGTAAAAACGGTAAAGTAAAGTAGATCGTAGATTGATATGTTGAGAATAGACCCGGGGGCCATAGGTTTCACTAGTGGCTTCTCTCATGATAGAATAATTCTACGGTGGGTAGACGAATTACTGTCGAGAAATTGATAGAAAAGCAAATAATTATGAGAATATCTAGGCATGATCATTATATATAGGCATCACGTCCGTAACAAGTACACCGAAACGATTCTGCATCTACAACTATTACTCCACACTTCGACCACTATCCAATATGCATCTAGAGTATTAAGTTCATAAGAACAAAGTAACGCCTTAAGCAAGATGACATGATGTAGAGGGATAAACTCAAGAAATATGATATAAACCCCATCTTTTTATCCTCGATGGCAAAAATACAATACGTGCCTTGCTACCCCTACTGTCACTGGGAAAGGACACCGCAAGATTGAACCCAAAGCCAAGCACTTCTCCCGTTGCAAGAACTATAGATCTAGTAGGCCAAACAAAACAAATAATTCGAAGAGACTTGCAAGGATATTATAATCATACATAAAATAATTCAGAAAAGAACCAAATATTTCTCATAGATAATCTTGATCATAAACCCACAATTCATTGGATCTCGACAAACACACCGCAAAAAGAGATTACATCGAATAGATCTCCTCGAAGACCGAGGAGAACTTGGTATTGAGATCCCAAGGGAGAGAAGAAGCCATCTAGGTACTAACTATGGACCTGAAGGTCTGTGGTAAACTACTCACAACTCATGGCGAGGCGATGGTATTGATGTACAAGCACTCCGTGGTAGATCCCCCCTCCGGCGGAGATCTGGAACATGCCCCAAGATGAGATCTCACGGGAACAGAAGGTTGTGGCAGTGGAATTAGGGTTTTTTTCTCCCCTTCTAATGTTTTCGGGGTACATGGGTATATATAGGAGGAAGGAGGGCATCAGGGGACAAACATGGGGCCCACGAGGCAGGGGGCGCGCCCTGTAGGGGAGGGCGCGCCACCACCCTCGTGGATGCCACGTGTGCCCTATTCCGTGGTTCTCAAGTCTCCCGTGAAGATATCGCTCCAAAAATATCTCTCCCAAAGGTTTCATTCTATTGGGACTCCGTTTGATTTTCCTTTTCTGTAAAACCCTGAAATAGGCAAAAAACAGCAATCTGGACTGGGCCTTTGGTTTAATAGGTTAGTCCAAAAAAATATAAAAGTGTATAACAAAGCCCATTAAACATCCAAAACATCATAAATAATAGCATGGAACAATAAAAAATTATAGATACGTTGGAGACGTATCAAGCATCCCCAAGCTTAATTCCTGCTCGTCCTCGAGTAGGTAAATAATAAAAATAGAATTTTTGATGTGGAATGCTAACCAACATAATTTTCAATGTAATTTCAATATATTGTGGCATGAATGTTCAGATCTTAAAGATTCAAGACAAAAGTCTATATTGACATAAGAAATAATAATACTTCAAGTATACTAATAAAGCAATCATGTCTTCTCAAAATACTATGGCTAAAGAAAGTTATCCGTACAAAATCTTATAGTATGGCTATGCTCCCTCTTCATCACACAAAATATTCATATCATGCACAACCCAGGTTTCAGCCAAGCACTTGTTTTCATACTCAATTCTTTCAAACCTTTCAACTTTCACGCAATACATGAGCGTGAGCCATGGATATAGCACTATGGGTGGAATAGAGTGGTGGTTGTGGAGAAGACAAAAAAAGGAGGGAGATAGTCTCACATTGACTAGGCGTATCAATGGGCTATGGAGATGCCCATCAATAGATATCAATGTGAGTGAGTAGGAATTGCCATGCAACAGATGCACTAGAGCTAAAATATATGAAAGCTCAACAAAAGAAACTAAGTGGGTGTGCATCCAACTTGCTTGCTCATGAAGACCTATGGCATTTGAGGAAGCCCATCGTTGGAATATACAAGCCAAGTTCTATAATGAAAATCCCCACTAGTATATGAAAGTGACTAAACATGAGACTCTCTATCATGAAGAACATTGTGCTACTTTGAAGCAGAAGTGTGGAAAAAGAGAGTAGCAATTGTCCCTTTTTCTTTTCTATTTTTTTTCTTTTTTTGTTGTTTTTTTCTTTTTTTGGGCCTTTCTTTTTCTTGGCCTTTCCTTTTCTTTTTCTTTTTTTCTTCTTTTTCTTCTTTTTTTCTTTGGGACAATGCTGTAATAATGATGATCATCACACTTATATTTATTTACAACTCGATATTACAATTCGATACTAGAACAAAGGATGACTCTATATGAATGCCTCCGGCGGTGTACCGGGATGTGCAATGAATCAAGAGTGACATGTATGAAAAATTATGCATGGTGGCTTTGCCACAAATACGATGTCAACTACATGATCATGCATGGCAATATGACAATATGATGCGTGTCATATGAACAAAACGGTGGAAAGTTGCATTGCAATATATCTCAAAATGGCTATAGAAATGCCATGATAGGTAGGTATGGTGGCTGTTTTGAGGAAGGTATATGATGGCTGTTTTGAGGAAGGTATATAGTGGGTGTATGGTACCGGAGAAAGTTGCGTGGTACAAGAGAGGCTAGCAATGGTGGAAGGGTGAGAGTGTGTATAATCCATGTACTCAACATTAGTCATAAATAACTCATATACTTATTGCAAAAATTTACGAGTTATCAAAACAAAGTAATCAACGCATGCTCCTTGGGGGGAGGTTGGTAGGAGTTAACCATCGCGCGCCCCCGACCTCCACGCAAAGGATGACACTCTACAAATACCTCATGCTCTAACTTCGTCACATAGCGGTTCACCATACATGCATGCTACGGGAATCACAAACTTTAACACAAGTATTTCTCAATTTTATAATAACTCCACTAGCATGACTCTAATATCACTATCCTTATATCTCAAAACAATTATCAAGTATCAAACTTCTCATCATATTCAATGCACTTTGTATGAAAGTTTTTACTACATTCATCTTGGATGCCTATCATGTTAAGGCTAGTTTTATAGCCAAAGCACATTACCATGCTGTTCTAATAAACTCTCAAAAGGATATAAGTGAAGCATAAGAGATCAACAATTTCTACAAAATAAAATTACCACCGTGCTAAAAAAGATATAAGTGAAGCACTAGAGAAAACTATTTAGCTCAAAAGATATAACTAAAGCACATAGAGTGTTCTAACAATTCCTAGGCCATATTTATCTCTCTAAAAATGGTGTGTCCAGCAAGGATAATTGTGGAAAACTAACAAGAAAATACTTAAATTATACATGACGCTTCAAGTAAAACACATATCATGTGGTGAATAAAAATATAGTCTCGAGTATAGTTACCGATAGATGTAGACGAAAGAGGGGATGCCTTCCCGAGGCATCCCCAAGCTTAGGCTTTTGATTATCCTTGAATTTTACCTTGGGGTGCCTTGGGCATCCCCAAGCTTAGGCTCTTGCCACTCTTTGTTCCGTAGTCCATCAAAGAAATACTCAAAACTTGAAAACTTCACAACACAAAACTTAGACAAAAATCTCGCGAGCTCCGTTAGTATAAGAAAACAAACCACCACTCAAAGGTAATGTAATGAACTCATTATTTGTTCATATTGGTGTTAAACCTACTGTATTCCAACTTCTCTATGATTCATACTCCCCAATACTACTCATAGATTCATCAAAATAAGCAAACAACACACGAAAAATAGAATGTGTCAAAAACAGAACAATCTGTAGTAATCTGTAACTTTTGCATACTTTTGTAACTCCAAAAAAATGAAATAAATTGGTAAATGTGAGGAATTTTTTCTATTAATCATCTGCAAAAAGAATCAACTAAATAGCACACTCCAGTAAAATCTGAATACCATTCTAGTGAGCGCTAACGATTCTGTTTTTTACAGCAAGATCATATAAACTTCACACAAGTCTTCCCAAAGGTTCTACTTGGCACACCACATCTAAACAGAAGCTAGATGCAATATTTATTCCTAAAAAGAAGCAAAAAATAAATATAAAATTGGGTTGCCTCCCAACAAGCGCTATCGTTTAACGCCCCTAGCTAGGCACGATACAAGGATAGATCTAGGTATTGCCATCTTTGGAAGGCAATCCGTAAGTGGCTCTCATAATAGATTCATAAGGTAATTTAATTTTATTTCTAGGAAAGTGTTCCATGCCTTTCCTTAACAGAAATTGGAATCTAATATTTGCTTCCTTCATATCAATAATTGCACCAATCGTTCTAAGGAAAGGTCTTCCAAGAATAATAGGACATGAAGGATTGCAATCTATATCAAGAACAATGAAATCCACGGGCACATAATTCCTATTGGCAACAATAAGAACATCATTAATCCTTCCCATAGGTTTCTTGATGGGAGAATCCGCAAAATGCAAATTTAAAGAACAATCATCAAGCTCATGGAAACCTAACAAATCACAAAAAGTTTTTGGGATAGTGGAAACACTTGCACCCAAATCACACAAAGCAAAGCATTCATGATCTTTAATTTTTATTTTAATAGTAGGTTCCCACTCATAATAAAGCTTTCTAGGGATAGAAACTTCTAATTCAAGTTTTACTTCATAAGATTGCATCAAAGCATCAACTATGTGTTTGGTAAAAGCTTTATTTTGACTATAAGCATGCGGAGAGTTTAGTACGGATTGCAAAAAGGAAATACAATCAATCAAAGAGCAATTATCATAATTGAATCCCTTGAAATCCAAAGTATTGGGTTCATCACTATGCAAAGTTTTAATCTCTTCAATCCCACTTTTAACAATTTTAGCATGAAGATCTAAAAACTCCGAATCATTGGGACACCTTTTAATTAAAGTAGACTCATCTCCAACCCATCTTTATCAAGATTCATACTAGGAAACAAGGATCTATTAGGAGACACATCAATAACTTTCAGATCTTCATCTTTATTTTCATGATAACTAGAAGAACACGCTTTTATATAACTCTCTTTTTTAGCACGCATCCTAGCGGTTCTTTCTTTGCATTCATCAATGGAAATTCTCATGGCTTTGAGAGACTCATTGATATCATGCTTAGGTGGAATAGATCTAAGTTTCAAAGAATCAACATGAAGAGTAATTCTATCCACACTTCTAGCCAATTCATCAATCTTAAGCAATTTTTCTTCAAGCAAAGCATTGAAATTATTTTGCGAATTCATAAACTCCTTAACACTAGTTTCAAATTCAGAAGGCATCTTTCCATAAGATTTATTGTAGGAATTACCATAATTATTAGAGGAATTACTAGGAAAAGTCCTAGGATTAAAGTTTCCTCAATAGGCATTGCTACCAAAATTATTCCTACCAACAAGATTCGCATCCAAAGATTCATTATTATTTTCAATCAACGTGGATAAAGGCATATCATTAGGATCATAAGAAGCACTCTTAGTAGCAAATAATTTCATAAGTTCATCCATCTTTCCACTCAAAACACTAATCTCTTCAATAGCATGCACTTTTTTACTAGTAGATCTTTCGGTGTGCCACTGAGAATAATTAACCATAATATTATCTAGGAGTTTGGTAGCTTTTCCTAAGGTAGTTTCCATGAAAGTGCCTCATGCGGCCGAATCTAAAAGATTTTAAGAAGCAAAATTCAAGCCAGCATAAGAGTTTTGAATAATCATCCATATGTTCAAACCATGTGTAGGGCAATTAGGTATCATTAATTTCATTCTCTCCCAAGCTTGTAAAACATGCTCATGATCTAGTTGCTTAAAATTCATAATATCGTTTCTAAGAGAGATGATCTTAGCAGGAGGGAAATACTTAGAGATAAAAGCATCTTTGCACTTATTCCACGAATCAATACTATTTCTAGGCAAAGAGGAAAACCAAGTTTTAGCACGATCTCTAAGAGAAAATGGAAATAACTTCAATTTAACCATATCATTATCTGTATCCCTCTTCTTTTGCATATCACACAAATCAACAAAGTTGTTTAGATGGGTAGATGCATCTTCACTAGGAAGGCCAGAAAATTGATCTTTCATGACAAGATTCAACAGAGCAGCATTGATCTCACAATATTCATCATCGGTAAGAGGAGCAATCGGAGTGCTAATAAAATTATTATTGTTGGTATTGGAGAAGTCACATAAGTTTTTTATTGTTCTGAGGCATAGTGACAAGCAAGCAATCCAACACGCAAGGAAACAAGAAGCAAGCGAACGGTAAACACACGGCAAAAATAAGGGCAAATAAAACGGCAAGGGTGAAATGGGGGAGAGGAAAAAGAGAGGCAAATAAATGTCATGCGAAGGATAAGGGTTTGTGATAGGTACTTGGTATATTACTTTTGCGTAAGCCTCCCCGGCAACGGTGCCAGAAATTCTTCTTGCTACTTCTCGAGCTTGCGTTGTATTCCCTCGAACAGGAAAGGGTGATGCAACATAGTAACGTAAGTATTTCTCTCAGTTTTTGAGAACCAAGGTATCAATCCAGTAGGAGATCACGCGCGAGTCCCTCGCACCTGCACAAACAAATAAGAACTTCGCAGCCAACGCGATAAGGGGTTGTCAATCCCTTTACGGTCACTTACGAAAGTGAGATTTGATAGATATGATAGTTTGATATTTTTGTTATTTTTGGATATAAGAACAGAAAGTAAAAATGGTAAAGTAAAGTAGATTGTAGATTGATATGTTGAGAATAGACCCGGGGGCCATAGGTTTCACTAGTGGCTTCTCTCATGATAGCATAATTCTATGGTGGGTAAATGAATTACTGTTGTGCAATTGAGAGAAAAGCGAATAATTATGAGAATATCTAGGCATGATCATTATATATAGGCATCACATCCGTAACAAGTAGACCAAAATGATTCCGCATCTACTACTATTACTCCGCACATCGACCGCTATCCAGCATGCATCTAGAGTATTAAGTTCATAAGAACAGAGTAACGCCTTAAGCAAGATGACATGATTTAGAGGGATAAACTCAAGCAATATGATATAAACCCCATCTTTTTATCCTCAATGGCAACAATACAATACATGCCTTGCTTCCCCTACTGTCACTAGGAAAGGACACCACAAGATTGAACCCAAAGCCAAGCACTTCTCCCATTGCAAGAAATATAGATCTAGTAGGCCAAACCAAACCAATAATTCCAAGAGACTTGCTACGATATTATAATCATACATAAAATAATTAATAAAATAACCAAATATTTCTCATAGATAATCTTGATCATAAACCCACAATTCATCGGAAATCGACAAACACACCGCAAAAAGAGATTACATCGAATAGATCTCCTCAAAGACCGAGGAGAACTTGGTATTGAGATCCAAAGAGAGAGAAGAAGCCATCTAGGTACTAACTATGGACCCGAAGGTCTGTGGTAAACTACTCACAACTCATGGTGATGCGATGGCGTTGATGTAGACGCACTCCGTGGTAGATCCCCCCTCCGGCGGAGCTCCGGAACAGGCCCCAAGATGGGATCACATGGGAACAGAAGGTTGCGGCGGTGGAATTAGGGGTTTTTCTCTCCCGTTCTGATGTTTTCAGGGTACATGGGTATATATAGTAGGAAGGAGGGCATCGGGGGACAAACGTGGGGCCCACGAGGCAAGGGGTGCCCTGTAGGGGGGGGGGGGCGCCCCCACCCTCGTGTACGCCACGTGTGCCCTATTCCGTGGTTCTCAAGTCTCCCGTGAAGATATTGCTCCAAAAATATCTCTCCCGAAGGTTTCATTCCGTTTGGACTCCGTTGGATACTCATTTTTTGTAAAACCCTGAAATAGGCAAAAAAAACAGCAATCTGGACTGGGCCTTTGGGTTAATATGTTAGTCCCAAAAATAATATAAAAGTGTATAAAAAAGCCCATTAAACATCCAAAACATCATAAATAATAGCATGGAACAATAAAAAATTATAGATACATTGGAGACGTATCAACGAGCTAGTGAAGTATAGGCATACTAGCGACAATTTGTTTGTCTATATATTCACACATGTACTATGTTTCCGGTTAATACAATTCTAGCATGAATAATAAACATTTATCATGATATAAGGAAATATAAATAACAACTTTATTATTTCCTCTAGGGAATATTTCCTTCAGTCTCCCACTTGCACTAGAGTCAATAATCTAGATTACACAGTAATGATTCTAACACCCATGGAGTCTTGGTGCTGATCATGTTTTGCTCGTGAGAGAGGCTTAGTCAATGGGTCTGCAACATTCAGATCCATATGTATCTTGCAAATCTCTATGTCTCCCTCCTTGACTTGATCGTGGATGGAATTGACGCATCTCTTGATGTGCTTGGTTCTCTTCTGAAATCTGGATTCCATTGCCAAAGCAATTGCACCAGTATTGTCACAAAGATTTTCATTAGATCCGATGCACTGGGTATGACACCTAGATCGGATATGAACTCCTTCATCCAGACTCCTTCATTTGCTACTTCCGAAGCAGCTATGTACTTCGCTTCACATGTAGATCCCTCCACGACGCTTTGCTTAGAACTGCACCAACTGACAGCTCCACTGTTCAATAAAAACATGTATCCGGTTTGTGACATAGAGTCATCAGGATCAGTGTCAAAGCTTGCATCGACGTAACCATTTATGATGAGCTCTTTGTCACCTCCATAAATGAGAAACATATCCTTAGCCCTTTTCAGGTATTTCAGGATGTTCTTGACCGCTGTCGAGTGATCCACTCCTGGATTACTTTTGTACCTCCCTGCTAAACTAATAGCAAGGCACACATCAGGTGTGGTACACATTGCGTACATGATAGAGCCTATGGCTGAAGCAAAGGGACCACCTTTCATTTTCTCTCTATCTTCTGCAGTGCTCGGGCATTGAGTCTTACTCAACTTCACACCTTGTAACACATGCAAGAACCCTTTCTTCGACTAATCCATTTTGAACTTCTTCAAAACTTTATCAAGGTATATGCTTTGTGAAAGTCCAATTAAACGTCTTGATCTATCTCTATAGATCTTGATGCCTAATATATAGGCAACTTCACCAAGGTCTTTCAATAAAAAACTCTTATTCAAGTATCATTTTTTGCTATCCAGAAATTCCATATCATTTCCAATCAATAATATGTCATCCACATATAATATCAAAAATTCTACAAAGATCCCACTCACTTTCTTGTAAATACATGCTCCTCCAAAAGTCTGTATAAAACCATATGCTTTGATCACCTCATCAAAGCGTATATTCCAACTCCGAGATGGTTGCACCAGTCCATAGATGGATCGCTGGAGCTTGCACACTTTGTTAGCACCTTTATGATCGACTAAACCTTCTGGTTGCATCATATACAACTCCTCTTTGAGGTATCCATTAAGGAATGCATTTTTGACATCCATTTGCCAAATTTCAAAATCATAAAATGCGGCAATTGCTAACATGATTCAGACAGACTAAAGCATCGCTACGGGTGAGAAAGTCTCATCGCCGTCAACTCCTTGAACTTTTCGAAAACCTTTCACAATAAGTCGAGCTTTGTAGACAGTAACATTACCATCAGCATCGGTCTTCCTCTTGAAGATCCATTTATTTTCAATGGCTTGCCGATCATCGGGGAAGTCAACCAAAGTCCACACTTTCTTCTCATACATGGATCCCATCTCAGATTTCATGGTCTCAAGCCATTTTGCGGAATCTCGGCTCATCATCACTTCCTCATAGTTCGTAGATTCATCATGGTATAGTATCATGACTTCCAGAACTGGGTTGCCGTACCACTCTGGTGCGGAACATACTCTGGTTGACCTATGAGGTTCAGTAGTAACTTGATCTGAAGTTTCATGATCATCATCATTAGCTTCCTCACTAATTGGTATAGGAATCACTGGAACTAATTTATGTGATTTACTACTTTCCAATTTTGGAGAAGGTACAATTACATCATCAAGTTCTACTTTCCTCCCACTCACTTCTATCGAGAGAAACTCCTTCTCTAGAAAGGATCCATTCTTAGCAACAAATATCTTGCCTTCGGATCTGTGATAGAAGGTGTACCCAACAGTTTCCTTTGGGTACCCTATGAAAACACATTTCTCCGACTTGGGTTCGAGCTTATCAGGTTGAAGCTTTTTCACATAAGAATCGCAGCCCCAAACTTTAAGAACGACAACTTTGGTTTCTTGCCTTACAAACCTACCCCAGTTTAGACCTTTGGACATCGGGCCGATAGGCTACATGGGCCACAGCCAGGACAGTAATTTCCTACCACCAAACATTAGTCTCGCGCAATTTTGGGTGACTAGAGGCCTATTTGGCGCTTCGTTCAATATTTCGGAACACAAGCATTAACGTTTTCGGTTGTCTTGAATTGAACATTCAGGATTTGTCACAGTTAACAAATCTTTACTCTTGAAAATCCTAAAGCTACGATTATTTTGGAATGGAGGTGGTACATTTGAATATACATTGTACACGAGTATATATTAAAAAATATGCAAATTACCTCTGTTCATGCATGGTTCCAGATATAATCTGCTTGGTTGCAAAAAAAGTTAGACATGCGTATGAATATATATAGCATGCTCAAACGCACAACAAAGATTGATACCCCCTTTTACATCTGATTTACAAATGCCATTATCTCGGGTTCAAATAGATGAATGCAGTTCCTATGAATTCGAATCTTTGAAACCTCCTTTATGTTGAATTCGACATGTATTCTATTTCGTAGCTAGCAATTTGGAATGTATCCATGCAAGTGACAAATATATAAAGTGCTTCACACTAACAACATGGAGTGCACTAATTGCAAAAGCATCCATTGCCTGTATTTCAAACCGCTCTCACTCTATTGATCGATAATATGAAATAAACACATGCACATGCTACAATTCAATAGAGTATGGGTGTCTGATATACTGATTTTCGTCCATATGCAATTTGCAAAATTCATGATCTCATCCAAAAATAATAATGCCATTTATATTTTAATTTAATGCGCAGAACCGCCTTTTACACGTAGATGCACTATGCATCGACCTGTTCTCACAAACGCGCTATATATCTCTCTACCTACCGCATAAGTGCACACACTTTATATGCATCGGCATTTCTCTTTCACACATGCTCACAATCTCTCTCGTGGTGTCGGGGAGTCTCACACACATGCTCTCTCTGTATCTCTCTCTCTCTCTCTCTCTCTCTCTCTCTCTCTCTCCCTCTTTCTGACTACTATGTACCACTCTTTTCACTAATATCAGTTGGAAAACACTATTTCTCTCACATGCATATATACACACGCACGGTCTCTACTAGCCCTCTATACGCACATATATGTGCCTACGTGTTTCCCGCACGCACATTATCTTTAGGCCTCTCTCGCACACATTGCCCCCCCAGACACACCTCTCTCTTAATAGTTGGCAGATATGATTCCATCATATCATTCGGTAGGGTATCCCAGACTGTTAGGCTAGATGGTAATACGAGGCAAAGTTTTACCCTAGTTCGGACCCTTGTAGTTGAGGAAAAAGCCTACTCCTGGTACTGTATATTAGTGATAGGGGTGTGTACAAAGTACACGTGAATACCAGGCATTGTGCGTGTGTGTATACTATCGACGAACTAGTCCCCAAGCTTCTATAACACACTGGGGGCCTAGGGTTACAAATCATATATAGTCGGCTTATCACCAGTGGAGATAGAGTCCTCCGCGACTGGTATCTAGCTTCGTGTTGTACGCCGAGTCCTCCACATGGGTCTGATACGTGTCCAACGTATCTACTTTTCCAAACACTTTTTCCCTTGTTTTGGACTCTAACTTGCATGATTTGAATGGAACTAACCCGGACTGACGCTGTTTTCAGCAGAACTGCCATGGTGTTGTTTTTGTGCAGAAATAAAAAGTTCTCGGAATTGCCTGAAAATCAACGGAGATTTATTTCAGAAAATATAAAAAATACATGCAAGAAGATCCACACCGAGGGGCCCACAGGCTGTCCTCAAGGGTGGGGGGCGCGCCCCCCTTCCCAGGGCGCCCCCCTGCCTCGAGGGCACCCCGATGCCCCACCGACGTATCCCCATGTCCTATTTATTCCGTTTCGTGGAGAAAAAAATCAAGGAGAAAGAATTATCGCATTTCAGGAGACGGAGCCGCCGCCAAGCCCTAATCTCTCTCGGGAGGGCTGATCCGGAGTCCGTTCAGGGCTCCGGAGAGTGGAGATCATCGCCATTGTCATCATCAACCTTCCTCCATCACCAATTCCATGATGCTCACCGCCGTGCGTGAGTAATTCCATCGTAGGCTTGCTGGACGGTGATGGGTTGGATCGTATCTATCATGTAATCGAGTTAGTTTTGTTAGGGTTTGATCCCTAGTATCCACTATGTTCTAAGATTGATGTTGCTATGACTTTGCTATGCTTAATGGTTGTCACCAGGGCCCGAGTGCCATGATTTCAGATCTGAACCTATTATGTTTCCATGAATATATGTGTGTTCTTGATCCTATCTTGCAAGTCTATGGTCACCTACTATGTGTTATGATCCGGAAACCCCGAAGTGACAATAATCGGGACCACTCCCGGTGCTGACCATAGTTTGAGGAGTTCATGTATTCACTATGTGTTAATGCTTTGGTCCGGTACTCTATTAAAAGGAGGCCTTAATATCCCTTAGTTTCCAATAGGACCCCGCTGCGACGGGAGGGTAGGACAAAAGATGTCATGCAAGTTCTTTTCCATAAGCACGTATGACTATATTTGGAATACATGTCTACATTGCATTGATGAACTGGAGCTAGTTCTTTGTCACCCTAGGTTATAACTTCTACATGATGAATTGCATCCGACATAATTTCCCATCATCGATCCAATTCCCACGAGCTTTACCTATATTGCTTGTTGCTTATTTACTTTTCCGTTGATACTATCACAAAAACTACAAAAATACTATCTTTACTTTTATTGCTGCTACCACCACTATCATATTACTGTGCTACTAAACTATCTTGCTGCAGATACTAAGTTTCCAGGTGTGGCTGAATTGACAACTCAGTTGCTAATACTTAAGAGTTTACTTTGGCTCCCCTTGTGTCGAATCAACAAATTTGGGTTTAATACTTTACCCTCGAAAACTGTTGCCCCCCTACACTTGTGGGTTATCAAGACTATTTTCTGGCGCCGTTGCCGGGGAGCATAGCTCTATTCTTTAAGTCACTTGGGATTCATTTCTGCTTATCACTATGAAGAATCTGAAGGACTAAAAAACCAAGATCTTACCCTCAACTACGAGGGGAGGTAAGGAACTGCCATCTAGCTCTGCGCTTGATTCTCCGTCTGTTATGAGTAAACTTGTGACACCTACTCCTGCTATTGAATCTGATATGTCATATGTTCTTGATGATGCTACTTCTGCTATGTATGATGAAACTACCTCTATGCCTGATACTGTGCCACTAGGTGAATTTCTAGATGAACAAATTGCTAAGGTTAGGGAGAGTGCAAATGTTGATGATATTTATGAAAGTGATGATGAAACTACTCCCAATAGATATGAATTGCCTGTTGTGCCTGAGGGTTATGTTATGGATGAAGAAACTGTTAGAGACTTTCTTGCTTGCAATGATAGATATGATCTTAAGAAATTATCAGCTAAGTTGAAAGAAAAGTCCTTGAATGCTAGAATGAAACATGACCCTGCTTTTGCTACTTCACCTATTTGTGTCACCGATAAGGATTATGAATTCTCTGTTGATCCTGAGTTAATTAATTTGGTTGAATCTGATCCTTTCCATGGCTATGAGTTTGAAACTGTTGTGGCACATCTTACCAAGTTGGATGATATAGCCACCCTGTTCAGCAATGATGAATAGATTCGCTACTATTATATCCTTAAGTTGTTGCCGTTCTCGTTAAAGGGTGATGCTAAGACTTGGTTTAATTCTCTTGATCCTGGTTGTGTGCGTAGTCCCCAGGATATGATGTATTACTTTTCTGCTAAATATTTTCCCGCTCATAAGAAACAAGCCGCCTTACGGGAAATATATAACTTTGCTCAAACTGAAGAAGAGAGTCTCCCACAAGCTTGGGGGAGGCTTCTCTAGTTACTTAATGCTTTTCCTGATCATCCTATTGAGATGCATGATATACTTGATGTCTTTTATAATGGACTAACTGATGCTTCCAGAGACCACTTGGATAGTTGTGCTGGTTGTGTTTTCAAGGAAAGAACAATGGAACAAGCTGAATTACTATTGAATAATATGCTAGCCAATGAAAATAATTGGACACTTCCTGAACCAGCCCCTAAGCCAACTCCGAATAAAAAAGGTGTTTTATTTCTCAGTCCTGAAGATATGCAATAGGCAAAGAAATCTGTGAAAGAAAAGGTATTAAAGCTGAAGATGTTAAGAATTTACCGCCTATTGAAGAAATACATGGTCTTGATAACCCGACACCGGTAGTAAAGGTAAATTCTCTTTATTGATTTGATGAAGGTGATATTCCTCTTTATAAGTCTGCTAGCCAATGCTTAGATGAGTTTGACAATTTTATTGTGAAACAAGAAAACTTCAAAGCTTATGTTGGTAGACAACTACAACACAATGCTCATATGATTGTACGCTTTAGTGATTATCTATCTAGTGCTAAAGATGAACTGAAACTTATTAGTATACATGCTTCCATGGACACCACTCAAGTAGAACAAGTACTTAAAGCTCAGAATGATTTGCTAAATGAATTAAATAGAAAGAATAATGATAATGCCATTAGAGTTGTGACTAGAGGTGGTAGAATGACTCAGGAACCTCTATATCCAGAAGGCCACCCTAAGAGAATTGAACAAGATTCTCAGAGAGCTAATTTAGATGCACCTAGTTCTTCTAAGAAGAAGAAAAAGAAAAATGATAGAAATTTGCATGCTTCTAGTGAACCTGTAGCTCACCCACCTGAGAATCCCAATGATATATTTGTTTCCGATGCCGAGACACAATCTGGTAATGAACATGAGCCTACTGATAATATTAATGATGATGCTCAACCTAGTAATGATAATGATGTAGAGATTGAACCTGCTGTTGATCTTGATAACCCACAATTAAAGAATCAACGTTATGATAAGAGAGACTTTGTTGCTAGGAAGCACGGTAGGGAAAGAGAACCATGAGTTAACCCATGCCTTTTCCTCCGAAACCATCCAAGAAAAAGGATGATGAAGATTTTGAGCGCTTCGCTGAAATGATTAGACCTATCTTTTTGCGTATGTCTTTGACTGATGTGCTTAAAACAAATCCTTATGCTAAGTATATGAAAGATATTATTACCAACAAAAGAAAGATACCTAATGTAGAAATCTCCACCATGTTTGCCAATTACACTTTTGAGGGTGGAATGCCAATTAGGAGATCCAGGAGTACCTACTATACCTTGCTCCATTAAGAGAAACTATGCTAAAACTGCTTTATGTGATCTTGGAGCTGGTGTTAGTGTCATGCCTCTCTCTTTATTTCGTAGACATGACTTGAGTAAGTTGACACCTACTGAAATATCTTTGCAAATGGCTGATAAATCAACTGCTATACCTATCGGTATTTGTGAGGATGTGCCTGTTGTAGTTGCAAATGCTACTATTCTAACGGACTTTGTTATACTTGATATTCCCGAGGATGATAGTATGTCTATTATTCTTGGAAGATCTTTTTTGAATACTGCAAGGGCTGTTATTGATTGCAACAAAGGCAATGTCACTTTTCATGTCAATGGTAATGAGCATACGGTACACTTTCCGTGGAAACAACCTCAGGTTCATAGTATCAATTATATTGGAAAACCATCAACTATTATTATTGGAGGTTTTGAGTTTCCTATTCCAACTATCAAGAAGGCATATGACATACTTATTGTTGGGGACATACATATCCCCATTGAGGTAACATAGTGTTATTCGAAAATTCTCCGATTTCATGTTACTCAGAAAGATTTTATTAACAAGACCTGATCAACCTTGTTAATGGATTCCTTTTGAGGAGCATGGGATAGGTGAATCTAGATAGCACAAACCTTCTGTACCCCCCTTTTACTTTCTGTTATTTAGGTTAAATAAAAGAAAAATAGCATTATCTGTGTGTTTCCAGACTTATCCGTGCAATAAAATATCCCGAAAATAAAAGTTCTCCAAATGCCATGAAAATGAAATATGATTTTTTCTAGAATATTTAAGAAAATATGGCACTGAACACATAGCGAGGGGAGCCAGCACGTGGCCTCGATGGCACAGGGCACACCTCCCTTCATCGAGGGCCCCACGTGCCCCCCCTCCACTTATCCTTCCACCCACACTCTTCTTCTTCCTCCCAAAAAAATCCACAGCCAGCTCAAACCCGAGTTCTAGCTCGTTTTGCTGCCATTTTCGATCTCCTTGCTCAAAGCACCATTCACCAACCTGTTTGGGGAGATTATTCCTTGGTATGTGACTCCTCCATTGGTCCAATTAGTTTTTGTTCTAGTGCTTTATTTGTTGCAAATTTGTGCTGCTGTGGTGACCTTGTTCTTGAGCTTGCATGTCAATTTTTCTTGATCCCAAGTAGCTCTAATGCATGATATAACCTCTAGGCACTTATAGGAGTTGTTTCTATCAATCTTGTTGAGTTTGGTTAACTTTTATTGTGAGTTATTAAAAATTTCAGAAATTTTCAGAAAAGGAAAATGTTAAAAAGAATATTGAGGGCCTCTTCTAGCAAGACCTCAGAGGAGAATAAGAAAGAAGAAAATAAGAAGCCCAAGTATCATCTTCCTCGCATGGTGGAAGTTAGACCGTGCGAATGGCCTTGTAATAATTTCATGATGTCCGCCGGTATTTACGAAGACTTTTATTGGTTGGCGAATAATGCGGGCCTCACTGACTTCCTCAACGACCAAAAAGAGAAGTATCTCTTACTCACCAATATTTTTACGCAAAGCTTCCATTTTCATTCTAGGAAAACACCACCTACGGTGGAGTTTCGCTTATATGATGTGGTTAAGGAGATATCACTGTTAGACTTTTGTGAAATATGCAAAGTACCCTTTGAAGGTTGACTAGATGAACCACATCATGAAGACGTCAAAGGGTTTATTGATATGATAGCCGTAGTTGAAACTAGACAAGCTTCAGGGGCAAGAATCACTAGTATACACTTCTCTGTTCTGCGCTACTTTGCGTTATTTGCTAGTAGGTGTTTAATTGGTCGCGGGAACAATGGGAATCTTAGTGCCCCTGATATTATCATTCTACGCCATGCTTTGTTTCGTGACACCACTTTTAGCTTGGGCGCCGTCGTTGCCAAACGATTGAGTCTGAACCGCTCAAAGGGGCCCGTCTTTGGAGGCATCTTTGCTTCTCGCCTTGCTGAACATTTTAATATACCTATTAGGCATCATGAGAAGGAAGAAAAGTTGTTTTCCCCGTTTATCTAGACTACAAGAGCATGGTAGCTCATGAATTTATTTTTAAAGACAAAAATATGCAGCTACTTTATAAATTGAGGTTTGATGAAATATACTGTGAAATTGTTACCTGACCTGCACCATCTCTGTTTGATCTGTCCACAAGAAAGTACCTCATTACATCAGATGCCTTCTACAAGTACCAAGGCCATGCACAAGGTTTAGAGCCTGAGCCAGAACCACCATTTGATCCTTCCCGTCAATCTGTTTATGGGTGGGATCTGGATGAGCTCGCCAACCAGTGGCATCCAGAGGACACATCTCAGTACACTAGCGGGAGTGGCTTCGATCCGTGGCCATAGACCAACTTAGGCCAAAAGCCTAAGCTTGGGGTAGTATGTGTTTCTCACTGACTTACATTCATGTTCACACACTTATTCTAGTTTTTGGTGCTCACACTCTTTCACTGTACCATCCATGCTTAGTTTAAATTTCTTTTTCTTAGTCTTTTTCTCTCTTGTGCTAGAAAAATCCAGAAAAACAAAAAAATATTAGTTGTAGCTTCTAGCTAGTTTGCTTTCTTGGCTTGTAGTAGTAACTAAAAATGAAAACCCAAAAAGATTTCCCGTTCTTCTTTTGCTTGTTGGGAGCTTTCCCGTGTAAATAGTTTCTTTTCTTTTCTTTAGGGGTTAAGAGTATAAGACCATGATTAAAATGCTTAGTGGCTCTCATATGCTTTGTTGTAGATTAAACCTTGAGCCAGATTACCTTGTCTTCTCTCTTGCATTAAAATGTCTGCAGATTCCAGCTTAGTCCAATGCACGTGCACTATTATTATTTTTCACATCGTTCGGTCATGCGAGTGACAGGCAATAAGGATGATATATGATGAACTAATTGAGATGAAAAAAGCTGGTATGAACTCGATCTCTCTTGTTTTTGTAAATATGATTGCGCGTCGTTCTTGATTCAACTTGTTATGAATGAAACATGTTTGCAATGACAATTAGTGATCATAGCTGCTTATGCCATGCTTAATTAGCTGAGAGTTTATAATGGTCTATCTTGCGTGCCAACATGATATTAAAATGGTTGTGATGTGGTATGATGGGTGGTATCCTCCTCTGAACGATTTAAGTGACTTGACTTGGCACATGTTCACGCATGTAGTTGAAACAAATCAACATAGCCTTCACGATATTTATGTTCATGGTGATTTATATCCTACTCATGCTTGCATTCATTGTTGATTAATTTTAATGCATGTTCATGACCGTTGTTGCTCTCTAGCTTGTCGCTTCCCAATCTCTTTCTAGCCTTCACCTGTACTAAGCGGGAATACTGCTTGTGCATCCACTTCCATAAACCCCAAATTTATTCCATATGAGTCCACTATACCTTCCTATATGCGGTATTTACCTGCCGTTCCAAGTAAATTTGTATGTGCCAAACTCTAAACCTTCAAATGAAATTCTGTTTTGTATGCTCGAACAGCTCATGTATCAACTAGGGTTGTCTATATCTTCCATGCTAGGTGGGTTATTCTCATGATGAGTGGACTCCGCTCATCATTCACGAGAAAATGGCTGGTAACCGAGATGCCCAGTCCCATGCTTAAAATCATAATAATTAAAAAAAACTTCCCCAGGGTTGTTTCTTGTTTGGACGGTAACCCGTTGATTCGGCTGGCCGTGGAGTGTGCTTGTTGGTGGTTGGGGGAGTATAAACTTTACCATTCTGTTTGGGAACCGCCTATAATGTGCGTAGCATGGAAGATATCGAATTCTTGGTTGTTATGTTGACAATGAAAGTATACCGCTGAAAATGTTATTCATCTCTATTTAAAAATCGAGCTCTGGCACCTCTACAAATCCCTGCTTCCCTCTGCGAAGGGCCTATCTGTTTACTTTTATCCAGAGTCATCACCTTCTTATCAAAAAGCACCAGTAGGAGAGCACCTCTGTCGTTTCATGTATTACTATTAATTTGCATTGAGTATGATCATGACTGGATCTCTTTTACCATGAATTACAATGTCCAGTCAGTCCTTGATCTTTAAAGGTGCTCTGCATTTATGTTTTGCGGTCTCAGAAAGGGCTATCGAGATACCATCCTGTTATATCATATCATGATTGTTTTGAGAAGTGTTGTCATCCGAGGTTTATTATTATTGCTTGCTAGTTGATTATGCCATTGATGTGAGTAGTCTTGAGACCTGAAAGTTATTGTGAATGTGGTTAGTTCATGATCTTGTTGAAAACCTGAATGCTAGCTTACATATTTACAACAACAAGAGCAAACAGAGTTTGTCAAAGTTTTTCTTTATCACTTTCAGTTTATCAACTGAATTGCTTGAGGACAAGCAAAGGTTTAAGCTTGGGGGAGTTGATACGTCTCCAACGTATCTACTTTTCCAAACACTTTTGCCCTTATTTTGGACTCTAACTTGCATGATTTGAATGGAACTGCCATGGTGTTGTTTTCAGCAGAACTGCCATGGTGTTGTTTTTGTGCAGAAATAAAAAGTTCTCGGAATCGCATGAAAATCAATGGAGATTTATTTCAGAAAATATTAAAAATACCTGCAAGAAGATCCACACCGAGGGGCCCACAGGCTGTCCTCGAGGGTGGGGGGCGCGCCCCCCTTCCCAGGGTGCGCCCCCCTGCCTCGAGGGCACCCCGATGCCCCACTGACGTATCCCCATGTCCTATATATTCCGTTTCGTGGAGAAAAAAAATCAAGGAGAACGAATTATCGCGTTTCACGAGACGGAGCCACCGCCAAACCCTAATCTCTCTCGGGAGGGCTGATCTGGAGTCCGTTCAGGGCTTCGGAGAGTGGAGATCGTCACCATCGTCATCATCAACTTTCCTCCATCACCAATTCCATGATGCTCACCGCCGTGCGTGAGTAATTCCATCGTAGGCTTGCTGGACGGTGATGGGTTGGATGGTATCTATCATGTAATCGAGTTAGTTTTGTTAGGGTTTGATCCCTAGTATCCACTATGTTCTGAGATTGATGTTGCTATGACTTTGCTATGCTTAATGCTTGTCACTAGGGCCCGAGTGCCATAATTTCAGATCTGAACCTATTATGTTTCCATGAATATATGTGTGTTCTTGATCCTATCTTGCAAGTCTATAGTCACCTACTATGTGTTATGATCCGGCAACCCCGAAGTGACAATAATCGGGACCACTCCCGGTGATGACCATAGTTTGAGGAGTTCATGTATTCACTATGTGTTAATGCTTTGGTCCGGAACTCTATTAAAAGGAGGCCTTAATATCCCTTAGTTTCCAATAGGACCCCGCTGCCACGGGAGGGTAGGACAAAAGATGTCATGGAAGTTCTTTTCCGTAAGCACGTATGACTATATTTGGAATACATGCCTACATTGCATTGATGAACTGGAGCTAGTTCCGTGTCACCCTAGGTTATAACTTCTACATGATGAATTGCATCCAACGTAATTTCCCATCACCGATCCAATGCCTACGAGCTTTACCTATATTGCTTGTCGCTTATTTACTTTTCCATTGCTACTATCACAAAAACTATAAAAATACTATCTTTACTTTTATTGCTGCTACCACCACTATCATATTACTATGCTACTAAATTATCTTGCTGCAGATACTAAGTTTCCATGTGTGGCTGAATTGACAACTCAATTGCTAATACTTAAGAGTATTCTTTGGCTCCCCTTGTGTCGAATCAATAGATTTGGGTTTAATACTTTACCCTCGAAAACTGTTGTGATCCCCTACACTTGTGGGTTATCAGGGTCTTCGTATAACGCGTCTCGATCCAACCTATGTGGCGCAGGATGGAACCGACCCATGATTCCTCAAGTTGACCCACCACAACTAGAAATGATGTGCCCACCACACCATACACGCAACCGACCACTAAGAAAATAAGCATATACAATAGTACAATGTTATACATGAAAGTTAATTGCATGGTGCATCCAAAAATATTTGATCTGCATTGTGAATGTTTATATATTCTCCTAAAATATTAGTCACGGGAAAGTGAAACGAAGGGCATATCTCTCCTTGTCTCCACCGGACATCCCCTCTGTCTACACCAATTTCATGTACGCACACAAACTATCTCTCGGCCCTCTAAAAGTATGCATGCCCATGACACATTCATGCATGACGGCCCCTGTATTTCAAGCTAAAGCACTATATGGTCACTGGAGTTCAGAATATGCTCATGACGGTCACCATATACATTCTCATGGTGATCATACGGTATCTAGCTCACGATACGTCTCCGTATTTTCTTGATGACACTGACGGACTTTGCATTTGCTGCGCGTTCCGTATTTTGTTGACGACACTTATGGTCATTGTATTCGAAGTAAAAGCACGATATGGTCACTGGACTTCAGAATAAGCTCATCACGATCACCACATACATTTTGTCGTGCTAACCAACATGTGGTTGGATGGTTAGGAGGCAGTGGTTTCTCGAGCCCACCAGGGTTAAAGTCCCGGTGCTCGCATTAATCCTGGGTTAATTTCAGTATTTTCTAGCGATGTGCGTTCAGTGGGAGGAGACGTTCCACTCGACTACGAGGCACCTATGGTGACTTCGTAAAATCTCAAGATCAAATGCTGGCCCACTCTCTCGAAGGTGCTCATAGGGGTAGGGTCTGCGTGTGTGCGCTTATAGCGGTGAGTGCTTGCGCATATATATGAGCCCTTGCGTCTGTACCATGTTAAAAAAATACATGTCATGATTATACGGTCACTCGCTCACCCGTACAACTCCATATTTTGTTGATGACACATTCAATTGACCAGTCAAACGTTCCACGTGGTGCAACTAGTGTTGCACCATCGGGGCGCGTAACCGTGGGGCCCACCTGACAGCCCGTATATGAAAGAAAGAAATGATAGTTTGAGTATGTACTGTGTTAATAAAATATATTTTAGGATGATCATATGGTCACTAGCTCACCATACAGCTCCGTAATTTGTTGATGACACGATCAATTGACTAGTCAAACGGTCCACATTCAGCAGCGCACATTACCATAGGGCCCACCCATCAGCGCGTATATGAAGGACAGAAATGGTAATAAATTAGTGGTCAGTGGGTACTCGAAGTCGTGAGACCTCTGGTTGGCAGTCGCCGGCGGTGGGGGCGTGTTGATTGGGCGGTGGGGTGGGGATCGCGGGAGAAAAAGCTCGGCGCGGGGGGCCTAGAGGGATGGCCGGTGCGGCGGAGGACCAGCTATGAGGAGTGGTTTCGGGGCGGGCGGGGCGGCGTGGCGGCGCGGGCCGGCCGCGGGCGGCGGGGGCCGGTGGTTCAGCCGGTGGTGGCTGGCGGCTCAGGGGGGTGGAGTTTGATGATAAACTGCAGGCCCTTGATTTCGTATATGAAAATCTAATGGCCAGAGATGAAAAAGTTAGTCGACTGACATGTAGCCTCACCCCGCACGCACACATGCATGCACGCAAGACACGCACGCATGCAGGCATGCATCACTGACACGTACACATAACGAACACACGCACGCATGCAGGCATGCAACACTGACGCGTACACATGCACTCATGAACACACACACGTACGCACACATGCATGCAACACTGAAACGTACCCTTGCATGCACGCAACACTCGCCCGCCTGCATGCATATAGCACACGACGCAAGACACACGCTCAACCTGTATGTGCATGCACCCTCTGTTAAGGACATGGATTATTACGGGTATTAATCAATCTTATCTGTGATAAGCAGAACATTGATGTTTGTAGCGGTCTTTATGAATGACAACGTATCGAACGGGCTATCAACATGAAAAGGATAACGTCACACTCAATGAATAATCATTGGTTTATGAAATGCCCGCTTCTGACCGGCCTGGCCCACCAAAGGTTCCTCTGCTGTGCGCTGCCTCCGTTGGGTCACTGACATGCAGGCCATGTACCCAAGAGCCCACACGTCAGTGGAAGAATGGTGCGTTGTCCTACGTCAGAGTCGAGGGCGCCACTCGCTGCACGCCCGGCTGAACACGCCTCCTTGCCGCATTCAAACGCCTCCATGAAACCCGCCCGTGTGGAAGCCGAGAAACCCACTCTGGACACACGTCCGTTCATGGCCGGGCCGGCATTAAACGCAATGCCGACCGAGCTACTCCCGTTCGCCGTCTATTAAATCTCCTATTTAAATGAGGCGAAACACCGGCCAAGAATCGCACAGCTCCGCCGCTCCCCTATCTCCTCCTTCACCATTTTTTCCACTCTTACAATGGCTTACGAAGAGTAGTTATTCTGCATCCAAGCCGGCTGGGAGGCCCGTCGAGCCCGTCGGATACGAGCTATGCAGCTCGCTGATCCACCTCCCTCCCTTCTGCCCACGGAGCCAGTTGCCGTCCCAAGCCGGCGCGCGGTTCAGCAACTCGCCGCTCCAGGCCAGCTTGACGAGGAGCGGCGCATGGGCGTCGTTGCTGCCGTCCACACCGCCACCTCGTACTGCGTCTCCCGTTTCTGTGCCCGAGACTCCCATGCCGGCGGCTGTGCCAGGCAAGCAGCGACAGAAGTCGGGTGCACGGAGAGCGACTAGTCGGTGGCCAGCGCCTCCGCGTCCGCCGCCATCTTCGAGGAGAAGTAGAACACGGGAGGCCGCCGCCGCTTGGGTCCCATGCAGGCCACCACGAAGGCAACACCGGCGTAAACATCAGGTATCTTGCCGGATCCTTTTGTTGTGAGGACCTTCGTCGACCCTGCATATACCTCCGGGGCTCCCGGCAGTCCGGTGATCGTGCTGTCGGACATGAGGAACACAAATCGATTGGCGGTCGACCATTTAGGCCAGGTATTATATACCTGTGTTGTCTAGAACTAGCACCACGTAGTTCATTTGAACGTAACGAAATCCGTCAGGTTTGTATGAAAATCCGGTATCTTATATGATTTTCGTCGTTGTTTATATGAAATATCACCGTGTTTGCATGAATTTTGTCCGGTTGGTTGACTTGCTGTCATAATGCTTGCGGCTACGGTTGGATAGCGTAATTTGCGGGTCACCGGTCGGTCTGCGGGCGGCTCGAGCGGCATGGTGGGACAAAAAGAACACATCTCGTGCGAGCTCGTCTCCAACGTGCGAGCTGGAGGATGCATGAGAACCCAAGCTATTCCTTGTTCATCAGTGGCAAAGGCACTGGTGGACAAAAGGGTCGCCAATATTTTGGCTACCCCGGGCAAGATCCAAACAGCCCCTCTAAACATATTCAAATCCCTCGTTCGCCGTGGAATTTTGCCATGTGTTGTTTTCATGGACTAACTACGTGCATTGCACGGAACATCAAGATGCATTTTTTTACAAAAATCCTGTTGTGATTGAACCATGCAGGGGTAATCCCATTTTGTAAAAACTAATGATTGCTCAAGAATTTTATCGGATAAATGGTATCTCGAGAATTTTATCGGATTCGATTTTTGTATACAACGCCACAAACCCATATTACAGGTACCAAGGCAAAACTTAATGTCTTCTAACTCAATGTTGCAAGCCACCTTGTTTCCTTGTTTGCCGTGTAAATTAATGTGTATTCTTCTCTTTCATGCACATCAAGCCAATGCTCACACTCCCGCATGCATGCAAGGGATAATTAATGTCCTCCTTTGCTAGTAGTACTACGAGGCAAACACCATTAATATTGCATCGATTAGTGTTAGTGGCCTTGTATATCTGCAAATTGTAATTTTGATAGTAGCCTTGTATATAAAAATAGAGGGAGAAAGATGAGAGATAATGTAAGGAGGAGTGAGGCATGGTGGTAACTGGTGGTCGGACTGGGCGGAGGCATGGGGATGGACGGCGCATTGTGTCTAGGTTTGTATCTCTACAGTCCCTCTCACACACACCCACGTAGGTGGGGGACGTGCACGAAGAGAAGAGGTGCATGCACGGCCCACGTACTCCCGTCTCTTTCCCAACCACACCCGCGCGGGTACACGGTGGAGCTCATTTCTGTACGAAAAGGCAGCCCACGTGGTAACTTGACACGTGTACTGGTGGTCCACTAGATGGAGGGAGGATCGTCTACCATGGGTGAACAAACAAATTGCGACTTGATGCGTTATGTTAAAAAAGAGGCAAACCATGTGGGGCCTACCTTAGAGGCAAGGCTCTATACACTGGAGTACTTTTGATGTGTCCCATCAACTCGCAGAACAAGGAGAAGCTTGCTTAGTACGCCGTCTCCCCTGCCCACGGGCGTGATGGCTGTGAGGATGAGGTGAAGCTTGCTTACTACACCTTATGCCCGCTCCCTCGCCCACGCGCGCGGTGGCTCGCAGGACGAGGAGAGAATTTTACTACTCCCTCCGTTTACTCCTCGTCCCTACTACCTTGGTTAGAGAGATTATCATATTGTTTGGAATATATATTTCCTTTAGTACTCCCTCCATTTACTTATACAAGGCCACTATAAAAAACTACATGTTGGTCTACCTTGGTTAGAGAGAAAATTTTACTACTCCCTCCGTTTACACCTCGTCCCTACTACCTTGGTTAGAGAGTTTTCTCTTGACACTGCTTGCATCAGGTGATCTAACGCACCTCGAAATCCAACATGTGATGGTACTACTACTAGTAGTAGAATTGAGACTTATAAAACAGAAAAACGAATGTTTTTTAGATGAGCCCTATAAACCCTGGTGGGTACGTACTCCGCAAAATCAGATTTTCCCAAAACTAAGTCGCTCAACCATTATTTGTTTGTTTCCCTTCCTGCCTCCTTGCCTCGAACAGACTATGCCAAACTCCCCTGCCTGCCGAGCGGGAAAAGACCCGCCCTCGCCTTTTTTTAGTCCGGCTTTGTATCGATGGATCGCGCGAAGTAGCAAAAACCCAAGCCGTGTCTTGTACTCATCCGTCGACGCTCGCTTTCATGAATTCTGTACTTCCTGTCACCAACATGTGGGACATATCGCAACCGGATTGACGTGTCAAGCACCAAATAACAGTGCAGAACAGCAAGGGGACGCACCCCAGTCGTACCGCCCCAGTAGTAGTAGTAATGAGCAATGAGACATCAAATCACAATGCCAGACCTTCCCAGACAGACGAAGCAACCATTATTTCACACTTCGGTTCGCTATCATCTCAAACCACGTAGTATTGCTTATGCCTCAAGAGGGACACGCGCATCGCCTTGGTACATCATGACACGTGGGACCGCATGACAGGCCATGCTCCCCCGCCGATCGCTCGGTAAAATCACCTCATTTTTACAACTATACTTCCTCCGTATCGATTTACATGGTATGCATGTCGTTCTAGGTTGAGAATTTAACTAGCTATATATGTGATGAACAGTATATGTTTAGAAACTACATCCACTTAATAATCCAATGATATACTTTTTGTGACATAGTAATTCAGATTTAGTTAGTCAAATGGATGACCTAGAAGTACGTGCACGCCCTATAAGCCGATACGTCTTAAAACACGAGACGGAGAGGGTAGTTCAGTACATATCTTTTTAGATCAATATAGTCAGGATTCAACAAGGAGCAAAACCAAGTGGTAGGCTGCGGTTGTCGTGTATGCGTAGCGACTCAAGCAGGGTCAGTCCGCACACGAAATGGCGACACACTTAACAGGACCCCTTTGGCCGACATGTGGCTCATCCACCATCTTGTTCCACGTACAGTTCGGAGCAGCGGTTGGAATTGGAGGCACCCCGGTCATAGCGCCGCAGTAGTCGAAAATGAGCGATGAGGGGTCAAATCACAAAGCCTCACCTTTCACGCATTAAGTTGGACGGACGAAGCAACCATCATTTCATTCTAGGGCGCAAGAGCATAAAGAAAAGAGAAAACCAATGATGCGTGCGGCAGCTACCTAGGGCACCCTGATACGTCCAAAACGTATCTATAATTTCTGCTTGCTCCATGCCTCTTTTGGGTGATATTGCTATGATATTTATACACTTCCATACACTTTTGATCATATTTGGACTAACCTATTAAATCAGTGCACCCCAGTGCCAGTTTCTGTTTTCTGCTGTTTTTGTATTTCAGGTTTTCCCATTACAAGAACTGCCAGAAAAATCCCGGAAAAATTATATAAAAAATCAGCGTTCCAGAAGCTTCCCGGCACCCGAAGTACAGCCGGAGGGGGGCCACCAGGGCTCCAGGCGCCCTGGTGGCGTGGCCCCCGTCCTGGCCGCGCCGAGGGGGCGCCTGGGCCCCCCAGGCCTCCGCTGATGCCCCCCTTTAGCATATATTTATATCATGTCCCGAAACCCTCGAGACGGGAACCCTTTTTCGCGATCTCATCTCTGTTCCGCCGCCGCCGCGCTTCCAAGATCGGGAGCACCAGGAGAACTCTTCCCGGCACCCTGCCGGAGGGGAGGATCACCACCGGGAGCCTCTCCACCACCATGGACGCCTCCCGGATGAGTTGTGAGTAGTCTTCCTTGGACCATGGGTCCATGACCAGTAGCTATGTGATGTTCTCCTCCCGTTCTTGTGCTTCACTAATTAGTCCTCGTGAGCTGCCCTACATGATCGAGGCACATATGTAATCCTTATGCTGTTGCTATGTTGAGTTTGCTGGGATCCGATGGATTTTGAGATTATGTTCAGATTGTGTTTGAGTAATATATTTGATCTACCTCTTTTATATTTATGTTCGTAAGTAATTCTTGCATGTTCTCCGTTGTTATTTATTGCTTTGGCCAAGTAGTAGGTAGTGACTCCAAGAGGGAACATTATGCTTGATTGTGGGTTCATGCCCCTCGATGACTAGCTTGAGTGACAGAAACATGAGTCTAGGGGATGTGCTGTTGCCACAAGGGGGAAAACAACGGTGCTTGTGCCCGCGGGTGCAAGGATTGTTTACTTTACGCAAAGTTCTTTTAATGCAGTTGTCTATTGCTTTGAGTTTACACTATGGGTGGGACTCGCAACTTAATACCAGCGAGATGTTCTGGATAGATATCTCAAGGTGGATGATTAGTAGTAGATGCAGATGGATTTTGGTCTACTTTCCTTGGCGTACCGCCCATGCTTTGAACCTCTACCTTTCTTGCAACGTAGTTAGCATTGGTTTGCGCACATGGTCCTGTCAATTGCCCAGCTGTAATTCGTTTACCTCACATAGCTGTTTTATCGTCTTTTGGGAGAGAGACATCACTAGTGAACATCATGGGACCCCGGTCCATATTACCATCACTGATCACATCTGCTATTTACTTTCCGCTTTTACTTACTATTGCAGCATTACCTATCACTATTATCACTTGCGTTTGATCCTTTGTAAACGACAAGGCTGGAGGGATTGACAACCTCTCTGTACTCGTTGGGAGCAAAGTTATTTGTATCTATGTGCAGGTCCACGTTGATTGCTAATATCTGGCGCCGTTAGCAGTTGACACCTTCTTGTTGAAACTGGGAGTCTCAGGGAAATCGATCCTTGGTATCTTTGCCAAGGGAAAACATCCGCTACACTGCATCTCAAACCTTCCACTTGGGGTAACCAACGAGGGGCGAGAAGCCATCACACCCTAGGGCAGGGGTCTCCACTACAAATCATTTTTTAAAGCGCCTCCACTACAAATCAGCTTCTCCCTCGTCCTCTTGAAGAAAACCGATGATGCGTGCGACGGTAGGGTTTGTAGGAGTACTACTAGGGAGTGCAGGGCTATCTCGTAGTAAATGGGAGAGGGATTGAGTTCAAGTCGACGCCTTAAATATGTGTGGGCCGCTTGGTTTTAGGGGGATGAGGCAACATTTTGGGTTCGGGGAATAGTGGAGATATAGTACGTACAAAAAATTGTGGACGTAGGTTCGACCGAAAGGCAATGATGCATGGGCCCTGCATTTTGATATACCCGGGGCCACGTTAAATTTGCTACTCTACTCAAAACTTGTAAGGTACACATGCATTGAACGCATGAGATTTTGAAACCAAATTATGAATAAATACACACTATAGCATGTAAAGCTTTGAGTCATATATGCATGATGTAGATGTTTGTTTAGTTCTTATAGTTCATCTCATTCAAAATCAATTAGTTTTATAAAAATGTTAAGATTCATGGGTTTGTGCATTGTAAAGCATAAAGTAAAAAACAAATAATGGCAATTCATTTTGAAAAAAAATCAATTATGATACGGAAGATTTTAGAACAAAGGAGAAGTGCTTGTGTTTTGAGGTTTGTGCATAATGCTTAAGTTCAACCATGGAGTCTTCTAAATTGTACATGTGGCAGATCTGGTGGAATGTTGATGATATCCAACGGCCAGTAGTGCTCGGATTTGCCATCTCTGCACTGTCGGATTAGCTTCATCCAGTGACCATCTTTCAAGTTATTCACACACTATATAGTTCTTGTGCCATAGTTGCATGTCTTGGAAAAAAGCTACTAGTGGGTTGTACTAGCTATTTAGGAATAGAAGTTGTACAGATGGAAGTTGTAGGGAAAGAGATGACATGGAGTATCTCAATTCCTATGAGTAGGGAGTGGAAAAGAGATGTCATTTGGTAGACATCATAGGAACTTTTCTATTCAATCTACAGATGACATGCATCTCAATTCCTATGAGGAGGGATTAGAAAAGAGATGTAATTTGGTTCGTATCATAGGAACTTTTCTATTGAATATACGCTAATATTTATTTTCCTTTTAAATTATGAGAGTATAGGAATCCATTCATATGAACCAAGTGGCTCTAAAGCTATAGAAATGATATCATGTTTATTTACTTTGAAATGTGGAGTATATGAATCTATTCCTATGAACCAATTGGCTCTAAAGGAAAAAATCCTATAAAAATCATATCATAAAGAGTTCCTATGATATTCCTCCACACACCAAAGGATGGTTGAAATTGCTACAGGTGATACGATGGTATTTCTTTGTAGACTCCTCCCCCATCTTTATAGTTACCTCTCGAAGATGAATGAAATAATATATACAGGGTATTCTACATGTGCAATTTGGTACACGAAAACTCAGTAAAAGTTTGCGAGGTTCGAATTTTCAATAAAGCTTTATGCACTGCATTTTGGAACGGAGGGAGCATATGGAAGTTGCTTACACTCACGTGGAAGATTTATGTGTAGGAGGAGTGGCTATTCTGTTAAATGACATGGCAAAACTGACACTGTCGGATGTCGATCTAACGGTTCTTACGGTGTTCGTCGGGAAAAGGCTTGTGGCGAACGTTTGTTGGATAATGATTTATGGACACATGCATTGCATTGATACATGCCCCCACACTCTCACGTACACGCACCCTCCCGAGTCCTCTCGCACCCACATTCAATCTGCAGGTAGACGTCACACACATATGTGCTCTTCACACCCTACACTCAGAACTTCTAAAAAACAAAAGACGTCGCACACATTTTATTTAGCTCACACGTCACACACTTATATTATTACTCTTGTGGCAAACGTTCTTTGGGCATAGTATATTGTACTCTCACGAAGAGAAGCGGTGCACGCACGCACTAGTTCTCTCACACCCACTCGCGGGTACACGTATGAGAGCATTTTTTTGAAGCTTGTACAACAAAATTACTCCACTATATATATAAGCAGGAGCCTTAACGCTTGCTTTACTAGGGTTCCTCTCGTTTACTCTCTCATGATCTCCAGATCTAAGCAAGACATAGCTGGCCACACTCTCTCTCAGCTCACGGCTGGTTACAAATCCGGTCGGACAACCTCGACCAGGGCAGGGGTGTAGGTGCATCGTTCACGCTGTCGTCGGCGGCGAGGGATGAGACCAACGACTGCCTGCGCGTCCCGATTGGCGGTCGTGCCGTTCTCTCCAAGAGAGCGCCGGCTCCGGAGGGCCACCAACCCCTTCTTCCTCCCTGCGGTATTGTGGCCAAGATGTGGCCTCCCGACGCCGCCTTTGCCACATGCCGACGACCCTCATGTATATATTCCTTCGAAACCTGCCTTGCGCTACTGCCCCAGCTACCCACTTGGCTCCGTGTGGATCTTTTTCTACTTCCGTCCGCTGCTCCAAAGCCACCTGGACTTTTACTATTATTAGAGGTAAAGCTACTTCATACAGTCGACTCTAAGAGTTGGTTCAAATAGGGAGGAAAGTGGGAAAGCTGTAGCATGAATCTAGGACTTGGTTCTTAAAGGAAATGGGGGGAAGTAGTAGATACTAGCTACCCAACCGGTCTCTTGGTTGAAAAGACGAAGGAAGCATGGTGGATGGCGAAGGGTGGGGGGAAGTGGACCTATCTCTTGGTTGAAAAAGGAAAGAAAGTGCCGGGTGTTGGGGGACAACGCAAATGAGAATGAGCAGGTCTAGATTTCCTGTGCTCACATAGGAAAATGTCGCCGAGGAGATAAAAATTGGGACAAATACAGACATGCTGCCCGAGTGTTTGCCGCTCTCGGCAACCACATCTGCCTCACCAATTTATGCCTCTGTTGTCCCTACGCCCATATCCCTACCGTTAATGTAAAATCACATGAAGCATTAAGCAATTCCACCTAATGTCACTATAAGTAATGGTCTAGTGCCGTCGATAAATTGAAGCAATGCCACCACCATTTTATGTAGTGTTTCCGTCTTGCTTTATTTCCCATGAATTGTGTTTCTGCAGTTACACTTAAATCTCACACCGCTAACATTGCTTCATCCCAGTGGAATTGAACAAATTTGATTGCATATTTACTGACCATGTGCTACTCTCATGACAGTAATACTAATGCTATTGTTCTGCATGTTAATCTAGTGGCAGTATTGATGTGATGTGATGCTACTTACTTAAGGACACTTTCATACTGTCAATCTAGTGTCAATTACAACACAATAGATGCTACTGTTAATCATACGCCACTGCAAATATCTGTCACTATTTAAATAACCGTATTTCGTATTTGCGCAAACAGGGATGTCTGTCTCCATATCGTTTCGGGATGTCTATCTCCGTATCGTTTCTATCCACGCAATCAGAAGCACACACCTCAGTTTTAGTAGAACTGCGCAAAATGAGATGGCTATCCCTCGTTGCCGTCCTCTAACCACCCGTCTTCCAGGTATTCCTACATTGGTAGTTACTAGGTAGAATGAGCAACACAATATAGAAGAAGTTGGTTCGTACTTTTTACTTCCTGAATGCAGTGTAGGGACGAGCGAAAAAAACTGCATCCTACTGCGTAATGCACTTTCTACCAGTTCATCCATGGACCGAGGACTAGCTGGCACGGATGCACGGCGGTTTTTTGGACAGGTGCACGGACAAGAGGCATTGTGGTCTACTTATTTCTGCAAATAGCGGTGCTTAAATTTAGTGGAATGCACAAGAATTTCAGCTGGTCAGTACACTACATGGTTCAGTTCAGCATTCCAGCTGAGAACAGAATTATAATTGGTTATTCTGGAATGAGAGAACCTAACCCTGGATGGTGGCAACAAGAAAAAACCAGAGTGAACTCCAGGAAATTTAAGCCTGCCGGGAGGCCCTTTGCTCAGAGAAGCCTTGCTTGTTTTTTCCTGATTTGTAAACCTTCTCACAACTTTGTCTTTTGCTGTGAACTAGTAAATGTTTGCTATGTTCTACGAATCATTGAGATGTATAAAATTGCTTAACTTATGATTTTCAAGTTTTTTATGAAGCCGAGTTTAATGTGAGTGTTTCACATGAACGCTGGACTAGTGTGTGAACGTTTGGAATTTACATTGTGGCCTCAGTTAACTGCATGAACCACTTTAAAAAGATACATAGTTGCTTATATGTCAGATAATAGATTGTTGATTGTTAGCTGGTCGATAGCCTAGTGTTGAAGCGAGCTGAGCCAATGTGTCGTGTTTTGCACAACTGCTTACATGTGGGGTAGCACCAACAGTGTTTACAAGTACTTATGTATACGTCGGTGCACAGTTCTCAAACGAGTACTCTATTTCATCAGAACTCACACAACTCTTCATTGGTATAAGTGCAAATGGCTTCCAGGTTCCAACATCCTAAAAACTTTGTTTTCCAAGTGCGTATATTCAGGTCATCTGCCTCATAGCGAGTGACATGTACAACCACACAATCCTTGTCTGCATCAGGGCTCTAATTGAAATAGAAACAAATTCTAAATTACTTTCCAGTATAAGAAACACAAGTTATTTAAACCACTATGTATAGCATGTCATCGAAGCTAATAAAATTTGGCATTATTCATCACCACATACTTAGATGAAAAACCACAATCGAGATCGGCAAAGAAGAAAATCACCTTGGGCAGCTCAGCCGGGGGGGACACATCCTCGAAGGGGGAAAACTACTCTTGCAGTGCCACGGGGGCTGTAACCTCAAACGGGGCGTTGACCATCTCAGTAGTGGCCGTGAGCGTATCTGGGGTCGGCTCGGTGGCTGCCTCCATCTTCTTGGAGCTCTCTCTCTCGTGGGGATCAGCCTCCCACGTCTGCTTCAATATCGATAGATCTTTGCCTGGTTCTCCTTGGTCCATCATGAAACTGACGTGTACTAGGAGACCACTGAAAGGAAAACACAATCCCAATGAAAATGAAACAATAAAGAGAGTGAGGATCGTTTACTGCTTTGCAAAAGTTCTTTTTTTCTCTAAACAAAAATATACCAATATCCCGGATCCGCTTACCTTCCCTTCATTGGAGAGAAGAACAGTGGCAGATGCGAGTGTTGCCTTTCTTGAAGACAGTGAGGGAGAAGGGATTCAGCGAAGAGTGAAATGATGGTTGCTTCGTTCGTCAAACTTAGACTGCGGGGAGGTGGGGTTTTGTGATACGATGGCTAGTTATTGCCGCGCTACGACCGGGGTGACTCCCCGCCTGGATACTGCCTTCTAATTTGGTGGATGGCATTTGGGCCCGCGCGCTGCATGGCCCGCATGTCGGTGAACAAAAGTATAATGGCATTCAGTAGAGGGACATGTTTCGATGACCTAGGAGGAGCCAATAGCGGTATTGTATCCACTGTACTAGTAGTAATTGTTTTTCTGGGTAGCTATAGAGTGTCTCCACTATACTAGTAGTAATTGTTTCTCTGGGCCCAAGACAAAACAGCCCATCCACCCTAGTAAATAGTAACAACGGGGCTATGCGGGTGTTGTGGCCCGTCTAGCCAGGGTTTTATTTATGTTTACCAAATCATGAGCCCAGTTGTGTTTTTTTCTTGCTGAAAATGGCTAGCCCAGTTCTAATTTTTTTAAGAAATACCCAAACGAGGCCTACTTGCTTTATCAGCCCGGCTGGGCTGCAAATCTTTCAAGACGAGGAGAGTTGCATTCGGTTTGCCCAGAATTGAGCCATACAATTTTAAAACACATCAAACCGGGAATTAGTTTCAATTTTTTTTTCATTACAAGATTTTAAATTCCATTGATTTTTATGCGTGGACAATTATTTGGATTTTATATTTATGTAAATTATTTTTCAAAATAGTTTGAATGTGAGTCGATATTTCGGGATTGAAAACAGTTGACTGCACCGAAATATGCAAAAAATTCATATACTTTTTAACCGTGGCCACAATATGGGGTGTAATGCTAACAAAAAGAAGATGGGCTCCAAAAAAATTCTTAAGAATTAGCAAATGGGCTGTACATTATTAGAAATAATGCGCACGAGAGCAGTGACTGTTGGATGTCCATCGAATGGCTGTCGTGCTTATTGAATCTCTGCTTTTCCTGCTCCAGCCGCTCAAACAAGCGCCGGCGGGACCGCCTGCTCCCTCCTCCCACGGCCGGCTATGCTGCCGCGCAGGCCTCACCGCCCCACCGTACTCCCATCGCTGGCCTAGCCATCCCTCTACTCACCCACACCTGCTGTTATTCCCTCGGGACGGCAGATGAACCAGTAAACCCTCGTACTCCTCCGCATGGGAAACAACTGCTGAGTCTTCCCTGGCTCCGTGTCGTTCCCTTCCTAGTCCTCGCCGTCATCCACCGCCCTGGAGCTCTCGGTGCGGTCTGGTCAACATGGTCAATGAACGACATCCATCGGAAGTGGACTGTACGTGGAGAGGCTGATAGCTGGGTCCACGGCCGCACGCAAGAAAATTCTTCCTTATTACGCACAAAATAATGATTCCTCCACCTGACAGCTAGGACCCACGGGAAGGGCTTCTGTATTTCACCAAAAAAACATTCCCCCCGCTGACAGGTCGTACCAGCTATATCTTCGCACGCAAGGAAGTGCCTCCTTATGACGCACAAAAAAATGAATACCCCCCTACTAGCCGGGACCCACCATAGTGGGTGGCTAACTTGTGGGCCTACTAAGTTGACGGGGACAAAGGGCTTTGTCAAGTTAGTCAATATGAACGATTCTAGCTCCAGTGACCGTACGATGTCCATCCAACGGCCATAGTGCTTCTTCAACCTATGGTCATCTTGCTCCAGCCGCCCAAAGCAGCGCCGGTCGTGCCGCCTGCTCCTGCCTCCCGTGGACGGTTGTCCTGCCGCGGAGGCCTCACCGCCCCATAGTACTCCCACCGTTGGCCAGGCCATCCCTCCACTCACCCACACCCCCTGTTATTCTGCGGCGACGGCAGCCTCACACCGCAGCCGAACAAGTGAACCGTCGTACTCCTCTCCGCGTGGGCATCCACTACCGCGTCTTCCCCGGCTTCGCGTCGTCCACTTCCTAGGCCTCGCCATCGTCCACCGCCTTGGTGCTCTCGGCGCGGCGTGGTCAATGTGGTCAACGACCGACTTCCATCGGAAGAGTGCTGTACGTGGAGAGGCTGACATCTGGGTCCACGGCCACAGCTGGGTCCACGACCACAACCCAATTTTTTGTGATTTGCCATGTATGTCGCTTTGTCAGGCCTGTTGGGCTGCAAACCTTTCAAGACGAGGAGAGATTCATTCGGCTGGCCAAGAAATTGGCATATCAGTAATGAGAAATGGGCTATACATATTTAAAACACATCAAACCGGCAATTAGTTTCAAATTTCTTTTTTTCATTTCGAGATTTTAAATTGCATTGAGTTTTATGCGTGGACAATTTGTAGGATTTTATATTGATATACATTTATTATTAAAATCAGTTTGAATGTGACTCAAAATTCCGGGATAAAAAATAGTTTGGACCGCACCGAAATATGCAAAATTTCGTACAATTTTTTAACCGTGGCCAGAATATGGGTTGTAATGCTACAAAAAAGAATATGGGCTCCAAAAAAACCTTAAGAATTAGCAAATGGGCTATGGATTATTAGAAATAATGGCAGATGGGCTGTATGATGTTTTCCACAGGTTTCAGGCTTCCCTAAAAAAAAGGCTGACGCACAAGCAGTGACTGTTGGATGTCCATCAAACAGACGTCGTGCTTCTTCAATCTTTGCTCTTCCTGCTCCAGCCGATCAAACAAGCGCCGGCGGGACTGCCTGCTCTCTCCTCCCCGCGGCCGGCTGTGCTGCCGCGCAGGCCTCAGCGCCCCACCGTACTCCCATCCCTGGCCTAGCCATCCCTCCACTCACCCACACCTGCTGTTTTCTCCGGGGATGGCACACGAACCAATAAACCCTCGTACTCCTCCGCGTGGGAAACAACTGCCGAGTCTTCCCTGGCTCCATGTCGGTCCCTTCCTAGGCCTCACCATCGTCCACCGACCTGGTGCTCTCGGCGTGGCCTGGTCAACGTGGTCAATGAATGACATCCATCGGAAGTGGACTGTATGTGGAGAGGCTGACAGCTGGTTTCACGGCCGCACGCAACGAAATGCCTCCTTATTACGCGCAAAATAATGACTCCTCCACCTGACAGCTAGGACCCACGGGAAAGGTTTCTGTATTTCACGAAAAAAATGTCCCCCCCCCGCTGACAGGTCGGACCCGCCAGCTATATCTTCGCACGTAAGGAAGTGCCTCCTTATGACGCACAAAAAATGAATACCCCCTGCTAGCTGGGACCCACCATAGTGGGTGGCTGACTTGTGGGCCTACTAAGTTGACGGGGATAGACGGCTTTGTCATGTTAGTCAATATGAACAATTCTAGCTCCAGTGACCGTATGATGTCCATCCAACGGCCATAGTGCTTCTTCAACATCTGGTCTTCTTGCTCCAACCGCCCAAAGTAGCGTCGGTCGTGCCGCCTATTCCTGCCTCCCATGGCCGATTGTGCTGCCGCGGAGGCCTCACCGCCCCATACTACTCCCACCGCTAGCCAGGCCATCCCTCCACACACCCACACCCCCTGTTATTCTGCGGCGACGGCGGCCTCACACCGCAGCCGAACGAGTGAACCCTCGTACTCCTCTCCGCGTGGGCATCCACTAACGCGTCTTCCCCGGCTCCGCGTCGTCCCCTTCGTACGCCTCACCATCGTCCATCGCCTTGGTGCTCTCGGCGCGGCGTGGTCAGTGTGGTCAACGACCTACTTCCATCGGAAGAGTACTGTACGTGGAGAGGCTGACAGCTGGGTCCATGGCCGCAGCTGGGTCCACGGCCACAGCCCAGTTTTTTTGTGATTTGCCAAGTAAGTCGCTTTGTCATGCCAGTTGGGCTGCAAATCTTTCAAGACGAGGAGAGCTTCATTCGGCTGGCCGAGAAAATGGCCTATCAGTAATGAGAAATGGGTTGTACATTTATAAAACACATCAAACCGGCAATTAGTTTCAAATTTCTTTTTTTCATTTTGAGATTTTAAATTGCATTGATTTATATGCGTGGACAATTTGTTGGATTTTATATTGATATACATTTATTTTTAAAATCAGTTTGAATGTGACTCAAAATTTTGAGATTAAAAACTGTTCAGACCGCACCGAAATATGCAAAATTTCTTATAATTTTTTAACCGTGGCCACAATGTCGACTGTAATGCTAACAAAAAGAATATGGGCTCCCAAAAAAACTTTAAGAATTAGCAAATTGGCTATAAATTATTATTAATAATGGCAGATGGGCTGTATGGTGTTTTCCACAGATTTGAGGTTTCCTAAAAAAAGGTTGACGCACAAGCAGTGACTGTTGGATGTCCATCCAACACCCGTCGTGCTTCTTCAATCTCTGCATTTCCTGCTCCAGCCGATCACACAAGCCCCAGCGGGATTGCCTGCTCTCTCCTCCCCGCGACCGGCTGTGCTGCCGCGCAGGCCTCACCACCCCATCGTACTCCCATCGCTGGCCTAGCCATCCCTCTACTCACCCACACGTGCTGTTATTCTCTGGCGATGGCAGACGAACCACTAAAACCTCATATAGTCGTACTCCCCTCCACGTGGGAAAAAATTGTCGAGTCTTCCCTACCTCTGTGTCGTTCCCTTCCTAGGCCTTGCCGTCGTCCATCGCCCTGGTGCGCTCGGCGAGACCTGGTCAACGTGGTCAACGACCGACATGCATATGAAGTGGACTATACGTGGAGAGGCTGACAGCTGGGTCCACGGCCGCATGCAAGGAAATGCCTCCTTATTATGCGCAAAATAATGATTCCTCCGCCTGACATCTGGGACCCACTGAAAGGGCCTCTGTATGTCGCGAAAAAAACGTTACCGCCGCTGACAGCTCGGACCCACCAGCTATATCTTTGCACGCAAGGAAGTGCCTCCTTATTACGCAAAAAAATGAATACTCCCCCTGTTAGTTGGGACCTAGTATAGTGGCAGGCTGACTTGTGGGCCTACTAAGTTGACGGGGATGGAGGGCTTTGTCAACTTAGTCAATATGCACGATTCTATCTCTAGTGACCGTACGATGTCCATCCAACGGCCGTAGTGCTTCTTCAACCTCTGGTCTTCTTCCTCCAGCCGCCCAAACCAGATAGCAAACCAGTGCTGGTCGTGCCTCGTGCTCCTACCTCCCGTGGCCAGCTGTGCTGCCGTGGAGGCCTCACCACCCCCTACTACTCCCACCGCTGGCCAGGCCATCCCTCAACTCACCCACACCCCCTGTTATTCCGTGGTAACGACAGCCTCACACCGCAGCCGAACCAGTGAACCCTCGTACTCCTCTCCGCGTGGGCTTCCACTGCCGTGTCTTCCCCGGCTCCGCGTCGTTCCCTTCCTAGGCTTCGCTGTCGTCCACCGCCCTGGTGCTCTCGGCGCGGCATGGTCAACATGGTCAAGGAATAGCTTTGCATCGGACGTGGACTGTACATGGGGAGGCTGAAAGCTGGGTAGACGGACGTAGGAAGGAAGTGCCTCCTTATTAAGCGCAAAATAATTATTCCTCCATCTGACATCGGGGACCCACCGGTCGGGCCACCGTATTTCGCGACAAAAACGTTACCCCCTAACTGCTGGGACCCACCAGCTACATCTTCGCACGCAAGGAAGTGCGTCCGGGTAAAAAAAACAATTCGCCCCCTGACTGTGGGACCCACCAGCTACATCTTCGCACGTAAGGAAGTGCCTGACTGTCTGGACCCACCTGGTCGAAGCGTACGTAGCATTGTCATTCTGGTCGCGAACGTGTACGTACATACTGGTCGATGTAGAGGCGCGCACGTGTCGTAGTAGAGGCAAGCATATAGCACGTACATGTACATACAACGGCCAGGGTGCAAGAAAGTAAATACGGCCACATACGTACATACGGGCGGGGTCTCGAACGCCTACTCCCGCGTACGTACGGCCAGGGCTCGTGTACATGGCCGGGTCAGAACAGAGAAACAGCGTCATCGTCGTGTTCATGGGGAGCCAAACGGCTGGGTCGGAACGGAATGCGTCGTCGTGTTCATCAGGAGGGCTTGGACGGAACAACCAACGGAAACGAGGCCTAGCGTATCGCAGAACGGAGGAAACGACCTTGTGTTCGACCGGCCATGGTTGAAACGGGATCCTGTTCATCGGGAGGGGTCTGGCGTACTGCAAAAGGGAGGAAACAGACCTTCTACGGTCGAAACAGGGGTCCGGTTGATCGGGAGGGGTGTGGCGTACCGCAAAACGGAGGAAACGGACTTGTGTTGGAGCGCTACGGTCGAAATGAGGGTCCTGTTCATCGGGAGGGGTGTGGCGTACCGCAAAACGGGACTCTAGGTGATACTGTTCATTTCCACCGTCGACCCCCTCCAGCCTCCACATGCTACTGTTCATCCACCGTCGACCTCCTCCTGCCTCCACCTACGATTGTTCAGCCTCCACGGCGCGCTACTCCACCGGCTACTGTTCAACCAACCCTCTCCACGGGCTCCTGTTCAACCACCCCTCCAAGGGCTACTGTTCATCCAGCCCTCCACTGTCTACTGTTCATCCAGCCCTCCACAGGGTGGTCCTGTTCATCCAGCCCTCCACGGGGTCCTGTTCATGCAGCCCCAACCGGCTCGATCGATCGGGGTCCTGTTCAGCCACCCCCACCGAGAACTATTCATCCAAACCCCCCAGCAACGTTCACTGTTCATGCAGTGGCAGCATCGATCGGCTTCAGTTAGCAGCAGTAATGAAGGAATTGCTCGATCGGGTTCAGTTAAAAGCCATCGATCGATCGCTCGGGTTCAGTAATGCGTAGCCTGCAGTGCAATCGCTCGGTTCAATTAGAGCCCAATGCCTTGCTCGAGTTCAGTTAGAGCCCAACGCCTCGCACCCACGCGCATGCGTGTACGGGAGAAACGCGCATCGCTCGGCCCCGACCACCCACCGTAACCGGGAACACCCCGATATGTTCCTCGCCCTTCCTTCTACCATGGTTTTTTCCGTCATGGACGGCCTAAAGAATGTCGTGCAGCTGCGTCTCCAGCCCGCCCAGGATGAAAAGCCCATTTTCTGTCAGGATTTTTTGTCATAGAAGTAGGACCCCACCACACCTATGATGATACCGGGTTTGGTCACAATTATCGTCATAGAAGTGTCATAAGTACGACAGAAAAATGTTTCGTTCGGCCCAAGATGTCACGGATGTGTCTTTTTTTTGTAGTGTTTCAATGTAATGCCTCCATTAATATAAATCAATGGCACTTTTTTTCATGTCCTGCTAAATTTCCCATTAAGATAAGTTGCTTCTTTTCATTAGAGATGCAACTGTCCTGGTCCGCCTACTCTCTAGGAGCTTCATGACCAATCTTGATGTTGCTCAATTTTATTGTAACTAATGAAGAAGAAGCTTTGTGGGTTCTGTTTTCTGATGGAAATGGAACCGGGGTTGGAGCCCTTTTCTTAAAAAAATAAGAAGAAGAAGCTGCTAGCTCATGGGACATTGCTTCATTTTAGGTGAACTGCACCAAAAGGTCCCATGAATTGAATCATCCATGTTGATGACTGGGGTCATCCCTTCTATGATGGTGTTGACTGCAGATATGGTTCCCATCACAAGGCATGTTCCTTTTTGGTCTGATCGTTTGCCAAAGATCCTGCATGTTGATCCTGCTCTTGTGCTACTGTTTTGGCACTGCCATGATAAAGCAGTAGTGTTATTATTTTGCACCTTAATCTAGTGGCACTATTATTTTGAGGCAATGTTTTGGCACCGCTAGTGCTTTTTTTATATATAAAAAGAGGGGGTTCCCTCTTATTTCATTAAAGAAACCCAACCATAGAGAACCATTATCCGACAACATCTCAGTGTAAACGGGCAGTTATGCAACTACTACTAGAACGGACTGAGTACTAGCAAGAGACAAGTTCACCACATAAGCTAGGCCTGTAGGGGACGCAGCACCAGCTCTACCAAGTTTGGATTACAACCCAAATGCTACAACAGAAACATCAGGGGGAAGATAGGGACTGAAAGAGGCAGCTTCAGCATCCCAGTCTAAGCACCCCCGGCCTTCATCCTTGCGACGCACGGTACACCTTGTTTGCCACCTACTCGACCCTAGTGTCACTGATAAAATGAAGTAATAATACAGTTAAGATAGGGCGAGTGTCCTCTCTATCATTTCATTTTCAATGTAAATAAAGAAAGTGCTTCTCTTTGTTAATGTATGTTTCATCAACTAGTCCCATTCTCAATGTTTAAGCGTTTCTGCAAAGTGGGGTGCTTAATTTAAGTTGAACTGCACAAAAATAGAGATTTGAATGTCTCAAGGCCCCTCCTTGTACTACCGTTGTATACTGATGTTCATCACTGGCAGAAGGTGTATCGGGGAGACTTGGGTCGATTTCCAGTATGATGTAATATTTTGTTATGTTTATTAGTGTATGTTTCATCAACTAGTGCCACTATAATCTAATCACGCCTTTCCATTATCTGTGCAAACAAGGTTATCCAGCTGCATTTTGGTGGAACTACACAAATGAAAGGATGGAATCGGGATATATGCAGAGTGCGAGGTGCCAAGTAAAAATTACCGACACCAACCCTGCTCCATCTAAGCATTGGCATCCACCACCATCAATGGGATGTGTGGCGCTCACTGTGGAGTATCGATCCCAGATGGAGCATCCACCAAATATTGAAGGATCGAGCACCAACAGGGTGTCATGCCAGAGCGAGCCGATGGAGTCTTCATTGACCGAACCCAACTACAAGAGGAGAAAAACAGTTGGCCCAACGATGCTTGCCAGCCATCCTCTCCCTCGCCGTTCACATCGTCTCACGGGGCGGCTGTCTGCCGCCGACGAATAGGAAGGATTGCCCCCCCAGACCAATAGTCGGGCAGGTTGTGAATTGTCAGGAGGAGCTTAGGCTTGTTAGTATTTTCAAGTTGTGAATTGTGTTTTGTGTTGTGTATTTTGAGAGTACTTTCAGATATGAATGTCTTTTGAATTTCAGATTTGCAGTATTGAGCATATGAAGTATTTTATGAATTCTAGAGATCTATTTTTAGGACTTAAAAAAATGTAGTTTCATAGGAGTATAAAAGTGCAGACAATGTGATTCTCAGAGAAGAAACTGCAAGTTTTAGTTTCAGATAAGAAACTCCAAGTTCAGTTTTAGATAAGAAACTGCAACTTTCAGAGGCAGAGCATTTATATTAACACAGCCTTTTCAAATAGTCTTACCATCATACTCGAAGTTATATTTATGGTCGAAACTAGAACTACCAGCCAGTTAACATCATGCTGATCAACATTCATGCATAGCACATCTTCATATGATGCACAGTAAAAAAGATATGCTATTTTCAAAATGCCCACACAATGTCGAGTGTGCGAAAAACTGAGAAAATGAGGGACAAAGTTTTGGCAAGTGTAGGACGTGGTGTGCATAGATAACAGTTGGGACCCACATGTCAATAAAGCAGAGGCAAAAAATTTGGAGATATTTTCTCTGCACAGGTGGAATCGAACCCGGGCGGAACAGCTGTCGGGTACTGTCACTCGGCCACTGGGCTAGTTTAGTTGTTTCGTTACTAATAAGGAACTTCCTCAGGTGGTAGGATCTCCTCGTACGCCTTTGTGCGCTCGCCGCGACGCTGCAGTCTGCCGTTGTGAACATGCTAAACAAACGAGAGGAATCTGGAGAGGACTATACGTGGAGAGGCGAACAATCGGGACCCACCAGGTCTATGGCCGTATGCAAGCAAGTGCCTCATCGAAAAAATACTTCCTCCTAATGCTATACTAACGTTGGGGCCCACAGGTTTGTCACCATAGTTACATTTTTTAGGTGCTTCAACGTAATTACTATAGGAGATAAATTCACAACGAAGCCGGGGAGCTGGCAGGTATCATTTATTATCACTGGGGCAGCAAGTATCAGCTGGGTTTTGGGCTGCCCCGTCTAGGCTTTCTTTTTTAACATGCGCAGCCCACGACCTCGGACGGGAGGTCCATAAGCTTGTTTGTATTTTCTTGAGGGCCGTCATGTATAGACCAGCCTATGGACCTCCCATCTGAGGTTTTATTTTTCTTGAAACATCGGCAGCCCAATTTATGTTTTTTTTTTGAAGAAAACGCAGAGGTCTGTTCTATTTTTCTATATAAGAATAGGAACGCCTAGTCCAACTTATGTTTCCCTTCTAACTATATTATATATATTTAAATTATTTTGTATGTTATTATATATTATTGTTATTGTCATCATATATTTAACAGATACTTAGATATGTAAGAAAACAATATCCCACATATTGTTAACTTGTGAAAATAATTTCTTAACAATAAAATCCTAGATTTTTTGGCAAGAAAAATCCTGGTGATTGTGTACAAAAGCTTGGTAAGATTTAAGGACCAATGTAATAATAAATCACTTATTATATATATATATATATATATATATATATATATATATATATATATATATATATATATATATATATATATATATATATATATATATATATATATATATATATATATAACAAAATGCTCAGCCCTTGTTTATTTTTTGATAACATTGTTGCGCCCACCCCAACATTACAATTAGAATCAGTCTAGCAAAATCGTGTATTTAAAGAAAGTGCAAATAGTCTGTAAGTTTTTAGGAAAAACATAAATGGGCCGTATAGACGCTACATTATTTGTTCACCCAGCCCAGCTAATGGACTGTAATTCAAAAAAAAGAGATCAAATGGACTGTAAATTCTACCCCGCAAAAAAAAATTACTATAAATCCTGAAAAATGGGTTGAATACGTGCCACATTTTTGGAGGCTGAAATGTGGGCCAATAGGCCGAAGCCAATGCAAGTCGTTCTCAACTTAGTCAACAAATTATTCTGACATCGTTAGCCATTGGATTTACATCCAACGATCGACATCCATCTTCAATCTCTTTTCTTCTTCCTCCAGCGCCGCCGGGACCACCTGCTCCCGCCACCTGTTGCTAGCAGCTCTGCTTAGCACGCTTCGCTGTGAAGCGCTAGTCCACCGTTGGCCAGGCCATCCCTCCATCCCTCTACACCTCCTGTTCTTCTCCACCGACTGCCGAACCCCACAGCACCAGAACCAGTTAACCCTCGTACACCTCTCCGTCTGCGACTCTACTCCCGTGTCTTCCCATCTCCGACTCGTTGCTGTCCCGGGCCTCGCCGTCGTCCACAACTTTGGATGCGCTCGGCGCGGAGTGGTCAACATGGTCAATGAACGACACCATCGGAAGTAGACTTTGCAAGGAGAGGCTAACAACTGGGTCCACGGCCGCACGCAAGGAAATGCCTCCTTATTACGCGCAAAATAATGATTCCTCCACCTGACAACTGGGACCCACCGGAAGGGCCTCTGTATTTCGCGAAAAAAACGTTCCCGCCGCTGACGGGTCGGACCCACGAGCTATATCTTCACACGCAAAGAAGTGCCTCCTTAGTACGCACAAAAAGTGAATACTCCCCCTGCTAGTTGGGACTCACCTTGGTGGGAGGCTGACTTGTGGGCCTACTAAGTTGACGGAGACGGAGTGCTTTGTCAACTTAGTCAATATGAATGATTCTAGCTCCAGTGACCATACGATGTCCATCCAACGGACGTAGTGCCTCTTCAACCTCTGGTCTTCTCGCTCCAGCCGCCCAAAGCAGCACCGGTTGTGTTACATGCTCCTGCCTCCCGTGGCCGGCTGTGCTGCCACGGAGGCCTCACCGCCCCCTACTATTCCCACCGCTGGACAGGCCCTGCGGCGACGGCAACTTCACACCGCAGCCAAACCAGTGAACCCTCGTACTTTTCTCCGCGCGGGCTTCCACTGCCGCGTCTTCCCCGACTCCGTGTCGTCCCTTCGTAGGCCTCACCGTCGTCCATCTCCCTGGTGCTCTTGGTCCGGCGTGGTCAACATGGTCAAGGAACAGCTTCCATCGCACGTGGACTGTACATGGAGAGGCTGACAGCTGGGTCCACGACGGCAGCAATGAAATGCCTCCTTATTATGCGGAAAATAATGATTCCTCCACATAACAGTAGGGACCCATCGGACGGGCCACCGTATTTCGCGAATAAAACGGTTCCGCCCTGACTACTGGGACCCACCGGACGGGCCACCGTATTGCGCAAAAAATGTTCCCCCCGCTGTCAGCTCGGACCCATCGAAAGTGCCTCCTTATTACGCACAAAAAAATGAATACCCCCTGCTGGTTGGGACCCACCTTGGTGGGAGGTTTACTTGTGGGCCTACTAAGTTGACGGGGACGGAGTGCTTTGTCAACTTAGTCAATATGAATGATTCTAGCTCCAGTGACCGTACAATGCCCATCCAACGGCCATAGTGCTTCTTCAACCTCTGGTCGTGTTGCTCCAGCCGCCCAAAGCAGCGCCGATCGTGCCGCATGCTCCTGCCTCCCGTGGTCGGTTGTGCTACCGCGGAGGCATCACCGCCCCCTACTATTCCCACCGCTGGCCAGGCCATCCCTCTAGTCACCCACACCCCTTGTTATTCTGAGGCGACAGCAGCCTCATACCGCAGCGAACCAGTGAACCCTCATACTCCTCTACGCGTGGCCATCCACTGTCGGGTCTTCCCCGGCTCCGCGTCGTCACCTTCCTAGGCCTCGCCGTCGTCCACCGCCCTGGTGCTCTCGGCGCGGCGTGGTCAACATGGTCAAGGAACGGATTCCATCGGGAGTGGACTATACGTGGAGAGGCTAATAGCTGGGTCCACGGCCGCAGCAAGGAAGTGCCTCCTTATTACGTGCAAAATAATTATTCCTCCACCTGACAGCGGGGACCCACCAGATGGGCCAACATATTTTGTGAAAAAATGGTTTCCCCCTAACTGCTGGAACCCACCAGCTACATCTTCACACGCAAGGAAGTGCGTCCGGGCAAAAAAAATGATTCGCCCCCCTGACTGCTGGGACCTACCAGTTACATCTTCGCACGCAAGGAAGTGCCTGACAGTCGGGACCACCTGGTCGAAGCGTACGTAGCGTTGTCATTCTGGTCGTGAACGTGTACGTACATACTAGTCAATGTAGAGGCGCACACGTGTCGTATTAGAGGCGCGCACGTAGCATGTACACGTATGTACAACAGCGAATGTGGAAGAAAGAAAATACGGCCATGTACATACATACGGGCAGGGTCTCGAATACCTACTCGCTCATACGTACGGCTAGGGCTCGTGTACATGGCTGGATCGGAACGAAGAAACAGCGTCGTCGTCGTGTTCATGGGGAGCCAACCGGCTGGGTCGGAATGGAATGCGTCGTCATGTTCATCGAGAGGGCTTGGACGGAACGGACGACGGAAACGACGCCTGGTGTACCGCAGAACGGATGAAACGGCCTTGTGTTCGACCGGCCACGTTCGAAACGGGATCCTGATCATCGTGAGGGGTCTAGCGTACCGTAATATGGAGAAAACGGACCTCCTACGGTCGAAACGGGGGTCCTGTTGATCGGGAGGGGTGTCGCGTACCGCAAAACGGAGGAAACAGACTTGTGTTGGAGCGCTACGGTCGAAACGGGGGTCATGTTCATCGGGTGGGGTGTGGCGTACCCCCTCCGGCCTCCACGAGATACTGTTTGTCTCCACCGTCGACCCCCTCCAGCCTCCACGCGCTACTGTTCATCCACCGTCGACCTCCTCCAGCCTCCACCTACGACTGTTCATCCACGGGCTCCTGTTCATCCAGCATGCACCGCGTGCTACTCCACCAGCTACTGTTCAACCAGCCCTCTCCACGGGCTCCTGTTCCACCACCCCTCCACGGGCTACTGTTCATCCAGCCCTTCACCGTCTACTGTTCATCCAGCCCTCCACGGGGTGGTCCTGTTCATCCTGCCCTCCACGGGCTCCTGTTCATCCAGCCCCAACCGGCTCGATCGATCGGGGTCCTATTCATCCAGAGGCAACACCACGGGGCCCTATTCATCCACCTCCACCGGGAACTGTTCATCCAACCCCCCCCCCC
>LR738715.1:738861926-738941655 GCA_902687465.1 Secale cereale
CCCCCCCAGCAATGCTCACTGTTCCTCCATAGGCAACATCGATCGGCTTCAGTTAGCAGCAGTAGCGAAGGAATCGCTCGATCGGGTTCAGTTAACAGCCCAATGCCTCGCTCGGGTTCAATTAGAGCCCAACGCCTTGCACCCATGCGTGTGCATGTACGAGAGAAACGCGCATCGCTCGTCCCCGACCACCCACCGTAACCTGGAACACCCCGATATTTTCCTCGCCCTCGCTTCTACCACGGTTTTTCCGTCATGGACGGCCCAAAGAATGCTATGCAGCTGCGTCTCCGGCCCGCCCAAGACGAAAAGCCCATTTTCTGTCATGATTTTTTGTCATAGAAGTAGGACCCCACCACATCTATGATGATACCGGGTTTTGTCACAATTATCGTCCGAGAAGTGTCATAAGTATGACATATATTTTTTTCGTTCGGCCCAAAATGTCACGGATGTGTCTTTTTCTTGTAGTGACCAAAGCATGCACCCAAGGACACATATTTGTTTTTTCAACCAATTTATATGCACTGGAGCGCATGTAGTTCAAATTTGAATTTTGCACATAAAATACATTGAAAAGTCAGTTAATGCATAAAAATGTCCAAACGAACCCCGAAAAAGCACAAAAATTCACACAACACTCCTGGTGTTCTATGTTGACACGAGAAAAATATTTTAAAGCAATAAGAGGCAATGGATATCGTTTCATCCCCAAAGGTAAGACGTTCCCTACCGAAAACCATCATGCTTTTTTTGAAGCTCCGGTTTGTGAGAAACATATACCCAAACCTACCCCAAATGGGACAAAATTTGTACAACGGCATGTTGATGCCGCTCCATGATAGCATGCCAAGTTTCATGAATTTCAGACGAGTTTTGGATTTACTAGAATTTAAAAACCAGGCATCTCAATGTTTTGCCGGCAATCAACGGTGCCCCAGTGTTTGAAATTCATTCCCATTTCTTTCATGGGACCTAAGCATGCACCCAAGGACACATATTTGATTTTTTAACTAATTTAGATGCACTGGACATTGTGCATGTAGTTCAAATTTGAATTATGCACATAAAATGCATTGAAAACTCAGTTATTGCATAAAAATGTCCAAACGAACCCCGAAAAATAACAAAAATTCACACAACACTCCTGTTGTTTTATGTTGTCACGTGAAAATTATTTCAAATCAATAAGAGGCAATGGATATCATTTCGTCCCCAAAGGTGGGACATTCCCGACCAAAACCATCATGCTTGTCGTGTGATGCTCCGGTTTGTGAGAAGCATATACCCAAACCTGCCCCAAATGGGACAATATTTGTACCACGACATGTTGATGCCGCTCCATGATAGCATTCCAAGTTTCATGAAGTTCAAACAAGTTTTGGATTTACTAGAATTTAAAAACCAGGCATCTCAATGTTTGCCGGCAATCAACATTGCTCCGATGTTTGAAATTCATTCCCATTTCTTGCATGGGAGCTAAGCATGCACCCAAGGACACATATTTGATTTTTCAACCAATTTATATGCACTGGAGCATGTGGATGTAGTTCAAATTTGATTTATGCACATAAAATACATTGAAAACTCAATTAATGCATAAAAATGTCCAAACGAACCCCGAAAAATCACAAAATTCCTGTTGTTCTATATTGACACGAGAAAAATATTTGAAAGTAATAAGAGGCAATGGATATCGTTTCGTCCCCACAGGGTTTGTGAGAAGCTCCGGTTTGTGAGAAGCATATACCCAAACCTACCCCAAATGGGACAAAATTTGTACCACGGCATGTTGATGCCGCTCCATGATAGCATGCCAAGTTTCATGAATTTCAGACGAGTTTTGGATTTACTGGAATTTAAAAACCAGGCATCTCAATGTTTTGCTGGCAATCAACGGTGCCCCGGTATTTGAAATTCATTCCCATTTCTTGCATGGGACCTACGTATGCACCCAAGGACACATATTTGATTTTTCGACCAATTTATATGCACTGGAGCATGTGCATGTAGTTCCAATTTGAATTATGCACATAAAATGCATTGAAAACTTAGTTAATGCATAAAAATGTCCAAACGAACCCCAAAAAAGCACAAAAATTCACACAGCACTCATGTGGTTCTATGTTGACACGAGAAAAATATTTGAAAGCAATAAGAGGCAATGGATATCATTTCGTCCCCAAAGGTGGGACGTTCCCTACCGAAAACCATCATGCTTGTTGTGAGAAGCTCCGGTTTGTTACAAGCATATACCCAAACCTGCCACAAATGGGACAAAATTTGTACCACGGCTTGTTCATACTGCTCCATGATAGCATGCCAAGTTTCATGAATTTCAGACGAGTTTTGGATTTACTAGAATTCAAAAACCATGCATCTCAATGTTTTGCCGGCAATCCATGGTGCCCCGGTGTTTGAAATTCATTCCCATTTCTTGCATGGGACCTAAGCATGCACCCAAGGTCACATATTTGATTTTTCAACTAATATATATGCACTGGAGCATGTGCATGTAGTTCAAATTTGAATTGTTCACCTGAAATGGCTGGAAAACCAAATATGTATAAAATGGTCAAACGAACCCTGAATAATTCCAATTCTTTTACGACACACATATAGTTGCATGTTCACTACAGATAAAAGGTCTAGCAATTCAAACACCATCCATTGCCGCTGTGACGCCATTATGTAATTCAAATCAAGATGAAAAATCAAGGAGATCACACACAGTTTATTATCAGCAACCGTGTGAGATGTAGTACAGAATATCTTGGAGCACCGTCGGTGTATAGTACTTCTATGGCTTACGCGAGAAGGTGCGTCAGCTAGAGTCCAGAGCCGGCATCTCAAGCACACTAGCTCGCTCCCCAAATATCATTTAATTGTTCAATCGTCGCCAGTGAAAGATGGGCATGTGGACCCGCGTCGTGAGGGCAATTTCGGTGGCCCACTCCGGCAAGAGCGCGGCCGCAGCCGCCATGCGCGTGCTAACAAGGTGCATGAGCACGGCCGTAATTTGTGACCGGGTGGCAAAGGCAGCCCAAACGGCCGATGTTGCTTCTCAGGTGGCGGCAGCAACATCTGCCTCGGGGATAGCAACTGGCGAGAGCGGCACAATAGCTGTCTGTTCTGCATCGGCGGACTTAGCTCAGATGGAGGCCACCCACGACCATGTCGAGGCAGCCCACGCCCAGCTCCTGGCGGTCACCACACAAATCAAACGAAGGTTCTCCTACAACGGCCGGCAACCCACAACCGAAGAGCTGGCAATCGCCGAGAGAGTTCGAGAAGCCGTCCGTTCATCCGCCGCATACCTTGCGACGACAGAGCCAGTCCAAGCCAAAATCGTGTCCGCCCATGCCCAGCTCATGGCGGCCTTTTCCAAAGATACAGCGGACGCGGATGGCGAGATGCTTGCCGAGTATGGTGCGATGTAAGCCATGGAGACCGTCAGGCGCGAGCTAGACATGGAGGCGGCGGCCGAGATCGACGAGCACCAGCCGTAGTAGTACTCTTTGTTTTGTTTAATTAAGAGGGCCCGTCTATAATTTGTTAGGGTAATGTTTAGGTCAGCTAGTTCTATTTAATTGCTGAACTTGCTCGATTAAGAAGTGTGGGTGTGCTGTAGTCTCCTTTGTGTACCAAAATTATTCAATGACATGGATGACCACTATAACCATGGAAATTCGAACCAAAACTTTTGACGTTCAAACTCGTCACACACGGGTTAAGCTATATGAATCATTTGTGATATCCACATATCGTACACAGTTCTGAATAAGGGACCGTGTCTAATGACACTTTGCATGTCAGTTTTTTGGCTGAAGGGATTCCAAATTTTCGACTTCTACGGAAATATCTACCACCCCGCTCCCCCTCCTTACCAAAAACCACATTTCCCCTCGTTCCGCTTTCCTTTCCAAGTTGAAACCTTCACTCCTTGCTTGCAGCGCCACCGCCTCCTCGACAGCGACCCTCCTTCATGTTGCTCGGCCTCCTCTATCCATGTAGGTAATCCTCACCCAATCCCCATCCTCCTCATCCTTCCACATCCCACATGCCCCGACCGCCAGCGCGAGCGCGACACCTTCCACCCAAATCACCGACCCCTCCACCAAAAAAGCACCGGCCTAAGCCATGGTGCATGCAGTATAGCCAGGACCTCAAGGAGCATTTGGTAGGAGAGAAGCAAATCGCGGCCGCACGCTCGGATGAGGTCACGATGGCTGCCATTCGTGCCGACCCCCAAATCTTGAAGGAGCACCTTGCCTTTTGCTAGCTATGACGGTTAAGCATGCTCGGTTTACCCGTTGCGTGTGCTGCTCCTGCCTTTCCTTCACAAATTCTAGTGAATTGTGCTATCTAATTTCACCATGCAATCTGTTGCTCTAGTGTATATGTTCTGTATGTCGTGCAGTGTGGTGCTCACTTATTAACTGTTTTGTTATTTAGTTATCGTCTTCACTCTTCAGTTAACTATTTGGTTCAATTCTGCAAATGTATTGTTCAATTCTTCAGGCTGCAATTTTGTATTGTCTTCCATGTGAGAAATAAATCCAATTTATCTTTACAAAATTGTGGGTGCATTATGTTATTGTATACCATGTGAGGAATAAATTGAATTTGGCTGTAGTAAATACATGAGAAAGAAATACAATTGCTACAATTGGCTTTAGTTAACTATTTGGTTAACTCTATGATCTTCTATTAGGAGTATGTTATATTGTGCAATGTGGTGCTCAGTTATTGTTTAGTTCGTTTGTTGTGGTGCTTAGTTAATTGCTTGGTTCAATTCTGCAATGTGATGTCCAATTGTCGTGGGTAGAATTTTGTATTGTTGTGCATGTGAGGAATAAATCGAATTTGGCTGCACTTAATACATGAGAAACATATACAAGTGCTATATTTCCTAGTTCTTAATCATGCTTGATTTGGGTAAATGGGTTTTCCATGTGGCTTCAATTAATCTGATGAATCTGCAATGTGGTTATTTTTCATCAACATATTTTACTGATAGCATGCGAACCATTACTTAACCTGATGACTAAATACCTTATATGAGTTGCAGGGAAACAATGTGTAGCACTGAGGTTTACAATCGAGGTTAGCACGTGCATCGTCGGTTGTCTAATAGCACATTATTGTGCAATTGCAGGAACCATTCTAATATTTTGGTTTTTAACAATTTGGTCATGCACATCTAGGTCCTGCTGTCAGAGGTTTTGACCCACTGTTCAACCCTTTTTGCATATGGGGAAATGAGTTGTCCATGAATATCAATCAAATCAAGAAACTCGGAAAGATTGTTAGGATAAAGAAATTAGCGACAAAAAACAACAAGATCTTTGTCTGCACAATGAAGAAGACATCAGTTCACTACAAGATGGTACTAACTATTATACCTTGCCTTTTTTATTCCTTTGCCCCATTTCCAATATAGAGAAGATATTTATGCACATCCTTGTTTTCATTTCTTTCCAAAGCAGTTCACTGATGATTACCTCTGAAACCACCTCTATGGTCAGGAGGCGAGGAAGGTTTTCATACAACACCCACGGTTCAATATTGATGTGTTCCTGAAGAGGACAAAGGACGGAAGGTCAATCATCCACAGGCACTGGCCTAAAGTTGGAAAGACCTTCAACATGAATGAAGGCTCGATATTCTCCTTCCGCTACAGCAGTTTTCCAGATGAGATGCATCTGTCTATATACCGTCTATGATGCTAATTTCAAAAGATTCTACAAATTGCATGTGGAACTTGCTGCTGGTGCAGTTCTGTAATGGGGTAGCTTAGTGCTGAAGCTATATCATATTGTACTCTGATGTATAGCATGTACATTTGGACTTTTATATGGTTCAAAGCAATAGTCCAATTTTGACATGAGATTTAAATACTCAAACATATCAACAAGCAACCATGTCTTTCAAAATATCAACGCTAAAATAAGTTATCCCTAGCCCATCATGCTCAACCATTGATCCATTCATGAAACACACTCGCACATTAGTTACACCAAATTCTCAAGTACGATCATAGTGTTTCCTAGTTGGTGCTTTATAAGACAAGATGGAGACTCAAATTCAAAAATATAAATTGCATAAGTAAAAAAAAAGCCCTTCACAGAGGGAAGTAGGGATTTGTAGAGGTGCCAGAGCTCAAAGCTTAAATTGAGAGATAAAATTATTTTGGGAGGTATACTTTTCCCACCAACGAAAACGACTTAAGGTTCCCAACACTTTCCATGCTAAATATATCATAAGTGGTTCTCAAACATTAAATAAAGTTTATTCCTTTTCCACCGAACTTTCACAAGCCATGGCTAGCCGGATCCACGGTTGCCTTCCATACCAACACTTTCCAAGGAATTTATTATTTGATAACATAAAGTAAATTTGTTTTTCATTTCGGGACTGGTCATCTCTTATACCTTTTCCTTACTCTTGTGGAATGACAAGTGAATAAACACTCATCGTGAGAATAACACATCTAGCATGGAAAATATTGGCCACCCCTCACCGCCTCGCGAGCGGTACGAGCACACAGAAGAGAAATTTATTTTGAAAATTACAGATGGCACATACAAATTTGCGTAGAACGGTGAGGGAATACTGCATATAGGTATGTATGGTGGACTCATGTGGCAAAACCGGGATAAAGGATTTTGGATGCACAAGTAGTGATCATACTTAGTGCAAAATGAAGGCTAGCAAAAGACTGGGGAGCAACCAACCATGAAACGGATAATCTCAGATGCGAACATTGAGCATAAATAACACCGAGTAATGCACCACAAGTGGGATGTAATTTCATTGCATGATTATTGACTTTTGTGCTTGCATAAGAAATGACAAACTTGAACACCAATATTTTTACTAAACCACAATTACTCATCAGCATGACTCACATATCACATCATCATGTCTCAAAACTATTACAAGGAATCAAGTTTATTTTATCCAATGATCTTCATGAAAGTTTTTAATATATCCTTCTTGGATATCTATCACTTTGGGACTAATTTTCATGTGTTGCTTTTGATAAGCTCAAACAAATATAAGTGAAGAACATGATAATACTATTTTTCTTCTCTCAAATTAATCTAAGTGAATAAAGAGAGAATTTCTTCAAAAATACTAAAGCACACCATGGTCAAAAATATATAAGTGAAGCACTAGAGCAACGGCGCCAGAAAAGAGCTTCGTTGACGGGATGTGAATGCCGCTTACCTAGCCTCCCTAGCAACTATTCGGGGGCTCTATTTATTAAAAAATGCATATCTAAGTATTTTATTAAAATAGAAAGCAAACAAAAATAAAATGACATTTCAAGAATAGCACATCTCTTGTCAAGTAGCAAAAACTTAGGATCAACCGATACTAACCGATAATTGTTGATGAAGAAAGGTGGGATGCCTATCGGGGCATCCCATAGCTTAGATGCTTGATACTTCTTGAAATATTATCTTGAGGTGCCTTGGGCATCCCTAAGCTTGAGCTTTTGTGTCTCCTTAATTCTTCTCATATCACGATTTTCATAAATCTCAAAAGCTTCATCCACACAAAACTCAACAATAACTCGTGAGATAAGTTAGTATAAATCAATGCAAAACCTTGGGGTAATCTACAGTGCATACTCCCAAGCTTAGGGTCTTGTCACTAAAATGAAGGGGTAATCTACCTTATACTCCCAAGGTTTTGCATATTCCCTTATATTCCTTATTCTCCTCATATTGACATCTCACCCATAACATGAAAACTTCAATCACACAAAACTTAACAAAACTTTATGAGATGGGTTAGTATGATAAAACAAATCATTCACTTTGGGTACTGTCAAAGATAAGATTCATAATTGTTCTCACACAATGATTACTATAGAATATCATTTCTACAATTTATATTGATCAATATAAGCCATAGAAACCTGAAAACAAGCAAACTATGCATTGAAAATAGAATCTATCAAAACAGAATAGTCTGTAATGATCTGAACATTCACCATACTTCTGCAACTCTAAAAATCTTGAAAAACATATGACCATGTGAAGAATTTGTATATTAATCTTCTACAAAAATAATAAACTTAAAATCACTCTTCTGTTAAAAATGAGAATTTTTCTCGTGAGAGCAAAATTTCTGTTTTTCAGCAAGATCAAATATATTATCACCCAACATGATCCTAAGGCTGTGCTTGTCACTTTATTGAAATAAAAGCTATAAAACATGATTACTATAGTAGCATAATCATGTGAACACACAAAAACAGTATGTTTAAGTGTTGGGCTGTCTCCCAACAAGTGATTTTCTTTAATTCCTTTTAGTTAGGAATGATGATTTCAATGATGCTCACATGAAAGATAAGACTAAAACACAAAGAGAGCATCATGAAGAATAAGACTAGCACATTTGAGTCTAACCGACTTCCTATGCATAGTGATTTTGTCACCAAAAAAATTATTGGAACAAGAATCCACTAGCACAGGAAGGCTAAACAAGCAATACTTCAAAACTTTCAACATATTGAGAGGAAGCTTGATATTATTGCAATACCTACAAGCATGCGTTCCTCTCTCATAGTAATTTTCAGTAGCATCATGAATGAATTCAACAATATACCCATCACTAAATCATTCTTTTCATGATTCAAAAGCATAGAAATTTTGCTACTCCCCACATAAGCAAATTTATTCTCATGAATAGTGGTGGGATCAAACTCAACAAAATAACTATCATGAGATTAAAAATTAAAGTCATGATGACAAGTTTCATGGTTATCATTATTATTTATAACATATACGTCATCACCATAATCATCATAGATAGGAACTTTGTTATCATAGTCAATTGAAACATCCTCCAAAGTTGTGGATTCATAACTAAATAAAGTCATGACCTCTCCAAATCCACTTTTATCAATATAATCATCATAAATAGGAGGCATGCTACCATTATAAAAAATTCCACATCAAATCTTGGGGGGCTAAAAATATCATCTTCATCAAACATAGCATCCCCAAGATTATGGCTTTGCATATCATTAGCATCATGGATATTTACAGAATTCATACTAACAACATTGCAATCATGCTCATCATTTATGCCAAACATTTTATAGCATTCTTCTTCTAACAATTGAGCACAATTTTCCTTTCCACCATTTTCACGAAAGACATTATAAAGATGATCAATAATATGATACAACTCAATCCCATTTTTTTTGTAGTTTTCTTTTACAAAACCAAACTAGTGATAAAACAAGAAACTAAAAGATTCGATTGCAAGATCTAAAGATATACCTTCAAGCACTCACCTCCCCGGCAACGGCGCCAGAAAAGAGCTTGATGTCTACTAAACAACTTTATTCTTGTAGACACGTGTTCGGCCTCCAAGCGCAGAGTTTTGTAGGACAGTAGCAATTTTCCCTCAAGTGGATGACCTAAGGTTTATCAACCCGTAGGAGGTGTAGGATGAAGATGGTCTCTCTCAAACAACCCTGCAACCAAATAATAAAAAGTCTCTCGTGTCCCCAACACACCCAATGCAATGGCAAATTGTATAGGTGCACTAGTTCGGCGAAGAGATGGCGGTACAAGTGTAATATGTATAGTAGATATTGATTTTTGTAATAGCAACAGTAAAAACAGCAAGGTAGCAAGTGACAAAAGTGAGCACAAACGGTATTGCAATGCTTGAAAACAAGGCCTAGAGTCCGTACTTTCGCTAGTGAAATCTCTCAATGATGCTAACATAATTGGATCATATAACCATCCCTCAAAGTGCGATGAAGAATCACTCCAAAGTTCCTAGCTAGCGGAGAACATAAGAAGAAATTGTTGGTGGGGTATGAAACCACCTCAAAGTTATTCTTTCTGATCATTCTTTCCAAGAGTTCGTACTAAAATAACACAAAGTTATTCTTTCCGATCGATCTATCCAAGAGTTCATACTAAAATCATACAAGGTTATTCTTTCCGATCGATCTATCAAGAGTTCGTACTAACGTAACAAAAGTAATCCTTTCCTATCGATCTATCAAGAGTTTGTACTAAAATAACACCACAACAAATTCAGATTTGTAGTACACAATCCAACACAAATAACTTCAAAGAGTGCCCCAAGATTTCTACAAGAGAAACAAAGACAAGAACGTGCATCAACCCCTATGCATAGATTACCCCAATGTAACCTCGGGAATCCGTGAGTTGAGTGCCAAAACATATATCAAGTAAATCAATACGATACCCCATTGTCACCTCGAGTATTCAATTGCAACACATATAAAAAGTGTTCTCAAATCCATAAAAGTGTTCAATCGAAAGAAATTTCAAAGGGAAAATTCAATTCATCACAACATAAAGAGGGGAAAACCCCATATGACCCGACTATATTAACAATGACCGCGATACATCAAGATTGTGCATCTGAAGAACACAAGAGCGAGAGATTAAACACATAGCTACTAGTACAAACCCTCAGCCCCGAGGGTGGACTACTCCCTCCTCATCATGGTGGTCGCCGGGATGATGAAGATGGCCACCGGTGATGACTTCCCCCTCCGTCAGAGTGCCGGAAAGGGTCTAGATTGGTTTTCGGTGGCTATAGTGTACTGCAGCAGCGGAACTTCTAATCTAGGTCTACCCCGAGGGTTTTTGGAATATTCGGGAATTTATAGGGTAAAGAGGGGGTGCCGGAGGCCAGTGAAATGGGCAAAACCCACCTGGGTGCGCCAGGGCCTGGCACGCCCAGGTGGGTTGTGCCCCCCTTCGGGCACCCCCAGGTGCAGCTCTGGCCCATTGGGTGTCTTCTGGCCCATAAAAAATCTCCAAAAAGTTTCACGATGTTTGGACTCCGTTTGATATGGATTTCCTGCGATGTAAAAAACATGCAGAAAACAACAACTGGGACTTGGCACTTTTTCAATAGGTTATTATAAAAAATTGATATAAATGACTATAAAATGATTGTAAAACATCCAAGAATGATAATATAATAACATGGAACGATAAAAAATTATAGATACGTTGGAGACGTATCATTCATCACAAGATGAGACGAACTTACGAGCATCTTTGAAGAGAGTAGGCCAATAAAATCCAAACTGCAATACCTTGTGAGCAGTTCTATCTTCAGCATGATGTCCTTCATATGCTTTGGAGTGACATTTCCGAAGGATTTGTCCCTGTTCATGCTCAGGTACACAACGTCTAATAATACCATCTACTCCCTCTTTATAAAGATGTGGGTCATCCCAAAAGTAATGTCTTAAATCATAAAAGAACTTTTTTTTGTTGGTAAGTAAAACTAGGTGGTAGATATGTAGCAACAATGTAATTAGCATAGTCTGCATACCAAGGATTATTATTAGTAATATTTATTGCAGCTAACTTCTCATCGGGAAAACTATCATCAATGGGTAGTGGGTCATCAAGTACATTCTCAAGTCTAGACAAGTTATCAACTACGGGGTTCTTAGCTCCTTTCTATCAGTGATATGCAAATAAAAATCCTGTAACAAGAGAACCCATCAAATAAGTCTAGGTTTAGCAACTTTCTTTTCCATAATATATTTAATAGCAGCATGGTCAGTGTGAACAGTTACTTTTGAATCAACAATGTAAGCTCTAAATTTGTCACAAGCAACCATAACTGCTAAGAATTCTTTTTCAGTGGTAGCATAATTCTTTTGAGCACTATCTAGAGTTCTACTAGCATAATGAATAACATTTAGTTTTTTATAAATCTTTGTCCTAGAACAACACCAACATCTCAATCACTAGCATCACACATAATTTCAAAAGGTAAGTTCCAATCTGGTGGTTGAACTATAGGTGCAGAAATGAAGGCTTTCTTCAGTGTTTCAAAGGTTTCAAAGTAGTCATCATCAAAAACAAAAGGAACATCCTTTTGTAAAAGGTTAGTGAGAGGCCTAGATATTTTAGAAAAGTCCTTGATAAATCTCCTATAGAAACTAGCATGACCTAAGAAACTACGAATACCTTTGATATCCTTAGGACATGACATTTTCTCAGTTGCATCAACCTTAGCTTTGTCCACTTCAATACCTTTTTCAGAAATAATATGCCCCAAGACAATACCTTCATTACCGATAAGTGGCATTTCTCCCAATTCAAGAGAGGACTTGTTTGTTCACATCTCTGCAAAACTTGATCAAGATTTCTTAAATAATCATCAAAAGACTTCCCATAAACAGAGAAATTGTGACGCCCCCGATTTGACCGTACACTAATCATGCACGCAAATGTGTACGACCAAGATCAGGGACTCACTGGAAGATATCACAACACAACTCTAGACACAAATTAAAATAATACAAGCTTTATATTACAAGCCAAGGGCCTCGAGGACTCGAATACATAAGCTCGAATTCACAAGAGTGAGCGGAAGCAATAATATCTGAGTACAGACATAAGTTAAACAAGATCGCCTTAAGAAGGCTAGCACAAAACATCAATGATCGAAAAGGCAAGGCCTCCTGCCTGGGACCTCCTAACTACTCCTGGTCGTCAGCTGTCTCCACGTAGTAGTAGGCTCCGTCGGGGTAGTAGCAGTCGTCAAGTGTGGCATCTCGCTCCTGGACTCCACCATCTGGTTGCATCAACCAGCAAGAAGGAGAAGGGGGAAAAGGGGAAAGCAAAGCAACCGTGAGTACTCATCCAAAGTACTCGCAAGCAAGGATCTACACTACATATGCATCGGTATCAATGAAAAGGGTAGTATCTGTGGTCTAAGCTGCAGAATGCCAGAATAAGAGGGGGAGAAGCTGAAGGAAATATGCCCTAGAGGCAATAATAAAGTTGTTATTTATATTTCCTTATATCATGATAAATGTTTATTATTCATGCTAGAATTGTATTAACCGGAAACTTAGTACATGTGTGAATACATAGACAAAACAGAGTGTCCCTAGTATGCCTCTACTAGACTAGCTCATTGATGAAAGATGGTTATGTTTCCTAAACATAGACATGAGTTGTCATTTGATCAACGGGATCACATCATTAGGAGAATGATGTAATGGACTAGACCCATCCGTTAGCATAGCACTATGATCGTTTAGTTTTACTGCTATTGCTTTCTTCATGACTTATACATGTACCTATGACTATGAGATTATGCAACTCCCGAATTCTGTAGGAACACCTTGTGTGCTATCAAACGTCACAACGTAACTGGGTGATCATAAAGATGCTCTACAGGTGTATCCGAAAGTATTCGTGGTGTTGGCATAGATCAAGATTATGATTTGTCACTCCGAGTGTCGGAGAGGTATCTCTGGGCCCTCTCGGTAACACACATCATAATAAGCCTTGCAAGGAAAAGACTAATGAGTTAGTCACGAGATGATGTGTTACGGAACGAGTAAAGAGACTTTCCAGTAACGAGATTGAACTAGGTATGGAGATACCGACGATCGAATCTCGGGCAAGTAACATGCCGATGACAAAAGGAACAACGTATGTTGTTATGCGGTTTGACCGATAAAAGATCTTCGTAGAATATGTAGGAGCCAATATGAACATCCAGGTTCCGCTATTGGTTATTGACCGGAGATGAGTCTCGGTCATGTCTACATAGTTCTCGAACCCGTAGGGTCCGCACGCTTAACGTTTGATGACGATCGGTATTATGAGTTTTGATGTACCGAAGGTAGTTCGGAGTCCCGGATGAGATCACGGACATGACGAGGAGTCTCGGAATGTCCGAGACATAAAGATTGATATATTGGACGACTATATTCGGACACCGGAAGTGTTCCGGAAAAGTTTCGGATTTAACGGGATTGCCGGAGGGGGTTACCGGAACCCCCTACGAAGGGGGATGGTCCATAGTGGGCCTTATGGAAAAGAGAGAGGCAGCCCATAGGGGCTGGCCGGCGCCCCACCTAGGGTTCCTAGTTGGACTAGGATTTGGGGGCGCCACCTCTCCCTCTTTTCCTTTCCCTCTCTTCCTTCTTTGGTAGTTCCTACTAGGAATAGGATTACAATCCTATTCCTAGTAGGATTGCACTCCTAGCCGCACCATAGAAGGGCCGGCCGGCCTCCCCCCTTGCTCCTTTATATACGGGGGCAGGGGGCACCCAAAGACAAACAATTTGAATTGTTCCAGCCGTGTGTGGTGCCCCCCTCCACAGAAACACACCTCGGTCATACCGTCGCGGTGCTTAGGCGAAGCCCTGCGCCGGTGAATACATCATATCCGTCACCACGCCGTCGTGCTGACGAAACTCTCTCGTGAAGCTCAACTGGATCAAGAGCTCGTGGGACGTCATCAAGCTGAACGTGTGCTGAACGCGGAGGTGCCGTACGTTCGGTGCTTGATCGGTTGAATCGCGAAGAAGTTCGACTACATCAACCGCGTCACTTGACGCTTCCGCTTCCGGTCTACGAGGGTACGTAGACACACTCTTCCCTCTCGTTGCTATGCATCTGGTAGATAGATCTTGCGTGATCGTAGGAAAATTTTAAAATACTACGTTCCCCAACAGTGGCATCAGAGCCAGGTCTATGCGTAGATGATATGCACGAGTAGAACACAATGAGTTGTGGGCGATACTAGTCATACTGCTTACCAGCATGTCATACTTTGCTTCAGCAGTATTGAGAGATGAAGCGGCCCGGACCGACATTACGCGTACGCTTACGCGAGACTGGTTTCACCGTTACGAGCACTCGTTGCTTAAAGGTGACTAGCGGGTGTCTGTCTCTCTCACTTTAGCTGAATCAAGTGTGGCTACGCCCGGTCCTTGTGAAGGTTAAAATAGCACATACTTGACGAAACATCGTTGTGGTTTTGTATGCGTAGGTAAGAACGGTTCTTGCTAATCCTGTAGCAGCCACGTAAAACTTGCAACAACAAAGTAGAGGACGTCTAACTTGTTTTTGCAGGGCGTGTTGTGATGTGATATGGTCAAGACATGATGAGTTATACAGTTTTGTATGAGATGATCATGTTTTATAAAGTTATCGGCAACTGGCAGGAGCCATATGGTTGTCGCTTTATTGTATGAAATGCAATCGCCATGTAATTGCTTTACTTTATCACTAAGCGGTAGCGATAGTCGTAGAAGCAATAGTTGGCGAGACGACAACGATGCTACGATGGAGATCAAGGTGTCGCGCCGGTGACGAAGGTGATCATGACGGTGCTTTGGAGATAGAGATCAAAAGCACAAGATGATGATGGCCATATCATGTCACATATTTTGATTGCATGTGATGTTTATCTTATTATGCTTCTTATTCTGCTTAGAACGACGGTAGCATTATAAGATGATCCCTTACTAAATTTCAAGGTATAAGTGTTCTCACTGAGTATGCACCGTTGCGAAAGTTCGTCGTGCCGAGACACCACGTGATGATCGGGTGTGATAAGCTCTACGTTCAAATACAACGGGTGTAAGCCAGTTTTGCACACGCAGAATACTCGGGTTAAACTTGACGAGCCTAGCATATGCAGATATGGCCTCGGAACACTGGAGACCGAAAGGTCGAGCGTGAATCATATAATAGATATGATCAACATAAGATGTTCACCATTGAAACTACTCCATCTCACGTGATGATCGGACATGGTTTAGTTGATTTGTATCACGTGATCATTTAGATGACCGGAGGGATGTCTATATAAGTGGGAGTTCTTAAGTAATATGATTAATTGAACTTTAATTTATCATGAACTTAGTCCTGGTAGTATTAGCATATCTATGTTGTAGATCAATAGCTCGCGATGTTGCTCCACGTTTATTTTTTATATGTTCCTAGAGAAAACCAAGTTGAAAGATGTTAGTAGCAATGATGCGGAATTGTTCTGTGATCTGAGGATTATCCTCGTTGCTGCACAGAAAAATTATGTCCTTGATGCACGGCTAGGTGACAGACCTATTGCAGGAGCAGATGTAGACGTTATGAACGTTTTGACAAAAGTTCGATATGATGACTACTTGATAGTTTAGTGCACCATGCTTTACGGCTTATAACCGGGATTTCAAAAACGTTTTGAAACGCCACGGAGCATATGAGATGTTCCAAGAGTTGAAATTAGTATTTCATACTCATGCCCGTGTCGATAGGTATAAGACCTCTGACAGTACTTTGCCTACAAGATGGAGGAGAATAGCTCAACCAGTGAGCATGTGCTCAGATTGTCTGGGTTGTACAATTGCTTGAATCAAGTGGGAGTTAATCTTCCAGATAAGATAGTAATTGACAAAGTTCTCTAGACACTATCACCAAGTTAGTAGAACTTCGTGATGAACTATAATATGCAAGGGATGATGAAAGTAAATCCCGAGCTCTTCACGATGATGAAATCGGCGAAGGTAGAAATCAAGAAAGAGCATCAAGTGTTGATGGTTAGCCAGACCACTTGTTTCAAGTAAAGGGCAAAGGGATAGAAGGGGAACTTCAAGAAGAATGACAAGCAAGTTGTCACTCCCGTGAAGAAACCCAAAGCTAAACTCAAGCCTGAAACAAGTGCTTCTACTGCAAAGGAAATGGTCACTAGAAGTGGAACTGCCCTAGATATTTGGCGGATAAGAAGGATGACAAAGTGAACAAAGGTATATTTGATATATAGATTATTGATGTGTATTTTACTAGTGTTCATAACAACCCCTCGGTGTTTGATATTGGTTCAGTTGCTAAAGAGTAGTAACTCGAAATGGGAGTTGCAAAATGAACAGAAACTAGTTAACGGATGAAGTGACGATGTGTATTGGAAGTAGTTCCAAGATTGATATGATCATCATCGCACACTCCCTATACTTTCGGGATTAGTATTGAACCTAAATAAGTGTTATTTGGTGTTTGTGTTGAGCATGAATATGATTTGATCATGTTTATTGCAATACGTTTATTCATGTAAACTAGTAGAGTGGCCCGCCCGATGTGCGGGCTAGAATTTTTATGTTCTATTATGATAATGCATTATTTGATATGCCAATAGAAATTTGTAACCTAATGTGATATCTATGTTGCCCAATAACCATCATCTTTAGAGTGTTTTACTCAAGTTACAATATGGCCTCTTCTACTTTCTTGAAGCATCATATCATTTTATAAATATAATGGAAACTCTTCAACATTCACTTGCACATCTCCAAGTACATAAATTTGCATTCTATCTAGAATTCCTACAAAATACGAAGGAAAACTTATTCGGGTCATTCCTCAATTATGTTACACATGACTGGATCATATAATTTTATTTCATATGAATCAGATGAATACCATTCTCAATACTGGATACCTCGGTGATGACAATTCACAACCTCAAATTCTTCAGGCTACTCATCTCATAGTACGCATAAGGATTCATCTATTAGAAACATACCCTATTCAAACTTACAATTTTGTAAAATATGGCCAATATCTTTGTTGCAATAATTAGGTAAAGCTAATAAATGGCCTTTTATAGTTTGCTTAATATTCACAATAGTAACAACCTTCTTATTTCAGGTCCTGGTTGTAGAGGTTAGGATGTGGCCAAAACGAATGAACTATATATGATCATTTCTAAAATTAGCATCAAGATATTACAACTGACATTAATATGATTTAGGTACTGAGTCTCAAAGCACATCGACATATAAAACTGATGGAGAATGATCTTAAGTAGTACATTTACAACCCTATGAATCACCTAGAAAGATTACGAAATAGAGGGATTTCTGAAAACGAAAATGCAAGGGATTAGAATATCTCAACAGAAATACATTCTTTAAAATATCTACACCACTCGATATTTATCAAGCATGGCTTGTCCCATAGGTAATATTATAGAGTAAGCAATTATATTCAATAGAAGCATATTTAATTAGTATTACCTTCTATGCATTGTGCTTGGTCACATCCGCCGTAATGGAAAGTAGCTTCTTTATAAGAAACCTAAGAGAATCATAAGTATTTCTACCAATTATCATGAAGTGTCGCATTATCATACAAAAAGGTTGCCCTAAGAAGTGCCAGATTCTTAGATTGGAAGATATAAACTAACCCGTGGAAATTCACAGGCCAAGAATGTAGGTACAAAACAGATCACTCGTAGGTGGCAAATTTGTCCACCAAAGAGTGCATCTTTTTATGGTCAGAAACATTATGTATAGAAAGTTAAGAAGTAAAACCACTACAGTAATTTGGGAATCGAGGCAGTAACAATTATATGTACACATTCCTCACGGATGACATATAGAAAATTTAATGACAATCTGCAGAACCACAAAACATGCATAGTTTATTAACCATTTTAATACGCAATTGTACCAGATGTTCTAAGCATAGCACTCCTTTGCTTCACATTTACACCACTATATCACTGAAGAAACCTACAATTAAACCATAATTTAGTCGTTTTATCCCAGAGTGCAAGCAGTAGCTTGTATCAAGCAGAACAGAAAGTCGACAGTGTACTTCTATCTCTGAAAAAAATATTGGAAGTATGATAAGAATTACAAAGACATGTTAATTATAGAGAGCAAAAATTCTAAAGTGAGAAGAGTTTGTAATGGGCAAGCATGTTAAATGATTAATCAACATTTGCATAATAAATCATTTGGTCTTCTGCATTGGCAAAAAAACAGGCATATACATAGATGTATGGAGTGCAGTGCACAATAGGTGCTCATAAATTAACCGAGTGAACAGAATAATAGGTGTACTTGAGGACTGAGGTGCTGTACTTTCATACATTTGAATTTCTGTTCGTTCGTTGCCAACGCCACATCGGCAGTCCTATTCAATAGGCTACCTGCTTCTGTACATGTTTCTAATTTACCATCAACGCAATAGCCTTAATTGCACATTATATAAGATAAATGTACGCGACTACCTACCTTCAGTTCGAAACTCTGATTACAATGTTCTTTTGTTCCATCGTTGAAACTGAAACTACGCCAACCTACACCATGAAGGTCCCATAAACATCTCAAATGTTTTCAAATACCTAAAAAACACATCCATATTGTGGTGGTAAGATTCCAAGCTAGGGCATAACACTAAATCGTACATCTGAAATTAGTAAATTGCCAGGACGCCAAACAATGGAGCATGTGTGTAACTAAAAATAAAATTATTTTCTACATCCAGTTGAGGTGCTATGCAAGAACACAAAGTAATTGAGCATATGTAGATAAAAACACCATGCGATCTACAAGGAATCATAAATCTGCTATTTTTTAATCATCAAAACACCATTAGTAGGTAATTAACAGGTTCATGTTAGATGAGCCAACCTCGTACTTCATGGGATCATGAAGGCCATGCTATTGAAGAGCTCGGTCAGAAAATCTCTAGGCTCATTCCCCTACCATGCCCGCGCAGCCATGCTTTCGTTGTTGGCTCGTTCCTCAACCCTGTTGCCTCTTTACATGTTGTGTGGCATCGGCGGCGAGGATGCCATGAGTATCTAATATCATACTGGTTTAGTTACACCGAGTTGCAAACTCTTCCTAGCAATATTAACATGCAGACCTGGACTATGCATCTGTACGTATGTAGATTGGAAATTTGGAATATGATATATCGATGCATACCTTTGCATGCAAACTTGACTCTTTTTTTGACGGATGGACGCAGACTTGGACTTGGTAATGCATCAACACATATATAGATTGGAATTGCAGAATAGTAATATGAACATGCAGAGCAATGCATTATGCAGATTCAAATTGGAGAGTATCTATGCATACTTTGCATCAGCATTGTAGCTAGCAAGCTAGCATGGCCATAATTTAGGCCAACGTGGTGCCGTCAAGACCAAGACAGAAGCGATGGCCGATGCGCCTGACTATGACGAAGAAAAGGATTTCATATTCACCTGGGAACTATACAAAATTTTCTTCCTGGCGGAGCGCCGAGAGAAGACTTAAGGCCACACATATGAGAGGGCTGGCGGCGCAAGGACGATCACGGACGACCACGGAGAGGTCAAGATCCGAACACGTAAGAGTGGATGTTAGAAAATAATGCGTTCCTTCTTCCGCGTGTGATAGAGGATGGATAGGTTTTCTTGTAGGAGAGGAGGATGGACGTTGTGGCCGGACGCATCTTACTGCTACGGAGGCCCGGCGAAGATGACGGAGCTATGCCTAGAAAATATTTCTCCCGTTCCTTCTTCCCCAGGCTGTAGATGCTGGCTGGGGCTTCTCGTAAAGACATTGAATCTTTCTCCTTTTTAGCTGATCGCTGTGTAGGTACAGGACGGGGCGTGAGGTTGAGATACTTTTTTTAGTTTCAGGTTGAGATTTATTTTTTTGGGGAAGGTTGAGATCTAATTAAAACAGGTTAATCTATCAGATAACTTTCAGGTACTTATATTTTCTTAGTTGTCTCGTGTCATTCACAAAAAAGGTCTTAGATCCACCCCATGTTATGTTACGCGGATCATACGTACGAGGTTTCATAATCTAAGAGATCTTCTATATTAACGGTTGGTATTTTCTAATTAATGTCGGATTTTACGGCATATTTCTCTTGCTTGAGGTTAACCCGTCAATTACTTTTTATATATAAATAGATTAGAGAATAATTGTTGTTCTGTTTACATGAATAAAACCTTCTATGGTCATACACCCAATGAAAATGGTTTGTTGGATCTCGATCGTGTGATACACATATTCATAATATTAAAGCCAAAAGATGCAAGGTTAATAATGATAGTGCAACTTATTTGTGGCACTGCCGTTTAGGTCATATTGGTGTAAAGCGCATGAAGAAACTCCATAGTGATGGACTTTTTGAATCACTTGATTATGAATCACATGGTGCTTGCGAACCATGCCTCATGGGCAAGATGACTAAAACTCCGTTCTCCGGAACCGTGGAGCGAGCAACAGAGTTGTTGGAAATCATACATACTGATGTATGCGGACCAATGAGTGTTGAAGCTCCAGGCAGGAATCGTTATTTTCTGACCTTCACTGATGATTTGAGCAGATATGAGTATTTCTACTTAATGAAGCACAAGTCTGAAACATTTGAAAAGTTCAAAGAATTTCAGAGTGAAGTGGAGAATCATCGTAACAAGAAAATAAGAGTTTCTACGATATGATCGTAGAGGTAAAATATTTGAGTTAGCGAGTTTGGCCTTCAGTAAAAACAATGTGAAATAATTTCACTACTCACGCCACCTGGAACACCACAGTGTAATGGTGTGTCCGAACGTCATAACCGTACTTTATTAGATATGGTGTGATCGATGATGTCTCTTACCGATCTACCACTATTGCTTTTGGGGTTATGCATTAGAGACAACTACATTCACGTTAAATAGGGCACCATCTAAATCCGTGGAGATGACACCGTATGAACTGTGGTTTGACGAGAAACCTAAGCTGTCATTTTTTTAAGTTTGGGACTGCGATGCTTATGTGAAAAAGTTTCAGCATGATAAGCTCGAACCCAAATCGGAGAAGTAAATCTTCATAGGATACCCAAAAGAAACTGTTGGGTACACCTTCTATCACAGATCCGAAGGCAAGGTCTTTGTTGCTAAGAGTGGATCCTTTCTAGAGAAGGAGTTTCTCTCGAAAGAAGTGAGTGGGAGGAAAGTAGAACTTGATGAGGTAATTGTACCTTCTCCCGGATTGGAAAGTAGTACATCACAGAAAATTGTTCCAGTGATTCCTACACCAATCAGTGAGGAACTTAATGATGATGATCATGAACCTTTGGATCAAGTTTCTGCTGAACGTCGTAGATCAACAAGAGTATGTTCCGCACCAGAGTGGTACGGCAACCCAGTTCTGGAAATCATGTTACTAGACCATGATGAACCTGCGAACTATGAGGAAGCGATGATGAGCCCAGATTCCGCAAAATGGCTCGAGGCCATGAAATCTGAGATGGGATCCATGTTTGAGAACAAAGTGTGGACTTTGGTTGACTTCCCCGATGATCGGCAAGCCGTCGAAAATAAATGGATCTTCAAGAGGAAGACCGACGCAAACGGTAATGTTACTGTTTACAAAGCTCGACTTGTTGCGAAAGGATTTTGACAAGTTCAAGGAGTTGACTACGATGAGACTTATTCACCCGTAGCGATGCTTAAGTCTATCCGAATCATGTTAGTAATTGCCGCATTTTATGAAATCTGGCAAATGGATAACAAAACTGCATTCTTTAATGGATTTATTATAGAAGACTTGTATATGATGCAACCAGAAGGTTTTGTCAATCCTAAAGGTGCTAACAAAATGTGCAAGCTCCATCGATCCATCTATGGACTGGTGCAAGCATCTCGGAGTTGGAATATACGCTTTGATAAGTTGATCAAAGCATACAGATTTATGCAGACTTGCGATGAAGCCTGTATTTACAAGAAGTGAGTGGGAGCACTACAACCTTTCTGATAAGTATATGTGAATGACATATTGTCGATCGGAAATGATGTAGAATTTTCTGGAAAGCATAAAGGAGTGTTTGAAAGGAGTTTTTCAAAGAAAGACCTTGGTGAAGCTGCTTACATATTGGGCATCAAGATCTATAGAGATAGATCAAGACGCTTGATAAGACTTTCGATGAGTACATACCTTGATAAGATTTTGAAGTAGTTCAAAATGGATTAGTCAAAGAAGGAGTTCTTGCCTGACTAGCAAGGTGTGAAGTTGAGTAAGACTCAAAGCCAGACCACGACAGAAAAATATAGAGAGAATGAAAGTCATTCCCTATGCCTCAGCCATAGGTTCTACAAAGTATGCCATGTTGTGTACAAAACACGTTGTGTACCTTGCCATGAGTTTGAAAGGGAGGTACAATAGTGATCCAGGAGTAGATCACTGTACAGCGGTCAAAATTATCCTTAGTAATTGGATGACTAAGGAAATATTTCTCGATTATGGAGGTGACAAAGAGTTCGTCGTAAAGGGTTACGCCGATGCAAGCTTTGACACTAAATCCAGATGACTCTAAGTATCAATCTGGATGCGTATTGAAAGTGGGAGCAATTAGCTAGAGTAGCTCCATGCAGAGCATTGTAGACATAGAAATTTGCGAAATACATACGGATCTGAATGTGACAGACCCGTTGACTAAACTTCTCTCACAAGCAAAACATGATCACACCTTATTACTCTTGGGTATTAATCACATAGCGATGTGAACTAGATTATTGACTCTAGTAAACCCTTTGGGTGTTGGTCACATGGTGATGTGAACTATGGGTGTTATTCACATAACGATGTGAACTATCGGTATTAAATCACATGGCGATGTGAGCTAGATTATTGACTCTAGTGCAAGTGGGAGACTGAAGGAAATATGCCCTAGAGGCAATAATAAAGTTGTTATTTATATTTCCTTATATCATGATAAATGTTTATTATTCATGCTAGAATTGTATTAACCGGAAACTTAGTACATGTGTGAATACATAGACAAAACAGAGTGTCCCTAGTATGCCTCTACTAGACTAGCTCATTGATGAAAGATGGTTATGTTTCCTAACCATAGACATGAGTTGTCATTTGATCAACGGGATCACATCATTAGGAGAATGATGTTATGGACTAGACCCATCCGTTAGCATAGCACTATGATCGTTTAGTTTTACTGCTATTGCTTTCTTCATGACTTATACATGTTCCTATGACTATGAGATTATGCAACTCCCGAATTCTGTAGGAACACCTTGTGTGCTATCAAACGTCACAACGTAACTGGGTGATCATAAAGATGCTCTACAGGTGTATCCGAAAGTATTCGTGGTGTTGGCATAGATCAAGATTAGGATTTGTCACTCCGAGTGTCGGAGAGGTATCTCTGGGCCCTCTCGGTAACACACATCATAATAAGCCTTGCAAGCAAAATACTAATGAGTTAGTCACGAGATGATGTGTTACGGAACGAGTAAAGAGACTTGCCAGTAACGAGATTGAACTAGGTATGGAGATACCGACGATCGAATCTCGGGCAAGTAACATACCGATGACAAAAGGAACAACGTATGTTGTTATGCGGTTTGACCGATAAAAGATCTTCGTAGAATATGTAGGAGCCAATATGAACATCCAGGTTCCGCTATTGGTTATTGACCGGAGATGAGTCTCGGTCATGTCTACATAGTTCTCGAACCCGTAGGGTCCGCACGCTTAACGTTTATGACGATCGGTATTATGAGTTTATGTGTTTTGATGTACCGAAGGTAGTTCGGAGTCCCGGATGAGATCACGGACATGACGAGGAGTCTCGGAATGTCCGAGACATAAAGATTGATATATTGGACGACTATATTCGGACACCGGAAGTGTTCCTGAAAAGTTTCGGATTTAACGGGATTGCCGGAGGGGGTTACCGGAACCCCCTACGAAGGGGGATGGTCCATAGTGGGCCTTATGGAAAAGAGAGAGGCAGCCCATAGGGGCTGGCCGGCGCCCCACCTAGGGTTCCTAGTTGGACTAGGATTTGGGGGCGCCACCTCTCCCTCTTTTCCTTTCCCTCTCTTCCTTCTTTGGTAGTTCCTACTAGGAACAGGATTGCAATCCTTTTCCTAGTAGGATTGCACTCCTAGCCGCACCATAGAAGGGCCGGCCGGCCTCCCCCCTTGCTCCTTTATATACGGGGGCAGGGGGGCACCCGAAGACACACAAGTTGAATTGTTCCAGCCGTGTGTGGTGCCCCCCTCCACAGAAACACACCTCGGTCATACCGTCGCGGTGCTTAGGCGAAGCCCTGCGCCGGTGAATACATCATATCCGTCACCACGCCGTCGTGCTGACGAAACTCTCTCGTGAAGCTCAACTAGATCAAGAGCTCGTGGGACGTCATCAAGCTGAACGTGTGCTGAACGCGGAGGTGCCGTACGTTCGGTGCTTGATCGGTTGAATCGCGAAGAAGTTCGACTACATCAACCGCGTCACTTGACGCTTCCGCTTCCGGTCTACGAGGGTACGTAGACACACTCTTCCCTCTCGTTGCTATGCATCTGGTAGATAGATCTTGCGTGATCGTAGGAAAATTTTAAAATACTACGTTCCCCAACAGTGGCATCAGAGCCAGGTCTATGCGTAGATGATATGCACGAGTAGAACACAATGAGTTGTGGGCGATACTAGTCATACTGCTTACCAGCATGTCATACTTTGCTTCAGCGGTATTGTGAGATGAAGCGGCCCGGACCGACATTACGCGTACGCTTACGCGAGACTGGTTTCACCGTTACGAGCACTCGTTGCTTAAAGGTGACTGGCGGGTGTCTGTCTCTCTCACTTTAGCTGAATCAAGTGTGGCTACGCTCGGTCCTTGTGAAGGTTAAAACAGCACATACTTGACGAAACATCGTTGTGGTTTTGTATACGTAGGTAAGAACGGTTCTTGCTAAGCCCGTAGCAGCCACGTAAAACTTGCAACAAAAAAGTAGAGGACGTCTAACTTGTTTTTGCAGGGCATGTTGTGATGTGATATGGTCAAGACATGATGAGTTATACGGTTTTGTATGAGATGATCATGTTTGGTAAAGTTATCGGCAACTGGCAGGAGCCATATGGTTGTCGCTTTATTGTATGAAATGCAATCGCCATGTAATTTCTTTACTTTATCACTAAGCGGTAGCGATAGTCGTAGAAGCAATAGTTGGCGAGACGACAACGATGCTACGATGGAGATCAAGGTGTCGCGCCGGTGACGAAGGTGATCATGACGGTGCTTTGGAGATAGAGATCAAAAGCACAAGATGATGATGGCCATATCATGTTACATATTTTGATTGCATGTGATGTTTATCTTATTATGCTTCTTATTCTGCTTAGAACGACGGTAGCATTATAAGATGATCCCTTACTAAATTTCAAGGTATAAGTGTTCTCCCTGAGTATGCACCGTTGCAAAAGTTCGTCGTGCCGAGACACCACGTGATGATCGGGTGTGATAAGCTCTACGTTCAAATACAACGGGTGTAAGCCAGTTTTGCACACGCAGAATACTCGGGTTAAACTTGACGAGCCTAGCATATGCAGATATGGCCTCGGAACACTGGAGACCGAAAGGTCGAGCGTGAATCATATAATAGATATGATCAGCATAAGATGTTCACCATTGAAAGTACTCCATCTCACGTGATGATCGGACATGGTTTAGTTGATTTGGATCACGTGATCATTTAGATGACCGTAGGGATGTCTATCTAAGTGGGAGTTCTTAAGTAATATGATTAATTGAACTTTAATTTATCATGAACTTAGTCCTGGTAGTATTAGCATATCTATGTTGTAGATCAATAGCTCGCGATGTTGCTCCACGTTTATTTTTTATATGTTCCTAAAGAAAACCAAGTTGAAAGATGTTAGTAGCAATGATGCGGAATTGTTCCGTGATCTGAGGATTATCCTCGTTGCTGCACAGAAAAATTATGTCCTTGATGCACCGCTAGGTGACAGACCTATTGCAGGAGCAGATGTAGATGTTATGAACGTTTTGACAAAAGCTCAATATGATGACTACTTGATAGTTTAGTGCACCATGCTTTACGGCTTATAACCGGGATTTCAAAAACGTTTTGAAACGCCACGGAGCATATGAGATGTTCCAAGAGTTGAAATTAGTATTTCATACTCATGCCCGTGTCGAGAGGTATAAGACCTCTGACAGTACTTTGCCTACAAGATGGAGGAGAATAGCTCAACCAGTGAGCATGTGCTCAGATTGTCTGGGTAGTACAATTGCTTGAATCAAGTGGGAGTTAATCTTCCAGATAAGATAGTAATTGACAAAGTTCTCTAGACACAATCACCAAGTTAGTAGAACTTCGTGATGAACTATAATATGCAAGGGATGATGAAAGTAATTCCCGAGCTCTTCACGATGATGAAATCGGCGAAGGTAGAAATCAAGAAAGAGAATCAAGTGTTGATGGTTAACCAGACCACTTGTTTCAAGTAAAGGGCAAAGGGATAGAAGGGGAACTTCAAGAAGAATGACAAGCAAGTTGTCACTCCCGTGAAGAAACCCAAAGCTAAACTCAAGCCTAAAACAAGTGCTTCTACTGCAAAGGAAATGGTCACTAGAAGTGGAACTGCCCTAGATATTTGGCGGATAAGAAGGATGGCAAAGTGAACAAAGGTATATTTGATATACAGATTATTGATGTGTGTTTTACTAGTGTTCATAGCAACCCCTCGGTGTTTGATATTGGTTCAGTTGCTAAAGAGTAGTAACTCGAAATGGGAGTTGCATAATGAACATAAACTAGTTAAAGGATGAAGTGACGATGTGTATTGGAAGTAGTTCCAAGATTGATATGATCATCATCGCACACTCCCTATACTTTCGGGATTAGTATTGAACCTAAATAAGTGTTATTTGGTGTTTGTGTTGAGCATGAATATGATTTGATCATGTTTATTGCAATACGGTTATTCATGTAAATTAGAGAATAATTGTTGTTCTGTTTACATGAATAAAACCTTCTATGGTCATACACCCAATGAAAATGGTTTGTTGGATCTCGATCGTGTGATACACATATTCATAATATTAAAGCCAAAAGATGCAAGGTTAATAATGATAGTGCAACTTATTTGTGGCACTGCCGTTTAGGTCATATTGGTGTAAAGCGCATGAAGAAACTCCATAGTGATGGACTTTTTGAATCACTTGATTATGAATCACTTGGTGCTTGCGAACCATGCCTCATGGGCAAGATGACTAAAACTCCGTTCTCCGGAACCGTGGAGCGAGCAACAGAGTTGTTGGAAATCATACATACTGATGTATGCGGACCAATGAGTGTTGAAGCTCGCGGCAGGAATCGTTATTTTCTGACCTTCACTGATGATTTGAGCAGATATGAGTATATCTACTTAATGAAGCACAAGTCTGAAACATTTGAAAAGTTCAAAGAATTTCAGAGTGAAGTGGAGAATCATCGTAACAAGAAAATAAGAGTTTCTACGATATGATCATAGAGGTAAAATATTTGAGTTAGCGAGTTTGGCCTTCAGTAAAAACAATGTGAAATAGTTTCACTACTCACGCCACCTGGAACACCACAGTGTAATGGTGTGTCCGAACGTCATAACCATACTTTATTAGATATGGTGCGATCGATGATGTCTCTTACCGATCTACCACTATTGCTTTTGGGGTTATGCATTAGAGACTGCTACATTCACGTTAAATAGGGCACCATCTAAATCCGTGGAGATGACACCGTATGAACTGTGGTTTGACGAGAAACCTAAGCTGTCATTTTTTTAAGTTTGGGACTGCGATGCTTATGTGAAAAAGTTTCAACATGATAAGCTCGAACCCAAATCGGAGAAGTAAATCTTCATAGGATACCCAAAAGAAACTGTTGGGTACACCTTCTATCACAGATCCGAAGGCAAGGTCTTTGTTGCTAAGAGTGGATAATTTCTAGAGAAGGAGTTTCTCTCGAAAGAAGTGAGTGGGAGGAAAGTAGAACTTGATGAGGTAATTGTACCTTCTCCCGGATTGGAAAGTAGTACATCACAGAAAATTGTTCCAGTGATTCCTACACCAATCAGTGAGGAAGTTAATGATGATGATCATGAAACTTCGGATCAAGTTTCTGCTGAACGTCGTAGATCAACCAGAGTACGTTCCGCACCAGAGTGGTACGGCAACCCAGTTCTGGAAATCATGTTACTAGACCATGATGAACCTGCGAACTATGAGGAAGCGATGATGAGCCCAGATTCCGCAAAATGGCTTGAGGCCATGAAATCTGAGATGGGATCCATGTATGAGAACAAAGTGTGGACTTTGGTTGACTTGCCTGATGATCGGCAAGCCATCGAAAATAAATGGATCTTCAAGAGGAAGACCGACGCAAACGGTAATGTTACTGTTTACAAAGCTCGACTTGTTGCGAAAGGGTTTCGACAAGTTCAAGGAGTTGACTACGATGAGACTTTCTCACCCGTAGCGATGCTTAAGTCTATCCGAATCATGTTAGTAATTGCCGCATTTTATGAAATCTGGCAAATGGATAACAAAACTGCATTCTTTAATGGATTTATTAAAGAAGACTTGTATATGATGCAACCAGAAGGTTTTGTCAATCCTAAAGGTGCTAACAAAATGTGCAAGCTCCATCGATCCATCTATGGACTGGTGCAAGCATCTCGGAGTTGGAATATACGCTTTGATAAGTTGATCAAAGCATATAGATTTATGCAGACTTGCGATGAAGCCTGTATTTACAAGAAGTGAGTGGGAGCACTACAACCTTTCTGATAAGTATATGTGAATGACATATTGTCGATCGGAAATGATGTAGAATTTTCTGGAAAGCATAAAGGAGTGTTTGAAAGGAGTTTTTCAAAGAAAGACCTTGGTGAAGCTGCTTACATATTGGGCATCAAGATCTATAGAGATAGACCAAGACGCTTGATAAGACTTTCGATGAGTACATACCTTGATAAGATTTTGAAGTAGTTCAAAATGGATTAGTCAAAGAAGGAGTTCTTGCCTGACTTGTAAGGTGTGAAGTTGAGTAAGACTCAAAGCCAGACCATGGCAGAAAAATATAGAGAGAATGAAAGTCATTCCCTATGCCTCAGCCATAGGTTCTACAAAGTATGCCATGTTGTGTACAAAACACGTTGTGTACCTTGCCATGAGTTTGACAGGGAGGTACAATAGTGATCCAGGAGTAGATCACTGTACAGCGGTCAAAATTATCCTTAGTAATTGGATGACTAAGGAAATATTTCTCGATTATGGAGGTGACAAAGAGTTCGTCGTAAAGGGTTACGCCGATGCAAGCTTTGACACTAAATCCAGATGACTCTAAGTATCAATCTGGATGCGTATTGAAAGTGGGAGCAATTAGCTAGAGTAGCTCCATGCAGAGCATTGTAGACATAGAAATTTGCGAAATACATACGGATCTGAATGTGACAGACCCGTTGACTAAACTTCTCTCACAAGCAAAACATGATCACACCTTATTACTCTTGGGTATTAATCACATAGCGATGTGAACTAGATTATTGACTCTAGTAAACCCTTTGGGTGTTGGTCACATGGTGATGTGAACTATGGGTGTTATTCACATAACGATGTGAACTATCGGTATTAAATCACATGGCGATGTGAGCTAGATTATTGACTCTAGTGCAAGTGGGAGACTGAAGGAAATATGCCCTAGAGGCAATAATAAAGTTGTTATTTATATTTCCTTATATCATGATAAATGTTTATTATTCATGCTAGAATTGTATTAACCGGAAACTTAGTACATGTGTGAATACATAGACAAAACAGAGTGTCCCTAGTATGCCTCTACTAGACTAGCTCATTGATCAATGATGGTTATGTTTCCTAACCATAGACATGAGTTGTCATTTGATCAACGGGATCACATCATTAGGAGAATGATGTGATGGACTAGACCCATCCGTTAGCATAGCACTATGATCGTTTAGTTTTACTGCTATTGCTTTCTTCATGACTTATACATGTTCCTATGACTATGAGATTATGCAACTCCCGAATTCTGTAGGAACACCTTGTGTGCTATCAAAAGTCACAACGTAACTGGGTGATCATAAAGATGCTCTACAGGTGTATCCGAAAGTATTCGTGGTGTTGGCATAGATCAAGATTAGGATTTGTCACTCCGAGTGTCGGAGAGGTATCTCTAGGCCCTCTCGGTAACACACATCATAATAAGCCTTGCAAGCAAAAGACTAATGAGTTAGTCACGAGATGATGTGTTACGGAACGAGTAAAGAGACTTGCCAGTAACGAGATTGAACTAGGTATGGAGATACCGACGATCGAATCTCGGGCAAGTAACATACTGATGACAAAAGGAACAACGTATGTTGTTATGCGGTTTGACCGATAAAAGATCTTCGTAGAATATGTAGGAGCCAATATGAACATCCAGGTTCCGCTATTGGTTATTGACCGGAGATGAGTCTCGGTCATGTCTACATAGTTCTCGAACCCGTAGGGTCCGCACGCCTAACGTTTGATGACGATCGGTATTATGAGTTTATGAGTTTTGATGTACCGAAGGTAGTTCGGAGTCCCGGATGAGATCACGGACAGGACGAGGAGTCTCGGAATGTCCAAGACATAAAGATTGATATATTGGACGACTATATTCGGACACCGGAAGTGTTCCGGAAAAGTTTCGGATTTAACGGGATTGCCGGAGGGGGTTACCGGAACCCCCTACGAAGGGGGATGGTCCATAGTGGGCCTTATGGAAAAGAGAGAGGCAGCCCATAGGGGCTGGCCGGCGCCCCACCTAGGGTTCCTAGTTGGACTAGGATTTGGGGGCGCCACCTCTCCCTCTTTTCCTTTCCCTCTCTTCCTTCTTTGGTAGTTCCTACTAGGAATAGGATTGCAATCCTATTCCTAGTAGGATTGCACTCCTAGCCGCACCACAGAAGGGCCGGCCGGCCTCCCCCCTTGCTCCTTTATATACGGGGGCAGGGGGGCACCCAAAGACACACAAGTTGAATTGTTCCAGCCATGTGCGGTGCCCCCCTCCACAGAAACACACCTCGGTCATACCGTCGCGGTGCTTAGGCGAAGCCCTGCGCCGGTGAATACATCATATCCGTCACCACGACGTCGTGCTGACGAAATTCTCTCGTGAAGCTCAACTAGATCAAGAGCTCGTGGGACGTCATCAAGCTGAACGTGTGCTGAACGCGGAGGTGCCGTATGTTCGGTGCTTGATCGGTTGAATCGCGAAGAAGTTCGACTACATCAACCGCGTCACTTGACGCTCCCGCTTCCGGTCTACGAGGGTACGTAGACACACTCTTCCCTCTCGTTGCTATGCATCTGGTAGATAGATCTTGCGTGATCGTAGGAAAATTTTAAAATACTACGTTCCCCAACAGTGGCATCAGAGCCAGGTCTATGTGTAGATGATATGCACGAGTAGAACACAATGAGTTGTGGGCGATACTAGTCGTACTGCTTACCAGCATGTCATACTTTGCTTCAGCGGTATTGTGAGATGAAGCGGCCCGGACCGACATTACGCGTACGCTTACGCGAGAATGGTTTCACCGTTACGAGCACTCGTTGCTTAAAGGTGACTGGCGGGTGTCTGTCTCTCTCACTTTAGCTGAATCAAGTGTGGCTACGCCCGGTCCTTGTGAAGGTTAAAACAGCACATACTTGACGAAACATCATTGTGGTTTTGTATACGTAGGTAAGAACGGTTCTTGCTAAGCCCGTAGCAGCCACATAAAACTTGCAACAACAAAGTAGAGGACGTCTAACTTGTTTTTGCAGGGCATGTTGTGATGTGATATGGTCAAGACATGATGAGTTATACGGTTTTGTATGAGATGATCATGTTTTGTAAAGTTATCGGCAACTGGCAGGAGCCATATGGTTGTCGCTTTATTGTATGAAATGCAATCGCCATGTAATTGCTTTACTTTATCACTAAGCGGTAGCGATAGTCGTAGAAGCAATAGTTGGCGAGACGACAACGATGCTACGATGGAGATCAAGGTGTCGCGCCGGTGACGAAGGTGATCATGACGGTGCTTTGGAGATAGAGATCAAAAGCACAAGATGATGATGGCCATATCATGTCACATATTTTGATTGCATGTGATGTTTATCTTATTATGCTTCTTATTCTGCTTAGAACGACGGTAGCATTATAAGATGATCCCTTACTAAATTTCAAGGTATAAGTGTTCTCCCTGAGTATGCACCGTTGCGAAAGTTCGTCGTGCCGAGACACCACGTGATGATCGGGTGTGATAAGCTCTACGTTCGAATACAACGGGTGTAAGCCAGTTTTGCACACGCAGAATACTCGGGTTAAACTTGACGAGCCTAGCATATGCAGATATGGCCTCGGAACACTGGAGACCGAAAGGTCGAGCGTGAATCATATAATAGATATGATCAGCATAAGATGTTCACCATTGAAACTACTCCATCTCACGTGATGATCGGACATGGTTTAGTTGATTTGGATCACGTGATCATTTAGATGACCGTAGGGATGTCTATCTAAGTGGGAGTTCTTAAGTAATATGATTAATTGAACTTTAATTTATCATGAACTTAGTCCTGGTAGTATTAGCATATCTATGTTGTAGATCAATAGCTCGCGATGTTGCTCCACGTTTATTTTTTATATGTTCCTAGAGAAAACCAAGTTGAAAGATGTTAGTAGCAATGATGCGGAATTGTTCCATGATCTGAGGATTATCCTCGTTGCTGCACAGAAAAATTATGTCCTTGATGCACCACTAGGTGACAGACCTATTGCAGGAGCAGATGTAGACGTTATGAACGTTTTGACAAAAGCTCGATATGATGACTACTTGATAGTTTAGTGCACCATGCTTTACGGCTTATAACCGGGATTTCAAAAACGTTTTGAAACGCCACGGAGCATATGAGATGTTCCAAGAGTTGAAATTAGTATTTCATACTCATGCCCGTGTCGAGAGGTATAAGACCTCTAACAGTACTTTGCCTACAAGATGGAGGAGAATAGCTCAACCAGTGAGCATGTGCTCAGATTGTCTGGGTAGTACAATTACTTGAATCAAGTGGGTGTTAATCTTCCAGATAAGATAGTAATTGACAAAGTTCTCTAGACACAATCACCAAGTTAGTAGAACTTCGTGATGAACTATAATATGCAAGGGATGATGAAAGTAATTCCCGAGCTCTTCACGATGATGAAATCGGCGAAGGTAGAAATCAAGAAAGAGAATCAAGTGTTGATGGTTAACCAGACCACTTGTCTCAAGTAAAGGGCAAAGGGATAGAAGGGGAACTTCAAGAAGAATGACAAGCAAGTTGTCACTCCCGTGAAGAAACCCAAAGCTAAACTCAAGCCTGAAACAAGTGCTTCTACTGCAAAGGAAATGGTCACTAGAAGTGGAACTGCCCTAGATATTTGGCGGATAAGAAGGATGGCAAAGTGAACAAAGGTATATTTGATATACAGATTATTGATGTGTATTTTACTAGTGTTCATAGCAACCCCTCGGTGTTTGATATTGGTTCAGTTGCTAAAGAGTAGTAACTCGAAATGGGAGTTGCATAATGAACATAAACTAGTTAAAGGATGAAGTGACGATGTGTATTGGAAGTAGTTCCAAGATTGATATGATCATCATCGCACACTCCCTATACTTTCGGGATTAGTATTGAACCTAAATAAGTGTTATTTGGTGTTTGTGTTGAGCATGAATATGATTTGATCATGTTTATTGCAATAAGGTTATTCATGTAAATTAGAGAATAATTGTTGTTCTGTTTACATGAATAAAACCTTCTATGGTCATACACCTAATGAAAATGGTTTGTTGGATCTCGATCGTGTGATACACATATTCATAATATTAAATCCAAAAGATGCAAGGTTAATAATGATAGTGCAACTTATTTGTGGCACTGCCGTTTAGGTCATATTGGTGTAAAGCGCATGAAGAAACTCCATAGTGATGGACTTTTTGAATCACTTGATTATGAATCACTTGGTGCTTGCGAACCATGCCTCATGGGCAAGATGACTAAAACTCCGTTCTCCGGAACCGTGGAGCAAGCAACAGAGTTGTTGGAAATCATACATACTGATGTATGCGGACCAATGAGTGTTGAAGCTCGCGGCAGGAATCGTTATTTTCTGACCTTCACTGATGATTTGAGCAGATATGAGTATATCTACTTAATGAAGCACAAGTCTGAAACATTTGAAAAGTTCAAAGAATTTCAGAGTGAAGTGGAGAATCATCGTAACAAGAAAATAAGAGTTTCTATGATATGATCGTAGAGGTAAAATATTTGAGTTAGCGAGTTTGGCCTTCAGTAAAAACAATGTGAAATAGTTTCACTACTCACGCCACCTGGAACACCACAGTGTAATGGTGTGTCCGAACGTCATAACCGTACTTTATTAGATATGGTGCGATCGATGATGTCTCTTACCGATCTACCACTATTGCTTTTGGGGTTATGCATTAGATACAGCTACATTCACGTTAAATAGGGCACCATCTAAATCCGTGGAGATGACACCGTATGAACTGTGGTTTGACGAGAAACCTAAGCTGTCATTTTTTTAAGTTTGGGACTGCGATGCTTATGTGAAAAAGTTTCAACATGATAAGCTCGAACCCAAATCGGAGAAGTAAATCTTCATAGGATACCCAAAAGAAACTGTTGGGTACACCTTCTATCACAGATCCGAAGGCAAGGTCTTTGTTGCTAAGAGTGGATCCTTTCTAGAGAAGGAGTTTCTCTCGAAAGAAGTGAGTGGGAGGAAAGTAGAACTTGATGAGGTAATTGTACCTTCTCCCGGATTGGAAAGTAGTACATCACAGAAAATTGTTCCAGTGATTCCTACACCAATCAGTGAGGAAGTTAATGATGATGATCATGAAACTTCGGATCAAGTTTCTGCTGAACGTCGTAGATCAACCAGAGTACGTTCCGCACCAGAGTGGTACGGCAACCCAGTTCTGGAAATCATGTTACTAGACCATGATGAACCTGCGAACTATGAGGAAGCGATGATGAGCCCAGATTCCGCAAAATGGCTTGAGGCCATGAAATCTGAGATGGGATCCATGTATGAGAACAAAGTGTGGACTTTGGTTGACTTGCCCGATGATCGGCAAGCCATCGAAAATAAATGGATCTTCAAGAGGAAGACCGACGCAAACGGTAATGTTACTGTTTACAAAGCTCGACTTGTTGCGAAAGGGTTTTGACAAGTTCAAGGAGTTGACTACGATGAGACTTTCTCACCCGTAGCGATGCTTAAGTCTATCCGAATCATGTTCGTAATTGCCGCATTTTATGAAATCTGGCAAATGGATAACAAAACTGCATTCTTTAATGGATTTATTAAAGAAGACTTGTATATGATGCAACCAGAAGGTTTTGTCAATCCTAAAGGTGCTAACAAAGTGTGCAAGCTCCATCGATCCATCTATGGACTGGTGCAAGCATCTCGGAGTTGGAATATACGCTTTGATAAGTTGATCAAAGCATATAGATTTATGCAGACTTGCGATGAAGCCTGTATTTACAAGAAGTGAGTGGGAGCACTACAACCTTTCTGATAAGTATATGTGAATGACATATTGTCGATCGGAAATGATGTAGAATTTTCTGGAAAGCATAAAGGAGTGTTTGAAAGGAGTTTTTCAAAGAAAGACCTTGGTGAAGCTGGTTACATATTGGGCATCAAGATCTATAGAGATAGATCAAGACGCTTGATAAGACTTTCGATGAGTACATACCTTGATAAGATTTTGAAGTAGTTCAAAATGGATTAGTCAAAGAAGGAGTTCTTGCCTGACTTGTAAGGTGTGAAGTTGAGTAAGACTCAAAGCCAGACCACGGCAGAAAAATATAGAGAGAATGAAAGTCATTCCCTATGCCTCAGCCATAGGTTCTACAAAGTATGCCATGTTGTGTACAAAACACGTTCTGTACCTTGCCATGAGTTTGACAGGGAGGTACAATAGTGATCCAGGAGTAGATCACTGTACAGCGGTCAAAATTATCCTTAGTAATTGGATGACTAAGGAAATATTTCTCGATTATGGAGGTGACAAAGAGTTCGTCGTAAAGGGTTACGCCGATGCAAGCTTTGACACTAAATCCAGATGACTCTAAGTATTAATCTAGATGCGTATTGAAAGTGGGAGCAATTAGCTAGAGTAGCTCCATGCAGAGCATTGTAGACATAGAAATTTGCGAAATACATACGGATCTGAATGTGACAGACCCGTTGACTAAACTTCTCTCACAAGCAAAACATGATCACACCTTATTACTCTTGGGTATTAATCACATAGCGATGTGAACTAGATTATTGACTCTAGTAAACCCTTTGGGTGTTGGTCACATGGTGATGTGAACTATCGGTATTAAATCACATGGCGATGTGAGCTAGATTATTGACTCTAGTGCAAGTGGGAGACTGAAGGAAATATGCCCTAGAGGCAATAATAAAGTTGTTATTTATATTTCCTTATATCATGATAAATGTTTATTATTCATGCTAGAATTGTATTAACCGGAAACTTAGTACATGTGTGAATACATAGACAAAACAGAGTGTCCCTAGTATGCCTCTACTAGACTAGCTCATTGATCAAAGATGGTTATGTTTCCTAACCATAGACATGAGTTGTCATTTGATCAACGGGATCACATCATTAGGAGAATGATGTGATGGACTAGACCCATCCGTTAGCATAGCACTATGATCGTTTAGTTTTACTGCTATTGCTTTCTTCATGACTTATACATGTTCCTATGACTATTAGATTATGCAACTCCCGAATTCTGTAGGAACACCTTGTGTGCTATCAAACGTCACAACGTAACTGGGTGATCATAAAGATGCTTTACAGGTGTATCCGAAAGTATTCGTGGTGTTGGCATAGATCAAGATTATGATTTGTCACTCCGAGTGTCGGAGAGGTATCTCTAGGCCCTCTCGGTAACACACATCATAATAAGCCTTGCAAGCAAAAGACTAATGAGTTAGTCACGAGATGATGTGTTACGGAACGAGTAAAGAGACTTGCCAGTAACGAGATTGAACTAGGTATGGAGATACCGACGATCGAATCTCGGGCAAGTAACATACCGATGACAAAAGGAACAACGTATGTTGTTATGCGGTTTGACCGATAAAAGATCTTCGTAGAATATGTAGGAACCAATATGAACATCCAGGTTCCGCTATTGGTTATTGACTGGAGATGAGTCTCGGTCATGTCTACATAGTTCTCGAACCCTTAGGGTCCGCACGCCTAACGTTTGATGACGATCGGTATTATGAGTTTATGAGTTTTGTTGTACCGAAGGTAGTTCGGAGTCCCGGATGAGATCACGGACAGGACGAGGAGTCTCGGAATGTCCGAGACATAAAGATTGATATATTGGACGACTATATTCGGACACCGGAAGTGTTCCGGAAAAGTTTCGGATTTAACGGGATTGCCGGAGGGGGTTACCGGAACCCCCTACGAAGGGGGATGGTCCATAGTGGGCATTATGGAAAAGAGAGAGGCAGCCCATAGGGGCTGCCGGCGCCCCACCTCGGGTTCCTAGTTGGACTAGGATTTGGGGGCGCCACCTCTCCCTCTTTTCCTTTCCCTCTCTTCCTTCTTTGGTAGTTCCTACTAGGAATAGAATTGCAATCCTATTCCTAGTAGGATTGCACTCCTAGCCGCACCATAGAAGGGCCGGCCGGCCTCCCCCCTTGCTCCTTTATATACGGGGGCAGGGGGGCACCCAAAGACACACAAGTTGAATTGTTCCAGCCGTGTGCGGTGCCCCCCTCCACAGAAACACACCTCGGCCATACCGTCGCGGTGCTTAGGCGAAGACCTGCGCCGGTGAATACATCATATCCGTCACCACGACGTCGTGCTGACGAAACTCTCTCGTGAAGCTCAACTAGATCAAGAGCTCGTGGGACGTCATCAAGCTGAACGTGTGCTGAACGCGGAGGTGCCGTACGTTCGGTGCTTGATCGGTTGAATCGCGAAGAAGTTCGACTACATCAACCGCGTCACTTGACGCTCCCGCTTCCGGTCTACGAGGGTACGTAGACACACTCTTCCCTCTCGTTGCTATGCATCTGGTAGATAGATCTTGCGTGATCGTAGGAAAATTTTAAAATACTACGTTCCCCAATAGAAGCTAGTCCTATCGAAGACTAGCATCTTCTGGAAACCACCGTCTTGCAGCAAGAGGGGGAGGTAGAATAGTATATCATAAGTCATATTTATGTTGTTGTTCCAACGATCCAGGATCCTTTCTCGACTCCCGAAGCAACATACCCAAACAATGCCACAGCATCCAGTTCTAGTTGTAGCGATCGGGATACAACTCCAAGTGTCCGTTACCGTAGGACAGGCTATCGATAGATGTTTTCTTCCCTGCAGGGGTGCACCAACTTACCCAACACGCTTGCTTAACTCCGGCCGGACACACCATCAGGTCATGCCCGCCCTCGGCCAAACAATACGCCACAACCCGACCTAGGCTTAATAGAGAGGTCATGCACGCCGGACTAAACCCTATGCCCCTAGGGGTCATGGTCCAATCACCCCGGGAACTCCTGCACGTTGTGTACGCGGCCGGTGAGCAGACCTAGCAACCTCCTTTAAATAGGTAGGAGCCTAACCAGTCCAACCCGGCGCGCGCCACTCAGTCGCAATGACGTCAGTTAAGCTTCGGCTGATGCATACGACGCAGAACGCCCATACTATGCCCACGTGTTGGTTAGCGCTATCAGGCCAGAGGCCCCTTGGATCAAATATCCAAACCGTTTAGTGTCTTGGGAACACGCGGTAATGAGCAGAGACTCACGAAAGATGTGACCCCATCGCCCTGTCTCGAGAACTTGCGGCAAGGGCGAGTGCCCGGGCACGCCTCGTATAATCTCGCGGGCACCTTCCAGGTCAACCCGACTACACATCACTCACAATTAAGCTCGTGCGGGTACCCCTCTGGGTCGACCCGTCTTTAGTAACCAGGTTCAGTGTAAAGCCATAGTAACCATAGTAACTATGTGTCTGACATCAAAGGAAAACTTGAGGAAATCACCCTCGATGGAATTCCACCTGATGTTTATCGTCAAGGTGAACGAAAGAGGAGTCACCCTCGAGGTCCACTCTTGAGGAGTTGCACGACAGTGTCGTTATCGAGAGTGGAGAAAGAGGAATCACCCTCGATGACCACCACCGATGAACTAAACTACAAGGTTAACATCAGAAGTGCTGATGAGGTCTCACCCTCGGCACTCGATAGTAACCCAGTAGTGTCGAGCAACTAAGGGGAAGTGATGTGCGGTGCCGGGTCCTGGTCTTCAATCCCGTTGATCGGGTCTTCTGATAATCCAGCGGGGCAGTCGGGACAAGGTAGGGGGTCACTTGTGGACCTCTAACTAGCCTATACTAAGCAGTTTAGTATAAACATGTAAGGCATGAAAGCAGTATCAACAACAGGCTATGCATCAGAATAGGATCATACAGAAAGCAGTAGTAGTTCTAATGCAAGCATAAGAGAGAAGAGAATGTGCGATATCGGAATGATCAAAGGGGGTTGGCTTGCCTGGTTGCTCTGGCAAGAAGGAGGGGTCGTCAACACCGTAGCCGATCACCGGGGCATCTTCGGTCTCGGGGTCTACCGGAGAGAAGAGGGGGGAGAAACAATAAATACAAAGCATACAGATGCAATAAAGAAGCACGGCAAGTTAACACGCGGTGCTAGGGTGCTCTAATGCGGTGGTACACGGTACCGGCGAAGGGGGATATCACTCGGGAAAGTATCCCCGGTGTTTCGTGTTTTCGGACAGATGAAACGGAGGGAGAAAGTTACAGGTTCAGTATGATAGAGATGTGTGGCGGACGAACGAACCACGTATTCGGATTCGTCTCGTCGTTCTGAGCGATTTTCATGCATAAAACATTTTCATCCGAATTACGGATTATTTTATATTAATTTTCAAAGTTTTGTTAATATGCTAGAATTTCAGGATTTAATTTCGGGTTGACCAATTCAAATTGACTAGTCAAAAGGAGAGATGTAACCCACATGTCATAGGCTTAGATATTTTTAATCTAAATTATCTTTTTATCTAACAGTAGGGTCCACATGTCATACACTACACCTAATCACACATTAGCCTAACTACTAATTAGCTGCTAACATAAATAGGAGCCGGTCTCATCCAGAGACCCAGCCGGCCATACACACACATGGGCACATGGCCACACACACAACACGCAGCATGGCACACATCTCACGTACACAGAGCACGCACACAATGCTAGGGACTAAAACTAGTTTCAGTTTAACAAAAGATAGGATTTTGTGATTTTTTAGGATTTAATCCATGCATCAAATGGATTTGTTCCAATGGGATAAAATGGAGTTTGTCAGGTATACTCTCCACTCATATTATTTTTGCTCCTATTAGTAGTTGTTTAGCTGCTGTTTAGGGACTGTCTAGATGCTTAGTCATTGTAAAATTAGAAAAGCTAGCAGCAGGAACAGTAGCATTCAACAGCAACAGCAGATTCAGAAAAGCAGCACCGGCATGCACACCAGCTAGGCGCGGGGCACGGCGCTGCACGGCACGTGCATGGGCGTGGCCATGCACGAGCAGCCACCAGGGCACACGACGAGTGCAGCCGGGGGCGCAGCAACGGTGCAAGAGCAGCAGCAGTACAGCAACAAACAGGGCAGCAGCGCAACAGCCGGGAGCGAGCGGCGGTCGCGGCCAAGCAGCAGCACAGCACTACACATAGTACGCGGCGGCTCGGAAGGACTTGGGGACGGCGGCTACGGCGATGAAATCGAAAGGGGGAGAGGGGTGTATTGGAAGAGGAGCTCACAACGGTTCCAACGGAGGCGACGAGGAGGCTGGAGGTGGACCGGAGCCGCGGAAAAACGGCGTCGAACGCCGGTGATGTACGCGGCGTAGATGTGCTCGATGGCGAGCGCACGGGGTGGATCTGCTCGATTTGAAGCTCTGGATGGACGAAGTCGAGGGTGGCGATCCTGCTGGACTTGTCTGTGCGGCGAACGGTGGCCGATGGCCGCGGGCTTGATAACGACGCGGTGACATCCAAGGGAGAGAGGAGTTTGTCAAGTATACTCTCCACTCATATTATTTTTGCTCCTGTTAGTAGTTGTTTAGGTGCTGTTTAGGGACTGTCTAGATGCTTAGTCATTGTAAAATTAGAAAAACTAGCAGCAGGAACAGTAGCATTCAACAGCAGCAGCAGATTCAGAAAAGCAGCACCGGCATGCACACCAGCTAGGCGCGGGGCACGGCGCTGCACGGCACGCGCATGGGCGTGGCCATGAACGAGCAGCCACCAGGGCACACGACGAGTGCGGCCGGGGGCGCAGCAGCGGTGCAAGAGCAGCAGCAGTACAACAACAAACAGGGCAGCAGCGCAACAGCCGGGAGCGAGCGGCGGTTGCGGCCAAGCAGCAGCACAGCACTACACGTAGTACGCGGCGGCTCGGACGGACTTGGGGACGGCGGCTACGGCGATGAAATCGAAAGGGGGAGAGGGGGGTTTTGGAAGAGGAGCTCACAACGGTTCCAACGGAGGCGACGAGGAGGCTGGAGGTGTACCGGAGCCGCGGAAAAACGGCGTCAAACACCGGCGATGTACGCGGCGTAGATGTGCTTGATGGCGAGCGCACGGGGCGGATCTGCTCGATTTGAAGCTCTGGATGGACGAAGTCGAGGGTGGCGATCCTGCTAGACTTGTCGGTGCGGCGAACGGAGGCCGGTGGCCGCGGGCTTGATAACGACGCGGTGACATCCAAGGGAGAGAGGAGTTTGTCAAGTATACTCTCCACTCATATTATTTTTGCTCCTGTTAGTAGTTGTTTAGCTGCTGTTTAGGGATTGTCTAGATGCTTAGTCATTGTAAAATTAGAAAAGCTAGCAGCAGGAACAGTAGCATTCAACAGCAGCAGCAGATTCAGAAAAGCAGCACCGGCATGCACAGCAGCTAGGCGCGGGGCACGGCGCTGCACGGCACGCGCATGGGCGTGGCCATGCACGAGCAGCCACCAGGGCACACGACGAGTGCGGCCGGGGGCGCAGCAGCGGTGCAAGAGCAGCAGCGGTGCAAGAGCAGCAGCAGTACAGCAACAAACAAGGCAGCAATGCAACAGACGGGAGCGAGCGGCGGTCGCGGCCAAGCAGCAGCACAGCACTACACGTAGTACGCGGCGGCTCGGACGGACTTGGGGACAGCGGCTACAGCGATGAAATCGAAAGGGGAAGAGGGGGGTTTTGGAAGAGGAGCTCACAACGGTTCCAACGGAGGCGACGAGGAGGCTTGAGGTGGACCGGAGCCGCGGAAAAACGGCGTCGAACGCCGGCGATGTACGCGGCGTAGATGTGCTTGATGGAGAGCGCACGGGGCGGATCTGCTCGATTTGAAGCTCTGGATGGACGAAGTCGAGGGTGGCGATCCTGCTGGACTTGTCGGTGCGGCGAACGGTGGCCGGTGGCCGCGGGCTTGATAACGACGCGGTGACATCCAAGGGAGAGAGGAGTTTGTCAAGTATACTCTCCACTCATATTATTTTTGCTCCTGTTAGTAGTTGTTTAGCTGCTGTTTAGGGACTGTTTAGATGCTCAGTCATTGTAAAATTAGAAAAGCTAGCAGCAGAAACAGTAGCATTCAACAGCAGCAGCAGACTCAGAAAAGCAACACCGGCATGCACACCAGCTAGGCGCGGGGCACGGCGCTGCACGGCACGCGCATGGGCGTGGCCCTGCACGAGCAGCCACCAGGGCACACGACGAGTGTGGCCGGGGGCGCAGCAGCGGTGCAAGAGCAGCAGCAGTACAGCAACAAACAGGGCAGCAGCGCAACAGCCGGGAGCGAGCGACGGTCGCGGCCAAGCAGCAGCACGGCACTACACGTAGTACGCGGCGGCTCGGACGGACTTGTGGACGGCGGCTACGGCGATGAAATCGAAAGTGGGAGAGGGGGGTTTTGGAAGAGGAACTCACAACGGTTCCAACGGAGGCGACGAGGAGGCTGGAGGTGGACCGGAGCCGCGGAAAAACGGCGTCGAACGCCGGCGATGTACGCGGCGTAGATGTGCTCGATGGCGAGCGCACGGTTCGGATCTGCTCGATTTGAAGCTCTGGATGGACGAAGTCGAGGGTGGCGATCCTGCTGGACTTGTCGGTGCGGCGAACGGTGGCCGGTCGCCGCGGGCTTGATAACGACGCGGTGACATCCAAGGGAGAGAGGAGTTTGTCAAGTATACTCTCCACTCATATTATTTTTGCTCCTGTTAGTAGTTGTTTAGCTGCTGTTTAGGGACTGTCTAGATGCTTAGTCATTGTAAAATTAGAAAAGTTAGCAGCAGGAACAGTAGCATTCAAGAGCAGCAGCAGACTCAGAAAAGCAGCACCGGCTTGCACACCAGCTAGGCGCGGGGCACGGCGCTGCACGGCACGCGCATGGGCGTGGCCATGCACGAGCAGCCACCAGGGCACACGACGAGTGCGGCCGGGGGCGCAGCAGCGGTGCAAGAGCAGCAGCAGTACAGCAACAAACAGGGCAGCAGCGCAACAGCCGGGAGCGAGCGGCGGTCGCGGCCAAGCAGCAGCACAGCACTACACGTAGTATGCGGCGGCTCGGACGGACTTGGGGACGGCGGCTACGGCGATGAAATCGAAAGGGGGAGAGGGGGGTTTTGGAAGAGGAGCTCACAACGGTTCCAACGGAGGCGACGAGGAGGCTGGAGGTGGACCGGAGCCGCGGAAAAACGGCGTCGAACGCCGGCGATGTACGCGGCGTAGATGTGCTCGATGGCGAGCGCACGGGGCGGATCTGCTCGATTTGAAGCTCTGGATGGACGAAGTCGAGGGTGGCGATCCTGCTGGACTTGTCGGTGCGGCGAACGGTGGCCGGTGGCCGCGGGCTTGATAACGACGCGGTGACATCCAATGGAGAGAGGAGTTTGTCAAGTATACTCTCCACTCATATTATTTTTGCTCCTGTTAGTAGTTGTTTAGCTGCTGTTTAGGGACTGTCTAGATGCTTAGTCATTGTAAAATTAGAAAAGCTAGCAGCAGGAACAGTAGCATTCAACAGCAGCAGCAGATTCAGAAAAGCAGCACCGGCATGCACACCAGCTAGGCGCCGGGCATGGCGCTGCACGGCACGCGCATGGGCGTGGCCATGCACGAGCAGCCACCAGGGCACACGACGAGTGCGGCCAGGGGCGCAGCAGCGGTGCAAGAGCAGCAGCAGTACAGCAACAAACATGGCAGCAGCGCAACAGCCGGGAGCGATCGGCGGTCGCGGCCAAGCAGCAGCACAGCACTACACGTAGTACGCGGCGGCTCGGACAGACTTGGGGACGGTGGCTACGGAGATGAAATCGAAAGGGGGAGAGGGGGGTTTTAGAAGAGGAGCTCACAACGGTTCCAACGGAGGCGACGAGGAGGCTGGAGGTGGACCGGAGCCGCGGAAAAACGGCGTCGAACGCCGGCGATGTACGCGGCGTAGATGTGCTCGATGGCGAGCGCACGGGGCGGATCTGCTCGATTTGAAGCTCTGGATGGATGAAGTCGAGGGTGGCGATCCTGCTGGACTTGTCGGTGCGGTGAACGGTGGCCGGTGGCCGCGGGCTTGATAACGACGCGGTGACATCCAAGGGAGAGAGGACGGGGGCGCGAGGATGGGGGGACTGGGATTAGGGTTCGGCGCGGGGAAGGGGCACCGCCGGCTTTATAGGCGAGCGGGTAGACGGCGGGCGCCGCCGGATGGCTGCCACGGCGACGGACGCGGCCGTGGCGGCCATCGGTCGTGGGCACGACCACCACCCCTGTAGAAGGCGACTGGGGAGGGCGACTGGGCCGGCCTGGCCAGCTAGCTGGGCCAAGGCCCAATGTAGGGGAAGGCCTGTTTCCTTTTATATTTCTGTCTTATTTTTATTTTTCTTTGATTATTTTTGTTTATCTATTAGTTTCATTTTACTTTAGTTGTTCTAAAATATACAACTAGACCCCAAATAAGTATTTATAAATAGGTTACTGCCGTAATTAATTTGGTACAATAATTAAATTATTTGCATCTATTTATTAATTAAAAAGCATTTAATAATTATCTTAAGCTCCTGTTTTATTTATTTTAGTGCAACTAAACTTTTTTATAAAAATGTGGTTTCTTCACCAATAATATTTATGAATCATTTTCCACAGTTTGTACTTTTTTTTTGTTTTGACATTTGAAAACTTTCCTTATTTGACTGTATTTTAAATTTTAATTTTGAACGGGGATTTGAATCAATGCGAGTCTATCAACAGTAACAGTGGTGACGTGGCATCGTTAGCAGGGAATTACTGTAGCATGACACCTGGGGTGTTACAAATCTCCTCCACTACAAGAAATCTCGTCCCGAGATTTAAGGGGTGGAGTAAGGGGGAAAGACTCGGGAAGGACGGAGCTCAACATAAGATAAGTACCTGTGGGCTATCTTAGAGAACGTGGCATGGAGGCACCTCTCGAGTCGAAATTCCAGAAAGATGTCTAGAGCAAGGTAAGGAGGTGCAATAAGAATCTTCAACTGGGTAGGCAATCCTTCGTTGCCTGAAATAGAGGGTGAAAGGGGTTCAGAGCAATGAGAATAAGTATTGCGTCTGATGCCAAAATAGTTCATTAGGAATGTGACTCGTGATTTACATACGAAGCCAAGTGCGAGGAACAATTTTGGGAAAACAGGGATGTACAGGGGAGTCGGGTTTCAATCCTGAGGAACTGTGGGTCATGGGCCCAACATGTGGGTTAAAAGTAGGAAGGGCAATGATAGCAAGGCATGTGAGAGCATAGACTGTCAGTTATGTTGGCAACAACGTTGGTACCAAGGGCAAGGGACGAAAAGAACCATTTTCCTGCTCGTTGAAACGAGGCGGACCAATAGGCAAAGTTCTCGTCCACCGGTAGTTACCTGAATGTTATCAACAATAGTACAGGGTCTTACTGACAGAGTTGTACACCAAGGTGTTTACATAAGCAGTGAATTATTATTGTTTAGATCATATAGATCGCAAGAAAGGTTAAACAAACCAACATAAAGGAAATGTGATTAATAGATTAATCAAACCAATCGAAAGAAAATTGCCTTTAAACACAAGTATTAGAAGTATCTCCGTGACAAGAAAGCAGAGCATGATATACATGATAGGACATCAAATACACCACCAAGGGGCAAAGAAATTCATGATGTTTACCCATACAATGGTATTTGGATAATTGATAAAGAGGCATTTAGCATTGCGCTTCCAATGTTCTTGTTGGTGATCCAAGTACCGCAGACATGCTTCGGGATAGCATTGACATGGTCATCAGGTAAAGATCAGACTTTGGATACGCAAAGGATTCATCGGAAACAGCTTCTAAAATAAGTCATACAACTTCAGTAAGGGAAGATGAGGATGTGGCCGACGGGCTCATCAACAATTTATCGGGATTTTCATAGTAATGGATTCTCACAAATAAGTGAACAAGTCGATAGCATTGCACACACCAAAGTATATAATGAAGTATGTTCGGGGAGGACATCCACAGTTAAACTTTGAACAAAAATGCACCTGGAAATATGGACCGAGTAGCACGATCGATGTTAGATTGGAGATTCAATAACCAGAAGGGTTGGAATGAAACTATCAACCATTCACTTCAAAGCAATAGGGTTGCCAGAAGTTTTGGAATTCACACATCACAGTTGAATGTTCGGTATTCCGGTTAGTAACAACACGGGGACCAAGATATGAACGGGGATGGCGAGAAGTATTACTATATCAAGAATTAATAGGTGGAGCAATTCTCATGACACCCTTGACATAAAAGATGGTAATACTCCCATGTAGAACATAACATGAGTTGGATAGCAAGGAACTCAAGGTACAACACAAAACATGAACAAGCTTGTGTTGGAGGGAAGGCAATAAAGTTGTCGATGATAACACAATTCATCGAGGGGCAAGAATGGTAATTCTCATCATGGGTTCGATAGATAACCTAAAGGAGTCAAAATGTTGATGATGATCACGACAATTGTTTTTTGAGAGGCTCCATGAAGAAGCAATCGAACAACGACCGCATCAAGCAAAAGGAATGGTGAAGCCAAAAGTTATTATATCCATAGATAAGATGTGATGTCAGAATCAGAGTTGCCTCTCAAGATAATCAATATGATGTTCAAAGCTCGATGTAAGCTTAGCTTGCTGTCGGAAATTATGCTCCTGGAAGAAGGACCAGGTAGCACAGTTAAAATCAGCATGATAATGATATAACCGAGCAGGCTAGGAATGACATGATCGAGTTTAAATTCCCCAACAACAATTACCATGAGTAGTGAGCCATAAAATGGACTCAAGTCACTTGTTGGAGTTCTCGCGTGACGAACAACTCAAACCCGGGGAACAACTGAAATTGGTGAGAAGTAATACTTGATGAAGAAGTCATAAAGAGTAATGCAGTTCTGTAATACCCTCGATATACTAGGGGGTAATGATCGACGGAAGATCAAAGTAGAGGTTGGACTGGGGTATTGCTCTGGAGAAGACAAGTGTTTAAACTTGCACGAGAAATAGTATTTAAAGGAGAACATGGTCGGAACCACGATTGCAAAAAGGCCAGATCCCAAATATAAGATGAACTTATATCAAGGGGATAATTATTTCTATGAGAAGCTTTCATGATAAGATCTGCAACGTGTCCATGGGCATGAACACAAAGTTCAAGGTCGACTCCCACTTCTCTAAATGCATAACCTTTCATTCACTTCTTGTTTCAAAAATGGCATTAGCATCGAAAGTTTTACCTGGTGAAATACCAGATGAGTATGACCCGTGAAATCTTGCGGTTCACACGGATTTATGGGGCATAGGTTCAACCCATCGGGGCATTCTAGGCACATATTACGCAAGCTTCAGGAGTAAATTATACCAGCTCGAAAGCAGAGCATGGTTAACAAAAGTAGATGATAGAATTTACCAAGGGCATTATGTGTTAGGGGAAGAACTCACAAGGTTAACAAATATGAAGACATTGTCGGATGATAATCGAACCAAGGATATGGCGGTCCACATGGAATCTAATGTGAGCATCGGTACTCAACCAGAAGAAGAAAGAATGCAGGGAGAGGAAATTATAGTAAGAACTGACAAATTCAAGCTCGGATGGAAAGGAATTATGATTTCCAAATCAAGGGATGAGAAGCAAATGCTCTGATAAAGGATGCATAAGTTCAATAGACTTAGGGGTGCAATCAACGATAAACAGATTGGTCGAGAACCAGCTCATGTTTAAATGACGTTTGCGCTGGAAAGATATCAACTGATGATTGCGTGCATTCGCACACATGTTGAATCATTAGGGTAAGGATGAAAATCGCAAAGTATTTAACGAATATTGCTAGACATATGGATTAACCATAATGGAGGCAGGCAAGACTTTCGGGAACAATAGGCCACAGAGGATCTTCGGGAGATTGGATTGCATGTGAAAGATTTTGTGAGGCATATGATCAACTTGGGATGACCGAATCCCCTCTAAGTGTGAGGAATTATTTGTAGGGGTATTCAGGCAGAAAATAGCTGCAAGGTAGTCGGAAAAAGGATTCTCGAAAGTCGGAGAATACTTTCGGGTATCTTGTAATAACAAGAACAACTAGGGATGGAAGTATGAACGGCGAGGGTACGCAGTTATCCATAAGGATTAACGGTATTAATGATTGCAAAAGAAATGAACACAAGTTCTCAGGAGTAGATCGGAGAATATCTTCGATTTCTTTTGGTGAAGCAGGCAACCATCTGGAATGAAGGGGCTCTCCGGGGAAAGTCGTTACGAGAACCTAATGTAGTTAGTAAATTCATTTAACCCGAATAGAAGAGAGATCAGAATCCCTGAGTATAGACGAGGAATAAAAGATCCTAATACCACCCAATGGCGACGTGGGCCCGTAAGCACACAGCCATGTTAGTAAAAGTTTTGCAATGACTAGACTCAACTTCGGCCAAGGAGTTAGAAAGGGGGTTCCTACAGGCAGTCGGCTCTGATACCAACTTGTGATGCCCCCGATTTGACCGTACACTAATCATGCACGCAAATGTGTACGACCAAGATCAGGGACTCACTGGAAGATATCACAACACAACTCTAGACACAAATTAAAATAATACAAGCTTTATATTACAAGCCAAGGGCCTCGAGGACTCGAATACATAAGCTCGAATTCACAAGAGTCAGCGGAAGCAATAGTATCTGAGTACAGACATAAGTTAAACAAGATTGCCTTAAGAAGGCTAGCACAAAACATCAATGATCGAAAAGGCAAGGCCTCCTGCCTGGGACCTCCTAACTACTCCTGGTCGTCAGCTGTGTCCACGTAGTAGTAGGCTCCGTCGGGGTAGTAGCAGTCGTCAAGTGTGGCATCTGGCTCCTGGACTCCACCATCTGGTTGCATCAACCAGCAAGAAGGAGAAGGGGGAAAAGGGGGGAGCAAAGCAACCGTGAGTACTCATCCAAAGTACTCGCAAGCAAGGATCTACACTACATATGCATCGGTATCAATGAAAAGGGTAATATCTATGGACTAAGCTGCAGAATGCCAGAATAAGAGGGGGAGAAGCTAGTCCTATCGAAGACTAGCATCTTCTAGAAACCACCGTCTTGCAGCAAGAGGGGGAGGTAGAGTTGTATATCATAAGTCATATTTATGTTGTTGTTCCAACGCTCCGGGATCCTTTCTCGACTCCCGAAGCAACATATCCAAACAATGCCTCAGCATCCAGTTCTAGTTGTAGCGATCGGGATACAACTCCAAGTGTCCGTTACCGTAGGACAGGCTATCGATAGATGTTTTCTTCCCTGCAGGGGTGCACCAACTTACCCAACACGCTTGCTTAACTCCGGCCGGACACACCATCAGGTCAAGCCCGCCCTCGGCCAAACAATACGCCGCAACCCGACCTAGGCTTAATAGAGAGGTCATGCACGCCGGACTAAACCCTATGCCCCCAGGGGTCATGGGCCAATCACCCCGGGAACTCCTGCACGTTGCGTACGCGGCCGGTGAGCAGACCTAGCAACCTCCTTTAAAAAGGTAGGAGCCTAACTAGTCGAACCCGGCGCGCGCCGCTCAGTCGCAATGACATCAGTTAAGCTTCGGCTGATGCATACGACGCAGAATGCCCATACTATGCCCACGTGATGGTTAGCGCTATCAGGCCAGAGGCCCCTTGGATCAAATATCCAAACCGCTTAGTGTCTTGGGAACGCGCGGTAACGAGCAGAGACTCACGAAAGATGTGACCCCATCGCCCCGTCTCGAGAACTTGCGGCAAGGGCGAGTGCCCGGCCACGCCTCGTATTATCTCGCGGGCACCTTCCAGGTCAACCCGACTACACATCACTCGCAATTAAGCTCGTGCGGGTACCCCTCTGGGTCGACCCGTCTTTAGTAACCAGGTTCAGTGTAAAGCCATAGTAACCATAGTAACTGTGTGTCCGACATCAAAGGAAAACCTGAGGAAATCACCCTCGATGGAATTCCACCTGATGTTTATCGTCAAGGTGAACGAAAGAGGAGTCACCCTCGAGGTCCACTCTTGAGGAGTTGCACGACAGTGTCGTTATCGAGAGTGGAGAAAGAGGAATCACCCTCGATGACCACAACCGATGAACTAACCTACAAGGTTAACATCAGAAGTGCTGATGAGGTCTCACCCTCGGCACTCGATAGTAACCCAGTAGTGTCGAGCAACTAAGGGGAAGTGATGTGCGGTGCCGGGTCCTGGTCTTCAATCCCGTTGATCGGGTCTTCTGATAATCCAGCGGGGCAGTCGGGACAAGGTAGGGGGTCACTTGTGGATCTCTAACTAGCCTATACTAAGCAGTTTAGTATAAACATGTAAGGTATGAAAGCAGTATCAACAACAGGCTATGCATCAGAATAGGATCATACAAAAAGCAGTAGCAGTTCTAATGCAAGCATAAGAGAGAAGAGAATGGGCGATATCGGAATGATCAAAGGGGGTTGGCTTGCCTGGTTGCTCTGGCAAGGAGGGGTCATCAACACCGTAGCCGATCACCGGGGCATCTTAGGTCTCGGGGTCTACCGGAGAGAAGAGGGAGGAGAAACAATAAATACAAAGCATACAGATGCAATAAAGAAGCACGGCAAGTTCACACGCGGTGCTAGGGTGCTCTAACGCGGTGGTACACGGTACCGGCGAAGGGGGATATCACTCGGCAAAGTATCCCCGGTGTTTCGTGTTTTTGGACAGATGAAACGGAGGGGGAAAGTTATAGGTTCAGTATGATAGAGATGTGTGGCGGACGAACGGACCACGTATTCGGATTCGTCTCGTTGTTCTGAGCGATTTTCATGTATATAACATTTTCATCCGAATTACGGATTATTTTATATTAATTTTCAAAGTTTTGTTAATATTCTAGAATTTCAGGATTTAATTTAATAAGGGTTGACCAAGTCAAATTGACTAGTCAAAAGGAGAGATGTGACCCACATGTCATAGGCTTAGATATTTTTAATTTTAATTATCTTTTTATCTAACAGTAGGGTCCACATGTCATACACTACACCTAATCACACATTAGCCTAACTACTAATTAGCTGCTAACATAAATAGGACCCGGTCTCATCCAGAGACCCAGCCGGCCATACACACACATGGGCACATGGCCACACACACAACACGCAGCATGGAACACTACTCACGTACACAGAGCACGCACACAATGCTAGGGACTAAAACTAGTTTCAGTTTAACAAAACATAGGATTTTGTGATTTTTTTTAGGATTTAATCCATGCACCAAATGGATTTGTTCCAATGGGATAAAATGGAGTTTGTCAAGTATACTCTCCACTCATATTATTTTTGCTCCTGTTAGTAGTTGTTTAGCTGTTGTTTAGGGACTGTCTAGATGCTTAGTCATTGTAAAATTAGAAAAGCTAGCAGCAGGAACAGTAGCATTCAACAGCAGCAGCAGATTCAGAAAAGCAGCACCGGCATGCACACCAGCTAGGCGCGGGGCATGGTGCTGCACGGCACGCGCATGGGCGTGGCCATGCACGATCAGCCACCAGGGCACACGACGAGTGCGGCCGGGGGCGCAGCAGCGATGCGAGAGCAGCAGCAGTACATCAACAAACAGGGCAGCAGCGCAACAGCCGGGAGCGAGCGGCGGTCGCGGCCAAGCAGCAGCACAGCACTACACGTAGTACGCGGCGGCTCGGACGGACTTGGGGACGGCGGCTACGGCGATGAAATCGAAAGGGGGAGAGGGGGGTTTTAGAAGAGGAGCTCACAACGGTTCCAACGGAGGCGACGAGGAGGCTGGAGGTGGACCGGAGCCGCGGAAAAACGGCGTCGAACGCCGGCGATGTACGCTGCGTAGATGTGCTCGATGGCGAGCGCACGGGGCGGATCTGCTCGATTTGAAGCTCTGGATGGACGAAGTCGAGGGTGGCGATCCTGCTGGACTTGTCGGTGCGGCGAACGGTGGCCGATGGCCGTGGGCTTGATAACGACGCGGTGACATCCAAGGGAGAGAGGACGGGGGCGCGAGGATGGGGGGACTGGGATTAGGGTTCGGCGCAGGAAGGGGCACCGCCGGCTTTATAGGCGAGCGGGTAGACGGCGGGCGCCGCCGGATGGCTGCCACGGAGACGGGCGCGGCCGTGGCGGCCATCGGTCGTGGGCACGACCACCACCCCTGTAGAAGGCGACTGGGGAGGGCGACTGGGCCGGCCTGGCCAGCTAGCTGGGCCAAGGCCCAATGTAGGGGAAGGCCTGTTTCCTTTTATTTTTCTGTCTTATGTTTATTTTTCTTTTATTATTTTTGTTTATCTATTAGTTTCTTTTTACTTTAGTTGTTCTAAAATATACAACTAGACCCCAAATAAGTATTTATAAATAGGCTACTGCCGTAATTAATTTGGTACAATAATTAAATTATTTGCATCGATTTATTAATTTAAAAAGCATTTAATAATTATCTTAAGCTCCTGTTTTATTTATTTTAGTGCGACTAAACTTTTTTATAAAAATGTGGTTTCTTCATCAATAATATTTATGAATCATTTTCCATAGTTTGTACTTTTTTTTTGTTTTGACATTTGAAAACTTTCATTATTTGACTCTATTTTAAATTTGAATTTTGAAAGGGGATTTGAATCAATGCGAGTCTATCAACAGTAAAAGTGGTGACGTGGCGTCGTTAGCAGGGAATTCCTGTAGCATGACACCCGGGGTGTTACAGAAATCATCCATGAAAACCTTTACAATCTTTTCACAAAAGTCAGAGAATATAGCAGTCATACATCTTTCACAGGTAGCAGGTGCATTGCATAAACCAAAAGGCATACGTCTATAAGTATAAGTTCCAAAGGGACAAGTAAAAGTAGTCTTTTCTTGATCAGGTTGAAAAACAGGTATTTGTGAAAAACCAAAGTATCCATCAAGGAAGCAAAAGTGTGTGTGCGTTGATAATCTTTCTAGCATTTGATCAATAAAAGGTAGAGGGTAATGATCTTTTCTAGTTGCTTTATTTAATTTACTAAAATCAATTACCATTCTATATCCTCTAACAATTCTTTGTAGAATAAGTTTATTCTTATCATTAGGAACAACAATAATACCTCCTTTCTTAGGAACTGATGACGGGAAAAATTGGCGGGCGTGAAACACGCATCCACGTCATTGATACAGAATAAATAAATTTAAGTGCATACATGCATACAATAAAAAGAAGATCAAACATTGCAGGTACATTATTTCCAGAACTCTTACATTTACATAAAAATTCTGTTAATTACATCTCCGAAGAGAAAACCCCTGATTAAGAATTCCAACATTTCTATTACATAGGATTACATCACATGCCTATTACAAAATGGTACAATAAAAAAATTCCTCCTCGCAGTCGTCGACGCCGGCATGCTTGGGGGAGCCTTGGACTTTGTTGATGTTATCATATGCGATGACTTTTATATTTCACTTTTATTTGACTCGTACTGATATTGGCAGTACATATATGCATGCTTGAATGGCTTCATTTACTTTCCCTAATTGATTGACCAATATATAGACTTTGATTTATTTTTCTTGACTTTATATAAGAAAATCATCTTAATGGTTAACCAATATGTTAAATGATCCTTCAAACGTCATGATGCATGCATATGGGATATACAATCATGCACGTGTTCTGTGCCATGCAACTACTTTAGTACTAACAATTGTAGTACTCTTTGTTTTATGAGTAGAAGACATCTACGTTTTCTTAATATTTGCAAGTCGTATGGGGGATGCATGATCTAACTTTCATCTTATGCGAACATAAGCCAGATGCAACCCTTTTAAGCATACACATATATGGAGCAGATAAAAAAATATTTAATTTGTTTTGGTGGCATATGCAAATGCACTACAATATTTCTAGTGCAATCAGACTCAGACTATGACTCTGGTCATCTTTCAGTTTTTTTAATGATCTATGTCCATATGAAGAAACCATACAATTTATTTTAGTTGGGTGGATATACACCAATTAACCTAGAATTAGCTAGGTACGACGTGTCCATTTTACTTTGCATGCGTATACACTAGATTCGCCAATATCTAGTTATTTGCAGATGATGCAAACAAGCACTATTTGGGGCCGATGCATTTCATATAGTATATCCATTTTGTCTGTTTTAGAGACATTTGATTAATATAATACCGTTTATGATTTGGCGGTGTTTTGTTTATGCACCATGAAGTGGGAATGTCAGTTTTACATGCCCCCAACTTTGAACATGGTTAATTAAATTTTGCTACATGACTCAATTTTAGCATATCATGCACGCATGCGATCATGAAGCATGCGACTAAGTATGGTGTCTTTTGATGAGCACTTATGGTTTTGCAATTTTTTATATGCAATCTATAGTATATAGTTTGTCCATCATTTTTCATGTTGATTTTCCCCGTGTCATGCCTTTGCCGTGATTCTGTTGAGAACAAAGTCTTCACTCTACATAAGGGAAGAAATGCCTTGATTTGTGTCAATATGACCAAACCAGAGGCAATTTTCATGCAATTTATACTTCTTGACATGTATCAACATGACCATGGCAAGAACAAAATATCGAATTTTGAGAAAACCTCTTGACATGTGTCAATATGACCGTGCCAAGAGTAAGATATTAAACTTGTGAGAATACTACTTGACATGTGTCGATATGACCATGCCAAGAGTAAGATATTAAACTTGTGAGAATACTACTTGACATGTGTCGATATGACCATGCCAAGAGCGAGCTCTGAAACATGGTGAAAATAATACTTGCCATGTGTCAATATGACCATGCCAAGAGTAGAATGCCAAATTTGTGGAGGATGCAGGCTACTTGGGATGTGTCAATATGACCAAGCCAAGAGCAAGAATCATGTCACTTGGAGAAAACTTCGAGATTTGTGTCAATATGAACAACTCAAGAACCATCACATGGAGGAAAAAGCAAGGATCATGCTACTTGAAGAAATGTTCTAGATCTGTATCAATATGATCAAATCAAGAACCATTATATCAAGCAAAAAGCTACTTGGCTCATGTCAATATGACCAAGCCAAGAGCAAAAATTGGGCAACAGGGAGAAGAATTCATGATCTGTGTCAATGTGACCAAATCAAGAATCATCATATGGGGGAAAAGCTACTTGGCTCATGTCAATATGACCAAACCAAGAGCAAAGATTGAGCAAGCATAATGAAGAGCACCAATCAAAGAAGCAAAAGGATTAGGAGAGAACCATGAATCTCACCTTCTTGCTGAACTCCACCAAATCTCCCTCTCCTCACGTATGTGTGTGTGGGATTTGTTTTTTTGCAGCAGTGTATGTGTGTAGCAGAGAGAATAATGAGCAGTCCAGCCTCTTTCCTCTATGCTAGAGGAGAGTATTTATAGGAGCGATCAGCAGCGGAGGCATCTCACGCGCGAGCGCAGGTTCCAGTCGTGGGATCATGTATGAGATCGTGGGAAGTGGGGAGCGGGCTGGCTTCTTTCTTTAATTTTTTTTGCTTAATTGCTAGTTGACCAATGGCTTGAACCGGCAAGCCTGTAATTAGCTGATGGGCTTTGGATATTTTAATGAACGTGTGGGCCTTGCGGCCACTATTCACATGCATGCACCAACAGGCTTGTAGGAACTACATGCATGTATATGCGGCCATTTTTCTAATGGGCTAAACTTCATTAGCTATTAATGACACGTTAAGGCTTATGGTGAGGGTGTGCGCGCTTAATTATTTTCTGATCGATAACCCACTAGAAGCGCCATTTATTTATTTATATATACCACGTGTATATTTCGTTAGCGTGATATATATGTTTATGTGTCGCATTGATATTTCCCATCGACGATGAAACAATGAATCTATCTATCAATGGTCGATATCTTGGAAATATTGTGATTTTATGTTGGTATCTTGCACCCACCGTAGATGGCGACGTGCATGGATGAAGGTGCGTATGATTTTCGTCGAGACAAATTTTCCATGGAGATTTTTATTCACTTTGCAAATATCTCAAATATTATCCTTTTTTATTAATTTATTTTGTGTACCTATTATTTTATTCGATGGAAATTCACCATAGTATTTCCGCTTAATGGTGTATTTTATCTTTTTCATTATTTAAAATAATTTATTTGTTTTAATCGCAATATATGTCCTTCGGCCAAAATCAGTGTCAACAAATGCCCCTCGAGGTCTGAATGCGAGTATTTTTTTTTAATAATATTCGGATTCAGATCTCGAAAATATATATCAGCTAGACATTAGCCTACCACGCACAAGGTGTACGCCCTTTGAAAGTTTGTTAGGATTGCTTAATTGTATAAGGACTCAATCCTAAGAAGTTGTTATCAGCGGCCGGCCTCGTCGCCATATAAGTACGATTTAGCAGGAGTCTACATCCTTTTCTTTCTATCTTCCTCACGTCATCTACCAGCAGGATGGTCTTCTCCTGCGTACAAATCGGTCACCTCTAGCCCAACTCAGATCTTCTGGCCATCAGGTATGCATCACTACTTCCTTTGTTTTCTTATGATTCCACTTAATCTAATGATCCGTTTAATCTCTTTTTTTTAGGAGGAGATAAGTTTTGATTAGATCCGCTGACTTCAGTAGAGGCAGATGTATTTTTGTTTGGGCTGAAGGTCAGTGAGGTCGTGATTATCCTACCCCCTAGAAATATCTCTCTGCGCCACTATTTACAACATTTGCCCTGCTGTCATCATATTTTAGATCTATAGGAATCCTCGTTTCATGGTTGACGTGCCAGCAAGCTTCTATACGAACTTGGTCCGCCGTACATCCATGAGGCTAAATATACCCGTACAACAATTTCAGTAGCCTGAAGTCAGATTTTTTTTTTTTACTTTGAGATGTTATCATATATTTGTAGATTCTCGTTTCATGGTTGACGTGCTGGCAAGCTTCTATACGAACTTGGTCCGTCGTACATCCATGAGGCCAAATATACATGTACGACATTTTCACTAGTCTAAAATCAAAACAATCCTTTTTTTTTTACTTTAGGATATTATCATATATTTGACATGAAACTCTTTCATAGTTGGCGTGCTGGGGAGCTATGATATTGCTCTTTCCATCGTACAACTATATACGGATAAGTATTATATAAAACTGGCCTTATTATAGTTGTCTCTCATTTGGCGATCCGGCAAGGCTTCATGACTTGGTCCGTCGCACGGATGTGGAGACTACGTGATGGTAAACGTGCCGCTATATAACAAAGTTGATTTTTTTTTTTGCCATCGGTGTTCCGGCAAGTTACTGTATGAACTTGGACCGTCGCACAATTAGCCTACATGAGCATGCGTTTTTTTTACTTGTGCTCTCCTTTTTGTAGGCAGAATTGAATTGTTGATCGAGTAACAGAGAACGGCTGGCTACCCCAAAAATTCAGGTAATACAATGAAAGCCCGTTTTAATGTTTAACTTTCAAACTCATTTTATTTCAATTCATGTCAGTGATTTTCTTTTCATATATGTGTATGTAGATGGCGCATGGTCAACCTTCGGTTTCCTCTTATCAGTTGACCCTATCTGAATTAGCTAAACAACAGTTGTGTGAGCCAGCAACTCATGAATTAGCTAACCCAGTACTTGCCCATTCAACACTACCACGGGGAACTTTGGATTCTTCCCTCCGTGGGTGGCACTCTGAGCATTCGTTTCACGCCTTATGTTACCATCCAATAGCACATATTCCTAGAGCTGATCTAGACTTCACCTTAGGGACCAGGATAGTATCACAAAAATTAGGCTGGGAGTATCATGAAATCCAGTATGTCAAACGTCCAAAGGGTTATACTCAATGGGGTGTTGAGGTCTTAAACAATCATTATTTCAGTTTGCAAGGGGGCGAAGAAAATACGGACTATATTCGTGGTGCCATTTATTGTTCCCTTTGCGATTATTCTGTCAGCCCTTCTTTGCTCCGCTCTTTACTAGAGAGGTGGAGTCCTCAAACCAATACTTTCATGCTCTCGTGTGGCGAACGCACCATCACTTTACTTGATATGTTGCTTATGGCCGGGCTGCCCATAGTTGGAGAACCCTATGAAGAATACATCCCGTCACTCACCAAGCTCAGTCCTTCATTACTCCTGTACCCAAACTTTTTATTTGATCTTTTGGATGTGTGGGCGGGTCTTTCCGCCGAAAGCACGCATAAAGAAAAATTAGTTACCTTCCAGGCTTGGTGTGATTATTTTCACAACAAGCGGACTGATTTTTCTCCATCCATGAATCTTCGTAAAAGTCGTATGTATGTCGCAGCTTTTGTCGCGCTTTGGCTTTGCTGCTTTGTGGTCGTTGGTGAAGGGCTGTTTATTCGCCCTAGCGTCCTTGTCATGGCGTCTTGGATTGCTTTAGGGCGGAAGATATCATTGGCGCCCCCTGCGCTTTCCTCCCTATATCTTGCTCTTCGTCGTATCAGCACAAATCCTGTTGGGCCTTCCTTCGAAAGGACACCCCTAGCTATCCACTATATTATTGGATGGATGCATCTTTATCTAAGGAAAAGTTTTGGGGCCAGAGGCAAAGGGGACAAACTTCCTTCTCCGAAGAAACTTCCTATGCAACTGGCTATGCTAAGCACCATGTTCCGACCACCCAAAGTCTTTTCCCCAGAGACAGCGCATGAGTTTTTGGAAAACCATAGTAATATCACATGGTGCCCTTATTCTTCGCGCAACCTGACAGGGGTCGATCAACTGCGGAAGTCTTTTGCAATTTCTGTTCGCCGTGGAATGCTTCCTTGGAGGTTCTCAACTGAGTCCATCGACCTATGTGCAGCTGAACCCTATCACCCAGACCGTGTAGCTCGTCAGTTCAAGCTAGATCAGCAGGTTCCATACAACCCATTGAAATCACTATTAACTGAAACTGATGTTGGTGTTGCGTATGCGTACTGGTCACATTTAATGTGCCCTGTCCAAGAGGATATCCAGCATGCCCTTGGCACCAATTACGTAGGTAATGCTTCTCTGGCTTGGACCAACTGGTGGAGGAAATTTTCACATCCACACTCTATGATCTTGAATAGCCTCAAGTCTGGCAGTATGTGTGGCAAAATCCCATATGATGAAAGAAAAAGCATATGTGCGAAAAGGGGGGAAAAGTTTTACCCCACACGTACTCTTTCAGAGGATGATCTTGTTGTCATAAAGGAGGTATTAGTAAGCCATCAAAAGGCATATATTGAAAAAATCGAGGCAGAGGAGAAGGCTTTTGCAGATCATTGGAATCAAATTTTATGTGGTTTTCTTTCGGATGATGAACCCTCTATGGAACCCCGACGTGTGAGTTAAATAATTATTAGTTGATTTAATTCATTTTATAATATCAACTTCCTGTTTCTGCATTTTGTTAACCTGTATCTCTTTCTACAGAAACGAAAGAAAATGGATATAGTTGAATGTTCTTCTCCCGGTCCTTCAGTTCACGAGATCAGGGAAGATGATGCCCTCGCTTCTACGGGTGAAGATGTGAGGCCTTTCACTAAAAGGAAGGTGGACACTCCGAACGGAGCAGATGATTCTAGTCCTATTAGATTGGATGGGCCCATCCACATATCTGACCTTGATAGTATGGATCTTGATGGCGTACTTAGTGGAGAGGTTGATCATGGTCTAGATGATCTGGATAATTTAATTGTGGATGATTATGGTGTATCAGGCTCAAATCTTGATTCCCCCCCTCTCTCACAGAGTTTGGGCCCAAACTTGTCTCCAAGTGCTGATGCTTTAAACACTTTGTCTGCTTCTGAACAGGGTAGATTTATACATCTCCTATTTTCTTTTTATTTTTTTATTCATCATTTTCAAGATTATTTACTTTACTTGTTTCTCCATTGCAAGGTGGTACAGAAGGGGCTTCTAATCTTGTATGTGGCGAGGGAACAATGACACAAATTTCAGCGCCACCCGTGGATATTTTTGCTATTACCAAGCCAATTCTGGATGGTATCGATTTGCTGTTGAAGAATGCTTTTGAAACTTTAGATACCCCTACATTAACAGGTTCTCAGCGTCATGAGAATTTCCAGGCAGTTCGGTCGATGCTGCCGGCTGGTGATATTGTTCCTCAAATTGCGCCTGTCCGCGCGGCTTGGGAAAAATTTGTTTCAATCTCAGATACAGTACAGGAAGCCCGCAGAATAATTGAGGGTCAGTCAAAGCAAAAGTCTGAATTTGTTACTGTAGCAGAGAGCAAGGCTGAATCCATTGAAGCATCTCTGAATATTTCAGCAGAAGAAATGTCATCCATGCTGAAGAAACAAGCTGAGAAGAAGGAACGTGTGGAGGCCCTCTCCGCTCAACTACAAGAAGCTACTGCCGAATTGCGCACAACTGAAGAAAGGGTCAAGCAACTGGAGTCGGACCGCTCTGCCAAGCAAGCTGAAGCTAAGAAGCTGCACGAAGATTTGCTCAAAGCTAATGCGAAAGCCTCTGAGGAATTGGAGGCTCTCAAAGGGAAGACATCGACGCTGGAGAACGAAGTCAAGTCCATTATTAGCAGTCTGAAGGACTGGCGCTCCATGTCCAACTGAGTTTTTTTTTAATAAATTATATATGTTGTCTATTTACGTTTTCTACTCAGACTTGCATAGGGCGACCAATCGACACACCTATTTTTTTTTTGTGTTTTTCCACCAACCCGCAGCACCCTTTGCGTATACTTGCATGCGATTTATTCATGTGTACTGATGGATTATTTGTATAGCCCAGCTTTCTGTGTGGTATGGGTACTCCGTGCTGATTGCATGAGTTAGCTTGGGTAACCCTTTTATTTATTCACGTTTGTTTTTGGCTTGTAGCCTTATTACTTTATTTCATTGTTCATCCCCACTTTTTTTTTACAAATATATTTATATTTGTATATACACTGCCCTTTTGTACAACAGTTTAAGCTCATGAGAATTTTGGAGCCATTTTTTTTACGCCACAGTTTAGACTCATAAGATATTGGAGTATCATTTTATGCGCCTTAGTTTGTACTCGTGAGGACGTGAAGTTGTTTGATGATTTTTTTTTTGCATCACAGTTTATACTCGTAAGGCATTGGAGCATTTTTTTTTGTGTGCCCCAGTTTATCCTCGTAAGTTATGAAGTATATATATATATATATATATATATATATATATATATATATATATATATATATATATATACTCAAGCGTAGTAACGCTTAAGAAATTTCCTATTTACTGGTGGTGGACAATATTCACCATCAGGCGAAATTATCCTGTATGCACCGCTAGAGTAGACTTCCTTTATAATGTAGGGACCCTCCCATTTTGGCTCAAACTTTCCTCCCATCCGTCGTGTAACATTCATTGGACGGATGACGACGAGCACTAAATCTCCTTGCTTAAATGATCTTCGTTTAACACGCTTGTCGAAAGCACGAGACATCCTAGCTTGATATGCCTCCAAATTTTGTAATGCCCGAAGGCGTTTTCCTTCAAGTATTTCGAGTTCGCCGAGGCGTAATTTTATGGCCTCTTCTTCAGAAATTTTCTCATGAACAGCGACTCTGAGCGAGGTAATTTGTAGCTCTAATGGCAGAACTGCCTCTCCTCCAAATACGAGGGAGTACGGTGTCATTCCAGTCGGTGTGCGTGTTGTGGTTCTATAAGCCCACAAGGCCTCAAGAAGTTTCTCATGCCACTCACGCTTATTTCTTGACACGACCTTCTTTAACAATTTGCATAGGGTTTTGTTAAAAGCTTCTGCCTGTCCATTAGCTGCCGGATTATAAGCCGTAGAATAGTGATGATTTATCTTAAATTTTGAACATAACTTATCGATATGTTTATTCTTGAACGGAGTACCATTATCGGACATGATACGAGAGGGGACTCCGAATCGATATATATATGAGTTGTGTTCTTATAAAATGCTCCACATTTTCTCCTTTATCCTCCTTTAATGGTACAAGCTCGGCCCATTTGGAGAAATAATCAGTGGCGGCTAGGATAAATTTGTGACCCTTGGATGATGGTGGATTGATGGGTCCTACTATATACATTCCCCACATTTCAAACGGCCATGACATATTTGTGGGATGCAACGACTCGTGCGGTTGATGTATGAAATCGCCATGTACCTGGCACTCATGACACCTTTTTGCAAACTTCATGGAGTCGTCGAACATGGTAGGCCATTAATAACCTAGATGTCTAAGCTTATAATATAACTTAGGGCCAGATTGATGTGCCCCACACACCCCTGCGTGCACTTCCTTTAAGGCTTCGAAAATCTCATTTCCCGCTAGACAGCGGAGGAGAATGCCGTCGAAGGAGCATCTATATAGAGTGTCATTTATACATGTGTAGTGAACTGACCTTTTTCGAACTCTAGACCTTTCTGCGGAGTCTCGAGGTAAATATCCATGGAGTAAGTATTCAAGGAAAGGGCTTCGCCAGTCTCCAACTTCAATCTCATAGATATCTGCAGTCATCGAAACCGACGTCGTCGTCTCCTCCTCCTCGGCGAGTATAGGTAGGATCCTGCATTCTTCAACATGAATGTCCATCATTTGATGTGAAGTTAATGACATACTAGCGGCTAAACCTGCTAAGGCATCGGCTTTTTCATTTTGACTTCTTATCACATGCTGAATATTTAGATCAGCAAACATGGATATGAGCATTTTGGCTCGTTCGAAGTAAGGCATTAATTCTTCTTTCTTCACCATGTAAATTCCCAGTAGTTGGTTAATCACTAACTGAGAATCACCATAAACAGTGAGTGAATCTAACCCCATATTCAAAGCTAATTCAAGACCAACTATCAACGCCTCATATTCGGCCGAATTATTTGAAATTGCCGAAGTTAGGGTAAATGAGTACGGGATTATTCCTTCACTTGGTGTAACAAAAACAACTCCCGCACCTGCTCCTGATCGTCGACATGCGCCATCGAAATACATTTGCCATGATGAACTAGCAACTGATGTAGCGAACACTTCTTCATCCGGCAAGTCATCATCTATTGGGAAATCATCGGGTACTGGATGCGTGGCTAGGAAGTTAGCTAGCGCTTGCCCCTTCATGGCTTTCCGCGGCACAAATTTTATATCAAACTATGATAAGAACATCGCCCACTTGGCTAGTCTACCTGAAAGCACCATCTTATTTAAGATATACCTGAGAGGGTCTGCTCTCGACACGAGGTGTACAGTATGCTCTAACATGTAATGGCGTAATTTTTGTGCTCCAAACACCAATGCCAGACATATTTTTTCCATGTCGGGATAATTGCACTCAGCCCCCACAAGCGTGCGACTAAGGTAATATAGGGACATTTCTTTTCCAAACTCATTATTCTGTGCTAAAAGAGCACCCAGCGACATAGGCATGGCTGCCATATAAAGGATCAGGGGACGTTCCTTTACTGGTGCACCCAGGATGGGTGGGTGTATTAGGTATTTTTTAATGTCCAAGAATGCATTTTGACATGCTTGATCCCACTCGATCGGGACACCCTTTTTCATGAGACGCGAGAAAGGCTTGCATCTTCTTGATAAATTTGAGATAAACCTCCGAATATATGCTAGGTGACCTTGAAAACTCTTTAGTTCATGTAGGTTTGTGGGTGGTGGCATTTTGACGATCGCTTTTACTTTATCCGGATCGATTTGGATGCCATTCTCTGTGACCACGAAACCAAGAAATTTCCCAGAGGAAACTCCAAATGCACATTTCATGGGATTCATTTTCAAGTTATGCTCCCTCAGACGCTCGAAAACCATTGCAAGATGTTTCATATGGTCTTCCTCACATTTTGATTTTACGACTATGTCATCTATATAACATTCAACGATTACATATAATAACCCATCTAAAACTATGGTCATGGCTCGCTGATATGTTGCCCCGGCGTTTTTAAGTCCAAATGGCATGACCTTATAATGAAATATGCCTTTGGGTGTCCTGAAAGCCGTTAGCTCTTCATCCTCTAGCGCCATTTTTATTTGATTATATCCAGAATATCCGTCCATAAAAGAAAATATTTCATGGTGCATGGTAGCATCGACAAGTATTTCAGATATAGGTATTGGGAAATCATCTTTAGGGCATGCTTTATTCAAGTCCCTAAAATCTACACATACACGGATTTGACCATTTTTCTTTTTAACTGGAACAATATTGGAAAGCCACTTGGGATATTTAACTTCCCTAATGAATCCAACAGCTATGAGTTTGTCGACCTCGGCTTCTATCTTGGGGAGTAACTCGGGTCGAAATTTCCTTTGTGCTTGCTTTACTGGGGGAACATCGTCTTGCACGGCAAGTCGGTGCACCGCCACTTCTGGATCCAAGCCGGGCATTTCCTCATAAGTACAAGCAAAGACATCCTTGTTTGCAGAAAGGAACTTATGATATTCCTCTTTCTTTTCCTTGGACAAATGCGCGCTAATAAAAATCGGTCGAGGCTCCTCGGCTGTCCCAATATTTATTTCTTCCAAGTCATCAATAGTTGGCTGATTACCATCCTCCATTTGCGGGGATGCTTCAGTTGGGTCTACAAATTCAGTAGAGGTCATGCAGACCTCATAGCCCAGCCCATGTCTTTTTTCTTTCAAAGGCCGGCTTTCGTGTAGAGCTTCGAGTTGTTCTCGAGACAACGCCTTTTCAAATGGCGCCCGCTGCCCTCGGCCATCACACAAGGACGGGCAAGTGAGAGTATCATATCCCATTTTCTGCATCAGATACAAAACTCGGTTATCGTACAAAGAAATAGGTAATGACTCATCATCTTTATTTTCCATGGTGATATGGACTACATTTTTATTTTTATTTTCACACTCAGGCGACTCCTCTTCATCTTGTTCAATTTTGCGTTGAACCAAAGGAGGTAAGAGCATAGGCATTTTGGTACCTCTTTTAACTGATGATTTATCGATGACACGGAATATTGGATCACCCTCTTTCCTTTGGTCACTTGGTATATATTGATAAATCTTTCGGCCAAATGAGGATTCTGCAGCATCTTTCTCCACCATATTTGATTCAGGTACTACTATAGACCTTGGCTTGTGTACTTTTTCAATGGGCTCAAAATAAAATTTTGCATCAGCGTAGAAAGATTCAGCTACAGTGAATGGTCTCTTATCTGCAAATATTCTTACTGTTTCTCCAGATTGCCTTTTGTATTTGATACACTGATGGAGTGTAGATGGCACAACTTGATTTTCATGCAACCATGGTCGTCCTAATAGTGCATTGTAGGATGTGGCTGCGTCAATTACATGGAATCTCACGTATGTAGATAGCGCTTCCATTTTTAGTACCAAGGAAATGGTGCCCATGGCCTCTTGACCTGACTGGTTAAAGCCGTGGATAACCACATTCGACCGGTTCAATTCTTTGGGGGAATATCCAATCCTTTTCAAAGTACGCAGAGGCAGCAAATTTATGGCAGATCCACCATCTATCATTATGCGATTTGTTGGCAAATCGTCAATCTCACCAAACATAAGAAGGGGTCTGTTATGCTTCTTTGGGCCTAACAACATGTCCTCATCCGTGAATGCAATATTTAACACATCATTTACTTCAGCTTTAGTCTGTGAGACTTCCACTCTATAATCTTCGGGAAACGACAATGCTGTAACTAGTGCCTTACGTAAATCCGAGGAAAGAGACAAAGCATCATACACAGAAAGCATAGCTGGTATCTTCTTTAAGTGCGAGATTACATCATACTTGACCGACACCTTAGAAGGCGGATCAACTGTTTCATTCTCAGTTACATCTTTGTTCCTAGGCTCCTTTCTAGGTAGAGGATGTGGGTCAACTAACTGGCGACTTGATCTAAGGTGGACCTGATCAACTTCTGTCGCTTCTTCCTCGGGGAAGTGAAGAGACTCGCTATCATCCTCAAACACACCTATAGTGAGAACGTTGAATTCTTCACTAGGCGGAACCTTCATGCGCTTCGCCAAATGCTGATATTTCTTTGGCACGAAGCGCAGAGGAGCGACGTCTTCCATCACTCGGGGTAGTACACGGCGTTTTGGCCGCTGCTCCCTCCGATCTTGGGGTTCTTGAGAAGCTGGTACACTGGGTCGTCCATCACAGCTGCAGGGAATGTGAGCCTCTCTTTTACGCTGACTCTGCGACGAGGTCCCGTGACCGAGGTATGGGAGGAATCCTGGAGAGATAATTGGAGTGAATTCATATCTTGATGTAAACATCATATCATTATAAGTTGGCCTCATATTTGAAGATGCGCAACTCACCGAGCTATCTTGAAGAGTGGCAACATTTGCTGTAGCCATCTTCTTTCCTTTTAAGCTTTTGAGGAGGTCCGTATCAATGGTCCCCTCGTCGATCATTTTCTGTATGATATTTTTTACCACAAAGCAATCATCAAGTGTATGGCCTAATATGCAGTGGTAAGGGCAAAAGTTTGGCTCATTAAACATATTGGCTTCCTCCGGCCTTTTTGACATAGGAAGCTCTATAAGTTTTAGCTCCCGTAAACCCCTAAAGAGATCATGAATTTCTTCTACAGGAAAAGAATACTTCCTGCTTTGTCGCTCACTGAGAGTTGGCCTCCTACCAACTTGTGCATCCTTCTGTCCTTGATTCCTCATAGGTGCACTTCCAGGCTGAAGCCGAGGTTTGACGGCCGTTGCTTCCATAGCTTGTGCTGATTTGGGCTTCATCGGCAATTTTTCTCGTTGAGCCCCTTTTTCTGTAGGCTTGTTGAACGCCGCCTTTGTTCGGCGAGCGGCATGCTGCATATAATTCTCTATGTCCGTGGCCTTCGACGCCAACTCTTCGAATGTGACGGGTCTCACTCCTTGTAACTGCACAGCCACTTCTGAGCGGAGATTGTTCATGCACATGCGCACCGCTTCAGGCTCGGTAATTGGTTGTGGGCAGTGAAGACTCAGATTTCTCCATCTGTTTATAAAATCAGCCGCCTTCTCATTGAACCCCTGCTCTATCTGGGTTAGCTCAGTGATGCCCACGGTTCTCTGTGTGCTATAAAATCGCTCAAGGAAGGCATTCTGCATCTGCTCCCAAGTTTTTATGGAACTAGGAGCTAGCTTGCTATACCAAGTAAAGGCGGGACCAGACAATGTCTGCACGAACTGCCTAAGGAGAAGTGCTCCATTATGAGCCGTGTCCTGACATGCTGCGAGAAAGTGGGCTATGTGTTCATGAGGAGACCCACTCCCGTTAAACTTGCTGAATTGCGGCTGTCTGTAGTTAGTTGGGAAGGGGACCATGTCTACATCAGGTGGGTACGGTTTAACATACCCTGGCCGCATGGAATATTGTGTTTGCATCAACTGGGACTTTACCCCCTCGGCAATCATTCTTTGGATCGCCTCGAGGTTAAGTCCTGCACCTCCTGGCTGACTGCTAGTACTCGCCCCACCATCCCCTTCATTGCCTTTGTTCTGGTTGTTGCTCATCTGATTACGAAGGGCTGCTAGCTCATCTTCTTTTTGCTGAAGTGCAGCTGTGAGGTTGGCTAGTTGCTCCTCAACCGAACGAGTTTCATTTGCCGCTAGGACCTGTTCTGTATGCTTTGCGGCATGGTGAAGTTCTATCTCATTTTCAGAAGGACATGGGATACTATCTGATATGGGATTGTAAGATCCCCCATTGCTTGACCCAAGCTCTTCATAATCTGAACCTTTTTGGCTGCGGGTCGTGCGGCGAGGACCTTGTACAACAGTCTGGTGTGGCTTCTTCCTCTTGAAGTGTGTTGATGCTGAGGAGGTTTCGCTACTGTTGTCTGTCACCACTTTAACACCAACCGGCATTGCATTAAAGACTTCAAATGAGTCATCTGAGACTTTCTTTCGAGATGGCCATGGAGCGAGAGTTCTGGTAGTCTTCTTTTCTGTACTTGCCATTTCCCTTGCCCCATTTCCTCCACTGACTTGGCTTGTTGATGGAGAATCTCTTCCTTGTATTCTGCTATACCCTGAATCAGCTCGTACTGCCATTTCTCTTTGCTTCAAGGCAGCCCGCTTTTTGCGTGCATGAGCAGCCTGCTTCACATACTCTTGTCGTCGTGGATCTGCCTTCACAAATTCCTCATATTCTGGCCACTTTGATAAAGTCTCTACACGCCGCATGATGGCGCCACCAACATTATCACCGGAGATAGAGCAGCCTGGAAGTATTTCCTTCAATGCTTGGCAGACATTCTGTGTCATGATGGCATGGAAGCTAGCATGGCTTCCCCCACGTATCCTTGCATTGGTCTTCCCTCCTCTATTCCTTATGGGATATGCCACTTGCTTCCGTTGTTGATTGGTCATGTTTGCATCAGTTGCCACCGGGAAATCAAGCCATGCACGGTGAGCCCTCTGCCGTCGACGACGACGACGTGCTGGATCAACTGAGCCTTCGAATGATGGTCTTGGTGCTGGCACCGATGAGGACAAAGGATATGATATTGTAGCAGTTGGATCCACATGACCAGCTTGGAAGTCATCTGAAGTAACAAACACCCCCTGCCATTGGAGTGAGCGTTTATTGCTTGGCTCACCCACTAGGCATTGTCCAATGGGATTATAGCCCATGGTGGGGATAAATTCAGGTGCATCAACACGAAGTTGGTTTCTTGGACGAGCCGATCCGTCATGTGATGAAGACTCGGTGTCCTCAACCATCTTACCTTTCCCTTTGTTTGGGCAGGAAGCCCTTTGAGTTGCCCCTACGGTGTTTGGGATAGGCTTATATGAGCTTTCTCCCATCCCTTCGTGTGCACCCACCTTAAGTTTTGAAGGTGTAAGAGGCACAGCGACTTTGGTCGATGTAGTTGAAGCAGATTGTCTTGGAGACACCACCTTTAGTGATCCCGGCCGTTTTGCAAGCACGGGCCACTCTTCGGGTGTCATGCGAACAACCATTGCTGGTACCTCATGGCTCATGACCTTGGTAGCTGACATCTTTGTGAAACCAGGAGGAACTGAAATAGATGAAGAAGCTCCGCGTACATGCTGATCCTTAGATGCTCTTGCAGCTGCACGCATCCTTCTCTTTGCTGACTTTGTAAGAACAGGAATAAAACCTTCCTTCATTGCAGAGGAGACTTCCTTTTCTTCTGGCTCAGTTGGGGATGCAGCTGTTGTTTCCAAACTCCTACTAACTGAAGCCACAAGTGGACCGATCGGCACATCCAGCCAGAGGTCACCAAAGCGGAGAGTGACAAACTGCTGAACCTGTCCCTCCATACCTTCAAAATAAAGAAAACCATATATTAGTTTTCTTCATCTTTTTTTTTGCATATGCGTACATAATATTTTATGCTTTATGTACTATGGAGGTTCATATGTTGCAATCCTATGTTGGAATTCAAAGATGAGGGGGAAAATATGTCCCACCGGGCGTGCCAGAATCTGATGACGGGAAAAATTGGCGGGCGTGAAACACGCATCCACGTCATTGATACAGAATAAATAAATTTAAGTGCATACATGCATACAATAAAAAGAAGATCAAACATTGCAGGTACATTATTTCCAGAACTCTTACATTTACATAAAAATTCTGTTAATTACATCTCCGAAAAATTCTGTTAATTACATCTCCGAAGAGAAAACCCCTGATTAAGAATTCCAACATTTCTATTACATAGGATTACATCACATGCCTATTACAAAATGGTACAATAAAAAAATTCCTCCTCGCAGTCGTCGACGCCGGCATGCTTGGGGAGCCTTGGACTTTGTTGATGTTATCATATGCGATGACTTTTATATTTCACTTTTATTTGACTCGTACTGATATTGGCAGTACATATATGCATGCTTGAATGGCATCATTTACTTTCCCTAATTGATTGACCAATATATAGACTTTGATTTATTTTTCTTTACTTTATATAAGAAAATCATCTTAATGGTTAACCAATCTGTTAAATGATCCTTCAAACGTCATGATGCATGCATATGGGATATACAATCATGCACGTGTTCTGTGCCATGCAACTACTTTAGTACTAACAATTGTAGTACTCTTTGTTTTATGAGTAGAAGACATCTACGTTTTCTTAATATTTGCAAATCGTATGGGGGATGCATGATCTAACTTTCATCTTATGCGAACATAAACCAGATGCGACCCTTTTGAGCATACACATATATGGAGCAGATAAAAATATATTTAATTTGTTTTGGTGGCATATGCAAATGCACTACAATATTTCTAGTGCAATCAGACTCAGACTATGACTGTGGTCATCTTTCAGTTTTTTTAATGATCTATGTCCATATGAAGAAACCATACAATTTATTTTAGTTGGGTGGATATACACCAATTAACCTAGAATTAGCTAGGTACGACGTGTCCATTTTACTTTGCATGCGTATACACTAGATTCGCCAATATCTAGTTATTTGCAGATGATGCAAACAAGCACTATTTGGGGCCGATGCATTTCATATAGTATATCCATTTAGTCTGTTTTAGAGACATTTGATTAATATAATACCGTTTATGATTTGGCGGTGTTTTGTTTATGCACCATGAAGTGGGAATGTCAGTTTTACATGCCCCCAACTTTGAACATGGTTAATTAAATTTTGCTACATGACTCAATTTTAGCATATCATGCACGCATGCGATCATGAAGCATGCGACTAAGTATGGTGTCTTTTGATGAGCACTTATGGTTTTGCAATTTTTTATATGCAATCTATAGTATATAGTTTGTCCATCATTTTTCATGTTGATTTTCCCCATGTCATGCCTTTGCCGTGATTCTGCTGAGAACAAAGTCTTCACTCTACATAAGGGAAGAAATACCTTGATTTGTGTCAATATGACCAAACCAGAGGAAATTTTCATGCAATTTATACTTCTTGACATGTATCAACATGACCATGGCAAGAACAAAATATCGAATTTTGAGAAAACCTCTTGACATGTGTCAATATGACCGTGCCAAGAGTAAGATATTAAACTTGTGAGAATACTACTTGACATGTGTCGATATGACCATGCCAAGAGTAAGATATTAAACTTGTGAGAATACTACTTGACATGTGTCGATATGACCATGCCAAGAGCGAGCTCTGAAACATGGTGAAAATACTACTTGCCATGTGTCAATATGACCATGCCAAGAGTAGAATGCCAAATTTGTGGAGGATGCAGGCTACTTGGGATGTGTCAATATGACCAAGCCAAGAGCAAGAATCATGTCACTTGGAGAAAACTTCGAGATTTGTGTCAATATGAACAACTCAAGAACCATCATATGGAGGAAAAAGCAAGGATCATGCTACTTGAAGAAAAGTTCTAGATCTGTATCAATATGACCAAATCAAGAACCATCATATCAAGCAAAAAGCTACTTGGCTCATGTCAATATGACCAAGCCAAGAGCAAAAATTGGGCAACAGGGAGAAGAATTCATGATCTGTGTCAATGTGACCAAATCAAGAATCATCATATGGGGGAAAAGCTACTTGGCTCATGTCAATATGACCAAACCAAGAGCAAAGATTGAGCAAGCATAAGGAAAATCACCAATCAGAGAAGCAAAAGGATTAGGAGAGAACCATGAATCTCACCTTCTTGCTACACTCCGCCAAATCTCCCTCTCCTCACGTATGTGTGTGTGGGATTTTTTTTTGCAGCAGTGTATGTGTGTAGCAGAGAGAATAATGAGCAGTCCAGCCTCTTTCCTCTATGCTAGAGGAGAGTATTTATAGGAGCGATCAGCAGCGGAGGCATCTCACGCGCGAGCGCAGGTTCCAGTCGTGGGATCATGTATGAGATCGTGGGAAGTGGGGAGCGGGCTGGCTTCTTTCTTTAATTTTTTTTTTGCTTAATTGCTAGTTGACCAATGGTTTGAACCGGCAAGCCTGTAATTAGCTGATGGGCTTTGGATATTTTAATGAACGTGTGGGCCTTGCGGCCACTATTCACATGCATGCACCAACAGGCTTGTAGGAACTACATGCATGTATATGCGGCCATTTTTCTAATGGGCTAAACTTCATTAGCTATTAATGACACGTTAAGGCTTATGGTGAGGGTGTGCGCGCTTAATTATTTTCTGATCGATACCCCACTAGAAGCGCCATTTATTTATTTATATATACCACGTGTATATTTCGTTAGCGTGATATATATGTTTATGTGTCGCATTGATATTTCCCATCGACGATGAAACAATGAATCTATCTATCAATGGTCGATATCTTGGAAATATTGTGATTTTATGTTGGTATCTTGCACCCACCGTAGATGGCGACGTGCATGGATGAAGGTGCGTATGATTTTCGTCGAGACAAATTTTCCATGGAGATTTTTATTCACTTTGCAAATATCTCAAATATTATCCTTTTTATTAATTTATTTTGGGTACCTATTATTTTATTCGATGGAAATTCACCATAGTATTTCCGCTTAACGGTGTATTTTATCTTTTTCATTATTTAAAATAATTTATTTGTTTTAATCGCAATATATGTCCTTCGGCCAAAATTAGTGTCAACAGGAACACAATGAACGAGACTTACCCATCTACTACCAGCTATAGGATAGATTATACCTGCTTCCAGAATTTTTAATATTTCCATTCTTACCACTTCTTTCATTTTCGGATTTAACCGACGTTGATGATCGACAACGAGTTGAACATCAGGTTCCATATTAATCTTATGGTGATATAGAGTGGGACTGATGCCCTTTAAATCATCAAGAGTATATCCAATAGGAGCTCGGTGCTTCCTTGGAACTTTCAATAATCTTTCTGAGAGTCTCCAACGTATCTACTTTTCCAAGCACTTTTGCCCTTGTTTTGGACTCTAACTTGCATGATTTGAATGGAATTAACCCACACTGACGCTGTTTTCAGCAGAACTGCCATGGTGTTATTTTTGTGCAGAAATAAAAGTTCTTGGAATGACCTGAAAATCCATGGAGAATATTTTTGGAATATATATATAAAATACTTGCGATTGAATCAAGACCAGGGGGCCCACACCCTGTCCACGAGGGTGGGGGGCACGCCTGCCCCCCTGGGCGCGCCACCCTGTCTCGTGGGCCCCCTGAGGCTCCACCGACCCCGACTCCAACTCTATATATTCACTTTCGGGGAGAAAAAAATCAGAGAGAATGATTCATCACATTTTCGATACAGAGCCACCGTCGAGCCCTAATCTCTCTCGGGAGGGCTGATATGGTGTCCGTTCGGGGCTCCGGAGAGTGGTGATCGTCGCCGTCGTAATAATCAACCTTCGTCCATCACCAATTTCATGATGCTCACAGTCGTGCGTGATTAATCCGATCATAGGCTTGCTGGACGGTGATGGGTTAGTTTTGTTAGGGTTTGATCCCTAGTATCCATCATGTTCTAAGATTGATGTTGCTATGACTTTGCCATGCTTAATGCTTATCACTAGGGCCCGAGTGCCAGGATTTCAGATCTGAACCTATTATGTTTTCATGAATATATATGAGTTTTTTTATCCTATCTTGCAAGTCAATAGTCACCTACTATGTGTTATGATCCGACAACCCTGAAGTGACAACAATCGGGACCACTCCCGGTGATGACCGTAGTTTGTGGAGTTCATGTATTCACTAAGTGTTAATGCTTTGGTCCGGTACTCAATTAAAAGGAGTCATTAATATTCCTTAGTCTCCAATAGGACCCCGCTGCCACGGGAGGGTAGGACAAAAGATTTCATGCAAGTTCTTTTCCATAAGCACGCATGACTATATTCGGAATATATGCCTACATTACATTGATGAACCGGAGCTAGTTCTGTGTCACCCTATGTTATAACTATTACATGAGGAATCGCATCCGACATAATTGTCCACCACTAATCCAATGCCTGCGAGCTTTTCACATATTGATCCTTGCTTAGTTACTTTTCCGCTGCTACTGTTACAATCACTACAAAACTGCTACTGTTACTTTTGCCACTATTACCGTTACTTCCATACTACTTTGCTACTAAATATTTTGCTACAGATATTAAGTCTTTCAGGTCTTGTTGAATGGACTACTTAACTGCTAATACTTGAGATATTTTTTGGCTACCCTTGTGTCGAATCAATAAATTTGGGTTGAATACTCTACCCTCGAAAACTGTTGTGATCCCCTATACTTGTGGGTTATCACTTTCTTCTTCATTTTCTAAAAGGTTAGCACTGATAATAACATGATATATCTTCTTTTCATTGAGATAAGCATATTTGAAAGTGTCAGGCAATTGTTTTAATTCAAACACAGGATCACCTTTATGTGGAGGAGGACCTCCTAGAGTTTCAATAGGTAGATTGTGTTTAAGCAGAGGACGTTTCTCAAAGAAAATATCATCTATTTCATTTCTTTAATGCATATGTAAATCATTTTCATGGTCTAGCAAATATTGTTCTAGAGGATCAGTAGGAGGCACAACAATAGAAGCAAGACCAACAATTACATCTTTACTAGGCAATTATTTTTTATGAAGCTTTCTATTAAACTAGGAGAAATTAAGTTCATGAGACTCATCACAAAAACTAACACCGTCAATTTGTTTCCTACAATCTATTTTAGCATGAACGGTGTTCAAGAAAGGTCTACTAAAGATAATGGGACAGAAGTCGTCTTGTACAAGAAAATCACTAGGGTATTTTATTTTCCCATACAAGACTTCAACATATCTAACAATCCCAATTGGTGATATAGTGTCTCTATTAGCCAGTTTAATAGTGACAACAATGTCTTCTATCTCTGTGGGTGCTATGTCATTCATCATTTCTTGGTATAAAGAGTACGGAATAGCACTCACGCTAGCACCTATGTCACATAAACCATGATAGTGGTGATCTCCTATTTTGACTGAGACAATGGGCATGCCAACAACAGGTCTGTGTTTATCCTTTTTTATCAGGCTTGGCAATTCTAGCAGCTTGTTCGTTAAAGAAAATTACATGCCCATCTACATTTTCTTCCAAGAGATCTTTGACCATAGAAATATTAGGTTCTACTTTAATTTGTTCACCTTGTTTAGGTGTTTTGATATAACTTTTGTTAACCACAGTTGAAACTTTAGCATGTTCCTTTATCCTAACAGGAAAAGGGGGTTTTTCAATATAAGGAGTATCAACAACTGGATCAACATTATAAAGTATACTTTCTTATTTAACTGGTACCGGTTATTTAATTTCTTCTTTAATAGGTGGGTGATATTTAAACCACTTCTATTTAGGGAGATCAACATGAGTAGCAAAAGATTCACAAAAGGAGGCTACTATCTCAGAGTCAAGTTCATATTTCGTGCTAAACTTTGAAAAAGCATTTGTATTCATATAAGATTAACACAATCATACTTAAGCTTAATACCCGACTCTTTACCTTCATCGAGTTCCCAATCTTCAGTGTTGCGTTTAACTCTTTCCCAAAGATCCCACCGGAATTCAATAGTTTTCTTCAGAAAAGAACCAGCACAAGAAGTATCAAGCATGGATAGGGGAATGAGTATAACATTAACTTAAGCCTCCCCCAAGCTTGACTGATACTTTCTCCTTCACGAGGCCAAAAATTATATATGTAATTCCGATCCCGATGAACTAGATGCATAGGATATTTATTTTAGTGAAACTCCATTTTCAATGAGTTCCAGTTCCAAGATCCAATATCATCGCATAGCCTATACCATGATAATGATTTTCCCTTCTAAGATAAAGGAAAAACCTTCTTCATAACTTTATCCCCGAGTAAACCTGTAAGCTTAAACAATCCACAAATTTGTTCCACATATATCAAGTGCATATTAGGATGTTCGGTTCCATATCCTCCATAAGGATTAGCTAGCAGTTGTTCTATCATACCCGAGGGGATTTCATATTCAATATTTTAAGTAGGTGCAGCGGGTTGAGGGGTAGCTAATTGTGGTTCCGGTCGAGGTGAAGATACCCCAAACAAACCCCTCAAAGGATTTTTCTCCATAGTAACAAGTGACAATAAATTTTAGCACACTATATGAATGTTTCCTTACCAATTTCAACTTACCAGAAGTGCTTCACTCCCCGGCAACGACGCCAAAAAATTGCCTTGTTAACCCACAAGTATAGGGGATCAATTGTAGCTCTTTTTGACAAGTAAGAGTGTCAAACTCAACGAGGAGAAGAAGGAAATGACAAGTGTTCTTCCATTAGGTAATGTCTGCTAGTGCTGGAATTGTAAGTAGCTGAGTAGTTTGATAGCAAGATAATTTTGTAACGAGCAAGTAATGATAGTAGTAACAAAAGTGCAGCAAGATAGCCCAATCCTTTTGAGGCAAAGGATAGGCCAAGACGGTCTCCTATAATAAGAAAAGCGTTCTTGAGGGTATACGGGAAATTCATCTACTCACTTTCATTATGTTGGTTCAATTCGTGTTCGCCACTTTGATAATTTGATATGTGGGTGGATCGGTGCTTAGGTGCTATTCTTACTTGAACAAACCTCCTACGTATGATTAACCCTCCCGCAAGCATCCGCAACTAAGATAAAAGTATTAAGAATAAATTCTAACCATAGCATTATACTTTTGGATCCAATCGGTTCCTTACGAAATAGCGCATAAACTGGGGTTTAAGCTTCTGTCACTCTCGCAACCCACCATCTAATTACTACTCCACAATGCATTCCCTTAGGCCCAAATATGGTGAAGTGTCATGTAGTCGACATTCACATGACACCACTAAGGGAATCACAACATACATACTATGAAAATATCGAACACATATCAAATTCACATGATTACTTGCAACATGATTTCTCCCGTGACCTCCAGAACAAAGGTAACTACTCACAAATGATAAACATGCTCAAGATCAGAGGGGTATTTGTGACGCCCCCGATTTAACCGTACACTAATCATGCACGCAAATGTGTACGACCAAGATTAGGGACTCACTTGAAGATATCACAACACAACTCTACACACAAATAAAATAATACAAGCTTTATATTACAAGACAGGGGCCTCGTGGGCTTGAATATATAATCTCGAATACACAAGAGTCAGCGGAAGCAACAATATCTGAGTACAGACATAAGTTAAACAAGTTTGCCTTAAGAAGTCTAGCATAAAAACAACACGATCGAAAAGGCAAGGCCTCCTACCTGGGACCTCCTAACTACTCCTGGTCGTCAGCTATCTCCATGAGGTAGTAGGCTTTGTCGGGGTAGTAGCAATCGTCAAGGGTGGCATCTGGCTCCTGGACTCCACCATCTAGTTGCATCAACCAGAAAGAAGAAAGAAGGGGAAAAAGGGGGAGCAAAGCAACCATGAGTACTCATCCAAAGTACTCTCAAGCAAGGATCTACACTACATATGCATCGGTATCAATGAAAAAGGTAGTATCTGTGGACTAAGCTGCAGAATGCCAGAAACAAGGGGGAAAGCTAGTCCTATCGAAGACTAGCATCTTCTGGAAACCACCATCTTGCAGCAAGAGGGGGAAGTAGAGTAGTAAAACATGAGTCATATTTATGTTGTTGTTTAAACGCTCTAGGATCCTTTCTCGACTCCCGAAGCAACATATCCAAATCATGCCTCAGCATGAAGTACTAGTCGTAGCGATCGAGATACAACTCCAAATGTCCGTTACCGTAGGACAGGCTATCGATAGATGTTTTCTTCCCTGCAGGGGTGCACCAACTTACCCACCACGCTCGCTTAAATCCGGCCGGACACACCATCAGGTCATGCCCGGCCTCGGCCTAACAATATGCCGCAACCCGACCTAAGTTTAATAGAGAGGTCATGCACGTCGGACTAAACCTATGCCCCCAGCGGTCATGGGCCATCGCCCCGGGAACTCCTGCACGTTACGCGAGCGGCCAGTGAGCAGAACTAGCTACATGCTTAAAAAGGGAGGTGCTTACCAGTCCAACCCGACGCGCGCCGCTCAGTCGCATGACATCAGTTAAGCTTCGGCTGATGCATACGACGCAGAACGCCCATACTATGCCCACGTGATGGTTAGCGCAATCAGGCCAGAGGCCCCTTGGATCAAATATCCAAACTGATTAGTGTCTTGGGAACGCGCGGTAACAAGCAAAGACTCGTGATCATGTGACCCCATCGCCCAGTCTCGAGGACTTGCGGCAATGGCTAAGAATACCTGGCCACGCCTCGTAATTATCTCGAGTGCACCCTCCAGGTAAATCCGACTACACATCACTCGCAATTAAGGTCGCGCGGGTACCCCTCAGGGCTGACCCGACTTTAGTAACATGGTTCAGTGTAAAGTCATAGTTACCATAGTAACTGTGTGTCTAACACCAAAGGGAAAACCTGAGGAAATCACCCTCGATGGAATTCCACCTGATGTTTATCGTTAAGGTGAATGAAAGAGTCACCCTTGAGGTCCACTCTTGAGGAGTTGCACGACAGTGTCGTTACCGGGAGTGGAGAAAGAGGAATCACCCTCGATGACCATAAACGATGAACTAACCTACAAGGTTAACAACAGAAGTGCTGCTGAGGTGTCGCCCTCGGCACTCGATAGTAACCCAGTATTGTCGAGCAACTAAGGGGAAAGTGATGTGCGGTGCCGGGGCCTGGTCTTCGATCTCGTTGATCGAGTCTTCTGATATTCCAGCGGGGCAGACAGGGGGGGG